>CM042439.1:28802646-29237646 GCA_023631565.1 Gymnocephalus cernua | reverse complement strand
CAGGTGGCAGTTATCGCGAGGCTAGTGACAGAGCTCAGATTGGGAATGTTTTTTTTTTTAACTCCACCAGGGCCCGGGGTATTATTATTTTTTAATAACGCAGGTTAAAATACGGGAGATTTACGGGAAAATACTAATACGGGAGGACGGCGGGAAAGAAGGGTAAAATACGGGACTTTCCCGGCCAAAACGGGAAACTTGACAGGTATGACTTAAACTTGTGAGCGAGGTCCTTTTCAAAAGCAAGCTGAATCAGCTGTGCAGCATGCTGCGCAGATGCTCTGAGAAAAATTGAGCGTGGAAAATTGCTGTGGAAGCTTCTAAAGTTAGGGCAAGGGTGTAGGCTGTGAGAACAGTCGCGTCTGATTATACAGATTTGAATTTCCTGCATGCATAACAAAATGCGGAGGCCTTTTCCACCGAGTAGGACTACTCAAGCCAGTCCCCTGTTCAAATACCAGAGGAAAATGATTGGGTTTTTTTTAACCAAACATTTTGACTGGATATTTCCTCAACACAACCTGTTTGGGTTTGTCCGTGCCGAGGTCACTCACACCCACTGATTCAACAGGCAGTCGTGGCCCAAATGCTGCCCCAGTCGCGCTTGCACTTGACCTGCAGGTCCTGCCAGGCCCAGGGTCGGGCTCCACGGAGCTACTAGCATCAGGCTCAGACTGTCGTTCAGGGTCTCCTTCTCCAACTACAACATCAGGAGGCGTCGGTGGCGTATCCAATTTGGCAGAGGAGACTGTTGGTGGGCTTTTCAACCACTTACGGATATCCATGACGAACTGAAGCGAGTCTGCGAAAGCTCATCCAGCTTTCAATAATGCGGTAACTGAGCGGCTACACGTAGGCAACGTCACCTATGTAACCTAACTTTCTTTTTAGTAAGGCCGTGATAGGCTGTTGCAGTGTAATTTTCCATCAAACAAAATCACACCGTTGTTTCTTTATATTTGTAATGTTTTAATGATAAAGAATGCAACATTATGCAACACAAAATTAGCAACTATTATAATATAAAATTACAGTTTTTTATCATTGCTAATGACAGTGAGCACAACTGGAGCTACATGTGCAAAACTCTAACTCCAGTCTGCACTGACCGGTAGATCGAGAGCTTTGCCTTCTGGCTCAGCTCTCTTTTCGTCACAACGGTGCGATAAACTGAATGTAATACCGCCCCCGCTGCGCCGATTCTCCGACCAATCTCCCGCTCCATTGTCCCCTCACTCGCAAACAAGACCCCAAGGTACTTAAACTCCTTCACTTGGGGTAAGGACTCATTCCCTACCTGGAGAAGGCACTCCATCGGTTTCCTGCTGAGAACCATGGCCTCAGATTTAGAGGTGCTGATCCTCATCCCAGCCGCTTCACACTCGGCTGCAAACCGATCCAGTGAGTGCTGAAGGTCACAGGCCGATGATGCCATCAGGACCACATCATCTGCAAAGAGCAGCGATGAGATCCCCAGCCCACCGAACTGCAACCCCTCCATACCACGACTACGCCTCGATATCCTGTCCATAAATACTACGAACAGGATTGGTGACAAAGCGCAGCCCTGGCGGAGGCCAACCCTCACCTGGAACATGTCCGACTTACTGCCGAGAACCCGGACACAGCTCTCTCTTGGTCATACAGAGATTGGATGGCCCTGAGAAGGGACCCCCTCACCCCATACTCCCGCAGCACCTCCGACAAAGTCTCCCGGGGGACCCGGTCATATGCCTTCTCCAGATCCACAAAACACATGTAGACTGGATGGGGATACTCCCAGGCTCCCTCCAGGATCCTTGCTAGAGTAAAGAGCTGATCCGTTGTTCCACGACCAGGACGGAATCCGCATTGTTCCTCTTCTACCTGAGGTTCGACTATCGGCCGAACCCTCCTTTCCAGCACCTTGGAGTAGACTTTACCAGGGAGGCTGAGAAGTGTGATACCCCTGTAATTGGTACACACCCTCTGGTCCCCCTTTTTGAACAGGGGAACCACCACCCCGGTCTGCCACTCCTTTGGCACTGTCCCAGACTTCCACGCAATGTTGAGTAGGCGTGTCAACCAAGACAGCCCCTCCACACCCAGAGCTTTCAGCATTTCTGGACGGATCTCATCAATCCCTGGGGCTTTGCCACTGTGGAGTTGTTTGACTACCTCAGTGACCTCCACCAGGGAAATTGACGACAATCCCCCGTCATCCTCCAGCTCTGCCTCTAACAAAGAGGGCGCATCAGCTGGATTTAGGAGTTCCTCAAAGTGCTCCTTCCACCGCCCTATTACCTCCTCAGTTGAGATCAACAACGTCCCACCCTTACTGTACACAGCTTGGATGGTTCCCCGCTTCCCCCTTCTGAGGTGGCGGACGGTTTTCCAGAAGCGCCTTGGTGCCGACCGAAAGTCCTTCTCCATGTCTTCTCCGAACTTCTCCCACACCCGCTGCTTTGCCTCTTTCACCGCAGAGGCTGCAGTCCTTCGGGCCCTTCGGTACCTTGCAACTGCCTCCGGAACATATCCCGGAAAGACTCCTTCTTCAGTCGGACGGCTTCCCTGACCACCGCTGTCCACCACGGTGTTCGAGGGTTACCGCCCCTTGAGGCACCTAAGACCCTAAGACCACAGCTCCCTGCCACAGCTTCAGCAATGGAAACTTTGAACATTGTCCACTCAGGTTCAATGCCCCCAGCCTCCACAGGGATGCACGTAAAGCTCCGCCGGAGGTGTGAGTTGAAGGTCTGTCGGACAGGAGCTTCCTCCAGATGTTCCCAATTTACCCGCACCACCCGTTTGGGCTTACCAGGTCTGTCCAGAGTCTTCCCCCACCCCCTGACCCAACTCACCACCAGATGGTGATCAGTTGACAGCTCCGCCCCTCTCTTCACCCGAGTGTCCAATACATACGGCCTCAGATCAGATGAAACGATTATAAAATCGATCATTGACCTTCGGCCTAAGGTGCTCTGGTACCAAGTACACTTATGAGCATCCCTATGTTCGAACATGGTGTTTGTTATAGACAATCCATGACTAGCACAGAAGTCCAATAACAGACAACCACTCTGGTTTAGATTAGGGAGGCCGTTCCTCCCAATCACGCCTCTCCATGTGTCTCCGTCATTGCCCACATGTGCGTTGTAGTCCCCCAGCAGAACTATGGAGTCCCCCTCTGGAGCCCCATACAGGACTCCATTCAAGGTCTCCAAGAAGGCCGAATACTCTGAACTCTTGTTTGGTGCATATGCACAAACAACAGTCAGAGTTTTCCCCCCAACAACCCGCAGGCGTAGGGAGGCGACCCTCTCGTCCACCGGGGTAAACTCCAACGTTGCGGCGCTCAGCCGGGGACTTGTGAGTATCCCCACACCATTCTTTGAACCATTCTTCGTCTGGCCCCTCACCTGAGACCACTTTGCCATGGGAGACCCTACCAGGAGCACAAAGCTCCAGACAACACAGCGCTCAGGTTCATTGGGACACCCAAACCTCTCCACCACGATAAGGTGATGGTTCCCGGAGAGAACCATCATAAAATATATATCTTTTCCTTAAATAAACTGAGTGGTGTGAAGTCACTCAAATTGTTCAAACTGTAAAGATTAAAAGTGTTTGTAATTTCTGTATTGGTGTTTGATGCTAGTGTTTTTACTCTCAGTGTGTTCTGAGTGACAGTGTGTGTTATCTCAGTGAGGGTTGTCCATAGTGTTTGGCAGCACTGAGCCTGTTTTGAGCCGTGTGTTAAGAGTTATGTTGCTCTGAGTGAGTTTTGCAGGTGATGTGAACTGTTTAGCTCAGGTGACTGTTGGTAGTGCAGACTGTAGTTAGAGTTTTGCACAGATGTAGCTCCAGTTGTGCTCACTGTCGTTTAGCAATCGTAAAAAACTGTAAAATGAAAGTCATTTTTTTAAAAGATCTTTGCCTCAAGTGGGGGGGGGACAAGCATTTTTGGGGGCGGGCCCCCTAATGCCCGCCCATTGCGACGGGTGTGCCCACCAGACTCCATGTAAATAATCAGGACTTTTAGCGTGTATAGAGCCAGCATATCTCCACATGTAAATGGGTGAATTAAGGATTTATTTCAACCAGACCAGAGTGGTGATTGTTGGAACAGTGGAGAGATGAACCAAGACGACTTTTGAGAGTTTCATTTAGTTTCTTTAGACTTTGACTGAAGTGTGTTTTATGATGATAAAAGAACTGATTATTTACATGGAGTCTGGTGGAGGTGGTGATGGTGATTTCTGGGCTGTTTCGGTCCGGTTTTTACACACACACACACACACACACACACACACACACACACACACACACACACACACACACACACACACACACACACACACACACACACACACATACACACACACATCTGTTTTCATTCCAACAGATTATTATTTTGTGCGTTTTGTGTTTTTTCAGCGACAGCCGGCGTGTCGGCGGTCACCACAGAGACCGTGGTGGCCGTGGCCGGGAGGAGGGTTATGCTGCCGTGCCGCTCGGAGGCGGTGAGTCATGGAGGAGTGGAGGTGTGCTGGGGGAGGGGAGAGCCATCTCTGTTCACCTGCCACAACACTTTGATCAACGCCGCCGGAGATCAGGTCACATACAGGAAGTCACACAGGTACGAGGTTACAGGCTAAAGGGGGTTGTGGGCCAGAACGACGATCTGGAACTGAATTACCAGACCTTTGATAGTAACTAGTGAGTAAACTAATTTGATTGGGAGCTGTCAGTGACAGGGACGTGCACAAGTATGGGCTATTGTTGCCCAAACTGCCCGTTTGCCCAGATTGGCTTTGCTGCCCCTCTGGTGAAAGAGTCTAAATACACTTTTCTTAGTTTTTTTGCTGTTGTGGCTGCATCAATACGATAATACGACCAGCATTACCAAGGGGGTAAGCCTGCCTCCTCAGAGCGAAGCCGCTATGGCGCCATTTTGATGCTACCAAGCACTCACCCCCCGTTAGCATTCCATTGACTGCCATTCATTTTGGCGTCATTTTGACAGCCAATAACTTTACATCTGAAGCGTTTAAAGACTTCATTTGTCCATCGTTAATTTCTAAAGAAACACGACAATGTATAAAAGGCTCCGTTACCTTGTACCTCACATTATGGCTCCGTATCAGACGTTTTAGTAAAAATAGGCTAACGATTGTGTCATAACCACGCGACCTACTGTCACATAGTTGAGGAATTACCGTATAGTACAGGAGAAGCTCGCAGGCAGTTTCGACGTACATTAGCTGGTTAGTTTAATTACTAATGTTAACTAGCATTTTGAAGCGCAAAATGCGACAACGAAGTCCCCGTACTGTTGCCCACCTTAAGACTTGTTTGCAGCAAGAATGGGACAAAATTACACCTGAAACACTTCATCACTTGGTGTCTTCAGTCCCTAAACGTCTTTTAAGTGTTGTGAAAAGGAATGGCAACATTACAAAGTGGTAAATGCTTTACTGTTCCAACTTTTTTTGAAATGTTTTGCAAGAACCAAAATAGGAATTTTGTTTTTTTGAAGAAAAAAACAATAAAAATCATGAGGAACACATTAAATTATGTGTTGTTGTATTGTCTGCAATGAAATACAAGTCAAAGTACATTTAGAAATCACTGCTTTCTTTTTTTATTTGTGTTTTCCATACTGTCCTTACTCTTTCTGATTTGGGGTTGTAAAAACATAAGTCAAACCGATGCGTGCATTGGCAACACACGGCTCAAAAAGTTTACAAAGATACGTAAATCCCTCCACTGAAAATCTATACCTTTCATAAAAATATCCATCAGGTAATGTTAACGGGGTTGTCTGCCTCTAAATGTTTTAACTTTTAAGAGGCACCTCTCTCTCCGCACACCAAGCTTTTTCTTTTTTTGTCTTCTTTTTACTCACTAACTCCATCCATTCAGTCAATGGATCTTCTAAGAACGGTGACGCCGTTATCAATGGAGTATTGATTGGTCAGTAGGCGGTGCTTTTACACCGGTTGATCTCTAATCTCCAACATAACCTGCTCCCGACCAGGTTAGGTGTTCAGCATGAGTTACCACGGCGATTGAACCCGATAACAAGTGATCCACCTTTGTGATAAAGAAAATCCTGGGTTGAACCTGAAGTTAGCTCGTTAACGCCAAATCCTGCTTCGTAGTACAGGCCTCTGGTGTATCTTTATGTCACTGCTGTTTCCTTCATGTGTAGAGGCCAGAGCTTGTGCTGCAGAAAGAAAAGGTAAGATTTTCTAATGAGGGATACGGTCAAATTATACTTCAGCTATAACACTAGAAGATGGATACCTAGGATTCCCTAAATCCCATTAAATATTACAGTACTTTGAGGATTATCATCATTCATCAAAAACAACTTTCCTTCTTAGCATCATATCCTGGCTCTAATAAAAAAGATACAGCAACAGTGCTTACCTTAATTAAAATCCATCTTCACTGTCTTCATCTGCATCCGTCTCCCTGTTCTCTGATGCTCCACTCACAGAGTACATGCGACTATTGAAGTGCTGGAACATCTCTTGGCTTGGGGCAAAGTCCTTGCAGCATATGCCTTGTCTTCTCAGTCCGTATTTTATGTGGAGTATGCTGCTGAGAGTTTCTTGTCCCATTCTGTTCCTCCTTGACCAGGCTCATCTGTGAGAACACTCGTTCTACGTCAGCATTGCTCAAAGGCATCGCAAGCAATGACAGAGAAAAGAGGGCAAGTTTTTTGAAAGTGTGGTCTCCACTGCTGTCTTTGTAATTGAGCACTTCAACCCAAAAGGCCTCTGCCTGGCTGTCCTCCTTATTTGTCCATGGGAGTTTCAAGAGCTGCAAGATCACCAGAGTAGAGTTTCAGCATTGAGACTGAGTTGAGCTGTGGTTATGTTTGTGACAGGATGACAGTCGGACTGAACACAGTCATAGATTTCCATATCTGGATGTTAGCTGGGAGTCTCTGTTGCACTTGTCTTCCACCAAGAAGTCACAGCACCTGCTCTTCATATTTCTCTCAGCCGTGCTCTCCATTCTTGCCTCATCCAATGCCATCATGAAGGTGACCCCATAATTGTCTGCACCCACAGGTAACAAAACACTGGGGTCTGTTATGTCGATTGCAAGCAGTTGTTCATCTGATGTGGGGATCAGTCCAGGTCTTACCACTCTGGAGATGAGGGAGCGAAAGAAAATAAGCAGACACTCCAACATTTTGAATGGATTGCCCCTGTCCTGCTGGAACAGCTTATTGATCCTGTTGAATTCTTATAGAAAAGGCATTAAAAACAGCAGGTACAGTTTGTTAACAGGATCACTGTACATCTGGTGCAGGATTTCAGCATCATAACATCTCTGGTGGTCTTTGGTTAGCTGAAAGTGAAGCTTCCGTTGATCCCACTGATTGAGTATGTGCAAACAGCAATCATGGATGGAAAGCCACCGTGTACCTGACATCTGTACAAGCATCAAAGGGATTTCACCAGGATTGATGTGGCTGTAGATCTTTGCATACTCACGGCGGCGAAGAGCACTGTGGGAAAACCAGTTGTGAGAATGAGAGACCAAGTATTCAAGGTTGCGTGGGAGGGTCTCCACTGCCTTGCTTACACACAGCTGTATGGAATGGCACACGCACTTGAGCAGCTGGAGATTTGGGTTTTTCTGGAGAAGGTGAGTGTACACTGAATTCCTCTTCCCCACCATGACACTGCAGCCATCTGTACCTAATCCAATGCACTTTTTTATGTCCAGTCCAATACTCTGTAGAAAATAGGTCAGAGTGGAGGCAATAGCCTCTGCTGTTTCACCCTCCAAGTTTATCAAACCCAAAAAGGTGGACACAACTTTGTTCAGTGTCATACTGAAGTAGCGGATTACCACACACAGTTGCTTGACAGATGATACGTCTGTGCTTTCATCAATAACAAGGGAGTATTCAGCACCTCCAATATCCCTCTGAAGTTCTGTGAACATACACGGAGCAATGGCATGGTTAATTAATGCCGTGCATTTTGTCCGGTGAATTTTGATGTCTTTGTCACAAGTTGAGCAAATTAACTCCCCAAGGTGATCGACTGAGTTAATGGATGTGTGACAAGCTACATAGGTGGCTACCTTCAGCTCAGCTCTCTGTCTTGACTCGTTCTGTTTGGAGACTGTGAACCCAATGTCCGTAAGCCTTATTGTGGAGAACGGTGCTGCATTTTTTTTATGTTTTTCTGTGCTAGCATGTTGTACGAGGTCCGCATGGTGTGCACGTATTTCACACTTACATACTCTGCACAGTGCTTTTGAGTTGTACCCCACGACAGGTTGAATCCATTCTTTTACTCCTTTCTCTTTCTCCCAGTCTTTGTTATATTTCTTCTCATATTTCGCCCACTTTGTCCTGGACATTTGTTCCTCCAAAAACTTTCCTACAGTCCAGGCAGTCACCATCAGTCACGACTTGCGCGTATTTTCATTTAAACGTCACTCACTGACGTTTTCCTAAACATTTTCCTAAACTTTTGCCCGGCTCTGCCTCTGATTGGCTAGTACTCATTGCCATCTGGGTCAGAGCTAATTAGAAGCAGGATGTGGGTGGGAAAAAACTCTGCTGTCTCCTGTGTTTATGGGGAAAGGGGAGGGACAGAGGGAACAGGCAAGACAAACTCCTACGTTTAAATAACATATAGAAAATATCTGCTTGACAACGTATTATGGAGCTGTGAACAAGCCCAAATGAGCAACTAAACTTTAGAAACAAGCCCAAAAAACCCACGACCCGCGACTACCAATATTTGTAAGCGACTTTACAGAAAAACAAGCCCAAAGTCGCTTATAATAAGCAGACTTGGCAACAATGATTGCCTTATATTAACGTAAAATGCTACGTTATCAACCAAAGCTAATGACAGCTTATGTTGCAGCAGCAGGCTAACGTAGCTACGTTACGTCCGTTACATTAGTTTGTGTTCTGTAGAGAAGAGAGAGGCTCAGGGATAGGATGGTTTGGGTTTTTACGTTGTTTACAGTCAATATGTTGCTTTAGTAAAAGTGAAAATTGCCTTATTTTGTTATGAAATGATAAATTAACAATTGGTTAATGTAAGAACTTTGCATTTAAAAAAAATGTATAGTCTAATGTTAGTTTTTTGTGCTTAAAGCCCCATTGTGTAAGAATTGCTCCCATCTGGCGGTGAAATTGTATATGACAACCAACTGAATTTCACTTTGTAGCCCCCACCATTCTGAGTGCGTTATAACTCCTACGGTGGCCGAACCCGAAATTAGCGACGACTTTGGCCGTGAGTGTCCCTTCTAGTGTAATAATAGTTTGATGTTATTTTGGTACCATTTCATTGCTAACATCAGCTATCAGGTTCCCAAACATATGCAAGCTAATGTTAGTAAAGTATCAGTGCTATCGTTATTCTGTATATTGTACCAGATTAATAGTGTAAGGCGATGTTTACAGCGTAGGAGAGAAGCAACGGAGGTTTGTGTTTTTAATATATTTCTCTGAGCAGCATGAACAATGTCAATGAAACTGAAATGATCTCTTAGTGTCTCCATCGTTTCCACACAGCTGTTCTAGTAGCTAGACTGTGTTACAGATCCATGACGTGAGTTGTCTGCCTGGGAAATCACGGCACATATGATTACGTTTATGTTACAAGGTAGACGATCCTTTTTCATCATTGACGCAAGGAAAAGTATCCTAGACGTCGTTCTAGTGTTATGCACAACCATGCTATAGTTAGCCAAGCAAGTAGCAACTATAACACTTTTACACAAATAGGCAGAATTACCTGTTGAGAAGAAAGCAGGCAACTTCGGCGTCCCTTTTAAAATCCTTGCTCCTCATCAGCTCTTTCCATCTTGGAATAGCCACAACAATATTAACTTTGGTCGCGTTGCTTTGCCTGTCACGTTGTCATTTTAATTTCCTTTGCGACTCAGTTACATGTCCTCGATAATAGACGCAACAGGCTTTCAAATCTGCCGGCGGTGAGTATTTCCGTATTACCGTATTTCAAGATGGCGCATGGCTATGGAGCGTCTACCCCAGTTCATGTAAGTGCAAATTTCAAGCCAATAGGAATACTTGGAATTGATGGTTGTGGTCAATATTCATAAAAAAGGACAAGTTTGTGAAGGGCAATACAGATTTTGATAATAAACAACTACAAATGTTACACACTGGGGCTTTAAGTATGCCTTTACAACAAAGACAACTGAAGAAGAGAGAGAAAGAGCTCAAAGAAGCATAAGATAAGATCTGCAACTTATTATTATTATTATTATTATTATTATTATTATTATTATTATTTATGGTGCCAAATCATAACATTAGTTATCTCAACATCGGAGACATCTCTATCTTTGAAGGCTGAACGTAGGGGGGTTGCCTTTTTTCCAGATTAGAGCAATAGCCCCTCCAAATGTCTGTGCACATCCCACACAGACCCACACACACACGCCCACACATACAGACACAACTTTTTGTTATTTGTGAATGTGAATTAAGCCCAGAATTTACCATCACCAAACCCACCAGACTCCATGTAAATAATCAGTACTTTTAGTGTGTATAGAGCCAGCATATTTCCACATGTAAATGGGTGAATTAAGGGTTTATTTCAACCAGACCAGAGTGGTGATTGTTGGAACAGTGGAAAGATGAACCAAGACGGCTTTTCATAGTTTTATTTTGTTTATGTCGACTTTGAATGAAGTGTGTTTTATGGTGATAAAATTGCTGTTTATATAAATGGAGTCTGGTGGGTTTGGTGATGGTGATTCCAGGGCTGTTTCATTTTAAACAAAAAGGGAAATGGAAATACTCAAGTAAAGTAAAAGTTCCTCACATACTTTCCGGCACTGGATTCTGTTGTGGTGCAGCCAATGCTGCATTCAAGTCATATTTGAGTTATCATAATTATAAGTTGTACCGACTTGTAAAGAGCGTTCATGTCAACATTCAGGTTGTAAGAACGAACAACGAACAAACTCAGGGGAAAGAACAGGATGTTATGTTTTCTTTGTGTTAAAATCAAACAAATACCATAAAAATAACAATCTCACTGATGATCTTGTCTGCAGGTACTTGGTCTCGTCCTCCTCTCTGTCCATCTTCCCCTCTCGACCGTCCGACTCTGGTTTCTATCACTGCAGAGTACAGCTGGCCGGTCTATTCAACGACCAGATATCCAGCATCTACCTCATCATCGCCAACCGTACGTTCGCAAACATCTTCTTGCATCCTTTAACCGTGGAGCACAAACTCTTCTTTCAGCTTTACAATGTTGAGAAATATGTTTCTCTTTTCATCTTTCCGCCTGCAGCTCGCTCTGTGGTCTCTGACTCGTCAGACAACAAGAACGCCGGGAACCTAAACGCACCGCACACACCGAGTGAGTACAGGACTTACAGCTCGTTTATTGGAAGAAGCCAAAGACTGTAAAAATAATGATTCAATATTTAAGATTCAATACTTTATTGCTATGCAACTAAGTTGCTAGAAATTTGGTGCACTGTGCTCATTACACACAAAAAACAAAGCATTCATAGCAGGACAGTGCCCATTAAAACACATGTAGACACATATAGACACATGAACAATGAGACAAATGAACAACATGCTGTATTGAAGAAGACTTGAAACTAATGATTGAGACTAATAAACTCATTATGAAAATGTTTACTGAGGTAATAAATCAAGAGAGAAGTAGGCTCATTTTCTCATAGACTTCTATAGAAACAGTCTTCTGTTGGACTCCCTGCTAGACGTTAGAGAGAATGCAGCTTTAATGAGCTTCAGCTTTGGCTTCTGTTTTCAGAACCAGAAGCTTTGTTATTATTATTTTTTAACTGGTAGAAACTCTGTTCCTAATCTTTTTTTTATCCGATTGGCAGGTTACAGCACAAAAGACGTGACGATGGAAACAGGAAGTGATGTCACAGCGGACAACACCATAGGGCCAGTAGTGCCACTGGTTCAGGTGACAGTGACTAACCGAAGTTATACACATTATTGTTTTTATTAATGATAATACTGGAAATAATGGATGTGTTAAATCCTTCAGGTTAGTGGTTTTATTTACTTCCACAGGTGGAAATCCAACTAATGACATTGACAGGCGAAGTCCCACCCCTTCCGGTGGACCGCCATGGGACCTTAATTCAGAAAAAATATGAACGGTAGTGAATGGGGAAGACAAATTATTTTTGATTTTTTAATTGAGCCATGAATTACACATATGATGTTTGTCAGTTTAAAAGATAATTTTACAAGTCAAGAAAGTCTCAGTTCATTGGTAAACTGTTGAAGTACAAGATTATTAAACAATTAAAAATTAATTAAAAAGACTACACACTTCAAAGTCGCGTGGATGATGTCTCTCTGAAGCTACGGTGTCTGTGTGTATTGTACCGGGATGTAACGTTACTCACACAAGCAGAAAATCTCACTCCTTCTAACACTTCTCTGCTGATAAAACTTCACTGGAAAAAAACAATCAGGTAACCTTTATTTATCCAGGTAAGTCGTTTGAGAACAAATTCTCATTTGCAACGACGACCTGATCACATTCACACAGTTCCACATTCATACCTGGAAGCTGCCCAGTACAACCACAGTCTGATCTACTGGCCACTGAGCAGCTCCACTGGAGCGGTTGAGGTTAAGGTGCCTTGCTCAAGGGCACCTCAGTGGTGGTAATGAGGGAGGGACAAGCGCTGCTCTTTCACTTTCCCCACCCAGATTTTATTCTGTCGGTCTGGGGATTGAACCGACGACCTCCCGGTCACAAGATGTAGTTCACTGTAGAGCTGTAATCTGGCTTTAAAAGTTAGGCCTGACGAGGCCCGAGCCTGACAGAATACGGCCCGAGAATGAAAAGTACATTTTGATTGACAGCTTTTTAAAAGCCCGAATCCGTTTACAGCCCAACATTATTCAAATGTGCGCACGTACAGTCACATCTTTTGCATTTCACATAATCCACTCGCTCATTATTCTCATTATGCACATGGTAAAAAGTTTTCCACACCTCAGACTTTGCTTTCTTTGCCGGTGCAACCAAAACGTAATCGCCAGAGGCCAGGCCTCCTCAGCATCCATTTTCACGCTAATCAAACCGTCGGGTCCCGTCGGGTTCGGGAAAAGATCTTCAGCTCTAGTTCACTGTGCGGTTTCACACAAAAATAAGTGATCACACGACAAACCTGCGACAAACTGAGACTTTATTCAGTTGAAAAATTATCTTTTTAATTGACAAACATCATTCTTCTAATTCATGGCTCAACTGAAAGGGGATCAAAAACGTATTTGTCTCTCCCTACCGTTCATAGGTCTTTCCAAATTAAAAGGAGAATTCCGGCCAATTTACGTTAATCTTAATCGCTATAAATGTGCGAGTACTTTCGATTGAAGCTCGTAGAGGTAGCTGCAGCAACTCCAGTTTGCTATGACCGATTCAGGTCGGGGTTTTTTCTACACGCATTTGGCAGCAATTTAAAGCCCAACAGTGTGCAACAGTGTTTGAGATATGTGTGCTCTCGATTGGTGGCTGTGTCACCCAATGATACACCCAATCAAATTAAAACCTAATTAAAAATAAGACTCTCTGTTGGACTTGTGATCACAATTTCTTTACCTGGATGTTTATCGTCATTGAGCCGTGGTTCCATGTCCTAACACCTGTTTGTTTCTTGACAGTCGTCTGTGCAGCAGCAAAGGCAGGCAAACAGTCTACACATCTTCATCGGAAACACCGTGAGAGTCTCCTTCATCATCTTCATACCTGCACTGCTGCTGACTGCTGCTTACAGTCAGTACACACAAACGCACGCACGCACGCACGCACGCACACACACACACACACACACACACACACACAGACACACAGACAGACAGACAGACAGACAGACAGACAGACCGCCGCTAGGGCCGCTAGTTTATGAAACCGGAGACAGTGTCACTATCCGATGCGAGTCGAGTGATATTTAAACGGTTTACACCATAATGTGTCATACTGAAATTTGTGAAATCCATAAAATAATAAACTTTTCTCATTACAAACAATAACAGAAGATGGGAATCATTTCAAAAACGTTTTAGCTATCTATGATTGTTTGATTGCTAACGTTAGCTCAAAACTCCATTCAAGTAACAGCCTTTGTTGTGTTTGATTGCTAACTTGTAGCCAGCAGTGAACGAACTTCATTATGTACTGTAGGTCCATTTTTATTGTATTGACATTAGTCTCTCGTTAGCAGTTAGCTGGTTCTTGTAGGCTACTTGTCGCAAAGTGACGCATGCGCAACTCACATCTGCATTCGACTCACATCGGGTAGTAACAACGGTTTAGAACCGAGACGCCCTGACTCAGAGTAGTTTCCTGTCTCTGTGTCACGTGGGCTCCGCCACGGCCACGCCTCTTTAGGAGACTAGTGGCAGGTCCTGAGAGTGTTGATTCCAATGGGAGAAGTGAACGTGAACACAGATTATAAAATAAATATTATAAAGTAAATATTGGAGCCATTTGGAGACAATTAACTTAGTTTAGTATTTTAGCTGTGTAAACATCTAATGTTAGCTAAAGAAATTAATAAATTGTACAAATATAACTTTTCATTCATCCCCATGACGTTCACTACACGTTCAAATGAGGTCATGCCCCTTTAGGAGATAGGAAGTGTGTACTGTTTCATACCATTGGCGCTGCTTGAAATGTGCTATCTTTAGTATAAACCAGTCCCTCCAGGATTTCGCTGCCTTTTTTTGAGATTGTTGCGGCCCAAAATGCTTGATTTCGTGGGAGCTTTTGTAAAAGGTTCCAACAAAAGTTAAGATGTCTATTGTATGTTTGTTGCAATGAAGTTGCGGGAAACAGTGAAAGTTGCAACAAAAAGTTGCAATTTTTTTATATAGTTCTTTGAAAATAAAAAGGAAACTTGTTTTGGGGAGAATAAAACTACTCTACGATTATTGAATGAATCAAATCAGTGGCTTGTTGATCTTCACATTGTTAGTTAATTTCCTATCCTGGCCTAGGACACATTCATACGGTTTGGTAATGTACTTATTGGACTTTAACTTATCATTGCACTTACAATAAAGAGCATAGCTGTCCTCAGTTTAGGTCATTGTGTTGTCTCATCTCCTTTTTCCTGCATCCACCGTGTGTGTGTGTGTGTGTGTACGTGCGCACGTCAATCGCGGGGAGAACAAAGCAGTAGCCCCGCCCTCTACAGAACCAACAGCAGCAGCTTCAGCGACTTTAGAGTGAAAAATTGTTACAGCGTACATTGATGTTAAAATGTATACAGGTTGGCAGGTCGGTCTGAAATGTTTTGCACGGTCTTTCGCTGTACGTTTTGTTGGTAAATGTGAGATGTTCGAGTCAGTCACACTTGTCTCGTCTGAATATCAGAAACAAGGAAATTATCAACCCGTTCTCATTCCCACTTGGTCAGTGGCTCTCAGAGTGCACATGGGACTGCTGTGATTGGTTGAAGTCGATTGGTCGAAACTTCAGGTTATTGGTCAAATTTGCGTGCGACTGCTCGCAAGATCCGGATCTTTGATGAAACACTCCTGTGGGTGGCATTAGAGAAGAGGAACAGATGATGCATATCATTGTGTGATTTTGGAGGACTTGTTAGATAAACAGGGCCACATGGAATCGGTGGAAGCAAAATTCGGAGATTTCTTTTATGTGAGGGCTCTTGTGTTTGTGATATTTTTCCTCTATTTATCTATTAATCGATAAGGTACCAGCAGTTTTTTGGAAATATTCCTAAATATGTATGCTCTATATAATTTTTGGATCGGCTTGCTTTTTGCAAATGTTTTTTTTTTTATTGAAAACAACATTGGCATATAATGTAGTGTTCAAAACTAACATTCACACTTGGAGCAAATAATCTCTCACACAATGTAACACTGTCCATCATTAAAGGGTGAAAAAAATACTTTGTCACACAAACAGCCCCTTCAACAATCCTTTCTAAGGGACAGGGCGATGCAAAATAAAATTACAAAGTGCACATTTAAGGTAAACTAGGACTCAGCCAATAGTGCAGTTAAACCATGGCTTAATACTTTCTTTTTCTCAAGTTTGCTTTGAACATAGCAGTCAGGCTACTGCTCTTTATTCACCAGAGGCTCGTCAACCCAGCCTCTTATTTCAGAAAGAATGAACAGTAACAGTTACCAATAAAAGGTTAGCCTACTACTTCTTTGCTTTGAGCCAGTTACTCAAACAGACAAGTCTGTTTTCAGACAACAGGGAAGCTCGCATCTTTAGTACAACATGCCCAGACAGTGAAAACAACCTTAATGTCATGGTTGTGTATGTTCTGTTTCCCGTTTTATTTGAAGTGTCTGTTTTCTCCCTTGTCGTGTCTCATTTTACTTCCTGTCTTGTGTTTTTTTGTGCTTTTTGGGACTACTTTTGTGTTTGCCTGCCGGCCAACCTCTGGACACTTTTTCTAAGTTTTTGCCATTAAACTCTGTAAACTGAACTTAACTGCATTTGGGTCCAAGCCTCACTTCTTACCCACCTGAGATACGTAACACTTTCAGAAGGTACTGATGTGGCCTGTGTTGCTAAGTACTTGCGTGCAAGGCGGGCCATTTCACTGTGTGCCCCTTCATGTGTGGACCACCATTCCTGGGGACAGTCATCCATGCCAGTAAGAGGCTCTGCCTTGTAGCGCTCCAGACATTGGTTAATACTGTCCTCCTCTTCATCAGACGGAGACTTGTGTGCAAGCATGAGAGTTGGTTTCTTCGTAGGAGGCTCAGGCGTGACCTGGTTATCCGGCTGTGCAGGCCTGTCCATCTCCTGGAGCAAGGCGCAGATCGTACCCCACACCTCATCTCTGTCAGGTTTGCTCAGACACTTGAGGTCCTTTAAACCTTGAAATGAAATGAAATTTTAATTCAAGTGCTGGTATAACAAAATTGCGACAATACCCCTATCTCTACAGCGCTAAAATAAAAAATACAAAGTAAAGAAGCAAGCAACCTAACAAAACAAACACACTGAGAGAAACACAATGCTGAGAATGAGGATGAGTGTAAGAATGAAGCATGGCAATCTGACCTTGGGTCAAGTGCTGTCGCAACTCTCAGCCATGTGATGTTGGTCTTCTCCTTGTGACCCTCCATGTCTGCTGCAAAGGTTCCCTTGAACTTGATCATGTAAGCTGGGTCGTCCTCAATGACCTCCATCACTTGCGACAGATGACACAACGCTGGCAGCACCACTGAGCAAGACACAAACTTCTCTCCTCCCAGAAGTTCAGACACATACCTGCAATACTATAGAGAATCATTTTAGTGGGGAACTAGTTAGGCCTACTGTAATTCACACTCACTCACGCACACACACCAATCTTTCACCCATGCATAGCCTACCTGCACGCACATAAACACACACCCAATCATTAACGTTACTGTTCTGACACAGACCTACTTTGATTATTAAACAAACAAGATATACAAACGACACGGACACACAATAAATTACCTGCAGTGCTCCAGCACAACCTCAAGCTTCTTCAGTTTCTCCAGCTCAGTAACTGTTGGCATGGCGACGTTGGTTGTGTGCAGGGCCAGTGCATCTTTCAGTGGTTCAGCATTCCGCTGAACACGCTTGATCATTTCCAGGGTACTATTCCATCTGGTTGACACTTCCTGTGTGACTCTTCCTTCTGATGATGTGTGACTTGTTGCTGCTCGAGCTCCGCTTCGTTTGCTGGGCTGTGCTTAAAATGTCCCACAACTTTTCTGCATTTTGCCAATGTGCTGTCAAAAGGGCTGTTGGTTAGAGAAACCGTGATGGCTCGGTGCACACTGTGTGCGATGCACGGCTTGTGCTCAAAGGGGAGCTGCCTGGCCGCTGCAATCATGTTGTGTGCACTATCCATGGTCATTGAAACAACTTTGTGTTCAATGTCCCACTCTCTAGCTACTTGCATAAAGTTACTGGCGGACGTCCAGTAATCACCAGTGAGTGCGACTGCTTTTGTCTTCTCCAACGCCTGCTGTACCTTAGCCTTCTCCGTTTCGTACATTTTCTGTATGTGGCTTGTCATGGTGGCTCTCGAAGGCAATACGTAGGTCCAGTCGTTGGATGCGATGTGAATGATATCAGCTAGTCCCTCGCCTTCCACAACGTTAACAGGCCTACATGCAGTAGCCACCCATTTAGCTATGGCTGCAGTAAGTTTGTTCTTAGTTGTGGTATCCACGTGCTTCTGTCTGAAATCATCCATTGTCGCCTGGCTTTGACGAGGGAGCGGAGAATTCGCATCAGCTGTGTGCTTGGCCATCAAGTGGTATTTCAGACTGGACATGCTGCGATGATGGCTCAGTTCACAACGACAGAACACATAGATCACTTTGGTCTTGTCAATGGAACCATTTGGCAAATTTTTAAAAGTAAACTTTCCATTCAGAATCTTATTGGCATCCATTTCGGCGTCTCACGCTCGCCATTGACTCAAAACGTAACGTTAGCCTACTAATCTTTGGCCAGCTCGCAAGCCCAAACAAGTGTGTCCCGCATGCCTGTTGTTTTGTTTCTGATCTAGCTAGTATGGTGTTGTAGTTTTTGTAATGTTACTAGTTAGTACAAAGTTTGCGAGGCCAAAAAGAATGTTAATCTCATGATAAAAAACTTGACGACATTAAAATGGGTTTAACTGACACCACTAATATATATATTATGGTTACTACTAATTTCACGTGGAAGTTGTTGATTGTTGCACAAAAACAGTCACCTCCTTTAACCCTCTGTTGTCCTCGGGTCAAATTTGACCCATTTTCAAAAGGTTTCTATATCAGAAATTTGGATTTCTTTCAACCAAATTGTTAAAAAAAAAATACTGGGATGGTTCCATACAACGCTCTTCACAAGTGAAATAAATGATCAGTGCACTACTTTCATTGAATTTGGGTGTTTTATTAAATTTATAGCATTTGAAAAAAATGATAAAAGAACATTGAAAACAGTGACAAACATTTCAGGAAAAAAACAAAAAATGTCAAAAAAAATGTGTCCAACAAAACGGCCTAAAACGGGAAAAATGTGTGAATTTAAAATTTTGACACAGAAAAAACAAAAAGTTGCATAGTAGACGGGAAGACAACGCAATGGTTAATATTAAAAGATTTTGCTTCTCAGGATGTAACACCGTTTGCCTGAAGACGGTCTAGTACTGAAACTGCCAGCTATTATACTTCATATTTTTTTTTGCAAGTTGGACAGTGTACTGGAGTTTTCTTTACAACCTTTGAAACATATTGTACTAAAAAATAAAACTGAAAATTGTAATGTAAATTCATCTCCACGTCTCCACTCCTGTAAAAAGAAGTCTGCTAAATTCAGCAGATTTTTGTTCTGGATCACCGCTGAAAACTGCAAATTTCCATTTGGGTCTGCTAATAAATTAATGAGACAGGTGGTTTGTTTTGTTTTGTGTGTGCAGGTGTTTGGAGGTCTGAAAGTGACAGGAGGCTGAACCAATCAGAGGAGGAGGATGAAGAGGAGGCGGGCAGCTCTGTGTAGAGACAGACAAGAATCTGCTGTGAAAACAACTTTTATCAGTCATTTGTCATTTTGATTATGCTGCCATCTCCGGGTACACCAGATTATCACAACACTTTAAAAGCAAACTTCAGAAGGCTCAAAATAAATCCAATAGTAGCCTATGTTCCTTCAGCACCGGAGACTGCACTTTCAGGAAAGCATTTCTAAAACTGCATTTCCATGGCCCTAGTTTTACGTTGTACCCAAACACTACTTTCTGTTCAAGTAGTCTCCTTTAGTTTAGGGCTTAGGTTTTTTCTAGGGTCCTAGAAATGCGGTCCTAGGATTGCAGTCCTGAAAGTGCAGTCTCCGGTACTGCAGCTTTATGCTACTCAAATAAATTGTGAAGGGTTATCTTTAAAGTTCACCCAGGTACACATCTTGGTCTGTTCAATTCAAACATCTTACAGTTTTTCTCAATTGTTTACACACAAATACTGGTACTTGAGACACAATGACCACAACATGTAACTAATGCACCAACCCCCTGAACCAATTCTGCTAAACTACAAGCACAATTCCTGCTTTACACTCAAATTTCAGTTCTAAAACACACTCTTTTCAAACCACTACACACAATTCTCTGCATTTGGCACAATTTTCATGAAGAAAATCTCTTGTTTTCACGAGGAACACACTGCCATTCAAATATGCACACTGACTCATCACATGGGCAAACACCTGTCACACAGTTTTACAATTAGCAATCAGAGGTTTAGCATACAAGGGCAACAGGTGAGCTCTTCTGTGTTGTTCTGCTTGGCCAGGGAAACATTGCTTGTGATGTGGATGAGGTGCTGTGGCCAGACCCAAACAGAAGAGAGGACGCAGTACAGTACTTTTTAGGGGTCCAAGCCCGAGGCTGCGAGAATCGGCGGTAGCGAAGCTACGCCGTTCGCACAGCAGGGCTGTGGAACCCTATTGGAATTGTAAGGTTTCTTATTATTTTTTTTCCGCCGATAAAACTGATACTGCAGCCTAAACCGTAAATGGTGGGAGGTTGCCGTTTTCAGGTCTGGTCCAAAATCCTGCAGGGACCTCGGACGAAAAAAATTCAGCCACTTTCACCACTAGGTGGCGCTATAGCAGAAAAAACGTGTTTGGCCTTATAACTCCCGAACCGTACATCGCACAAAGAAAATGCACATATCCACGCGTTCCCTGGATCCCGATGAATCTAGTGATGTAGGTCACGCCCATTTCCGCCCCGACTTTTGTGCGTTAAAAATCGCGATTTATCGTAAACCTACTTTTTCATACTGCTCCTAGTCCGTGCAACCGATTTGCATAAAACTTGGTAGGTAGCATCTATAGACCGACTTGACAAAAAGTTATGAAAAGAATTTTTTTCGGATGAAAATTGCGTAAATTACGCACAAACAAATTTGTGTAGCTAGCTACGAAGACACAAACGTTGCCATATCTCGGCCAAATCAAATGATATCATCGCAAATCTTTAGAGTCTTGTTTAGGTTGAGGTTCTAAGTCAAGAAAACCAATTTTATAAAATTTGGTCACTAGGGGGCGCCAAAAGTACAAAAAGTTTATATCTCATGAACGGCTAATCCGATTTTTACGAAATTTGGAGCGTGCCATCTAAGCCCACTCTTAAGGCCACGCTTACAGTGGGGTACTGATTCGTCAAAGTGGGCGTGGCCTATGGGACCCAAATGGGAACCAGGTTTATATATACCACTTACACTAATGTGAGCAACTTCAAATTTAAAGTGTCGATGTACAATGTTTCATGGACCTGACATACCAAATATTACCTAAGTGAACCACTAGGTGGCGCTACAATGACGTAAAACGTGTTTTTGCCTATAACTCCCACAGGCTACATCTCAGACAAGAAATATATACATCGACTTGTTCCTTGTATCCATGTGAAGCTGATGATATAGGTCAAGCCCATTTGTACTGCGATTTGTTTTTGCAAAATCGTGTAAAGCGAAAAAAAAAGTTTTCGTACTCGTCCTAGGCCATGCGACCGATGTGCACGAAACTTGGTAGATACCATCTGTGTATGGAGCTGACCAAAAGTTATCAAAGGAATTTCGCTACATTACACCGTTCGCACTTTACAACTAAACTAATTTGTTGTAGCTAGCCACAAAACACGAACTTTGGCATATCTCGCCCAAATTAATAGTTATCAGAAAGAATCCAGGTAGGCTTCTTCAACATCCCATTCTGAGCCTCCACACCGAATTTGGTCAAAATCGGCCGTTAGGGGGCGCTATAATTAACGTAGAGGCTTTTTCGGCAAATAAGTCAATGCATTTGAATGGGAATACTTTGCAGTGTAAATATCTCTGCAGCATTAAATGCTATCATCACAAACCCTGGGAGTATTTTGTTCGTCATGCCACTCTGCAGCTTCCCACCAAATGTGGTGAAAATCGGCCCTTAGGGGGCGCTATAATTAACGTAGAGACCTTTTGGCAAATAAGTCAATGCATTTAAATATGTTTTTGCGTATAACTCCCACAGTCTGCATTGCAGATGAGAAGTTCTTAGATCTCCTTGTTCCTTGAATCCATATGAATCTGATGATACAGGGTAATCCCATTTCCACGAAGAAGTTATTTCGTAAAATCACACAATGCGCAAAACAAAGTTTTCGTACTCGTCCTAGGCCATGCGATCGATGTGCACGAAACTTGGTAGATACTATCTGTGTATGGAGCTGACCAAAAGTTATCAAAGGAATTTTGCTACATTACACTGTTCGCACTTTACAACTAAACAAATTTGTTGTAGCTAGCCACAAAACACGAACTTTGGCATATCTCGCCCAAATTAATAGTTATCAGAAAGAAACCTGGTAGTCTTCTTCAACATCCCATTCTGAGCCTCCACACCAAATTTGGTCAAAATGGGCCGTTAGGGGGCGCTATAATTAACGTAGAGGCTTTTTCGGCAAATAAGTCAATGCATTTGAATGGGAATACTTTGCAATGTAAATATCTCTGCAGCATTAAATGCTATCATCACAAACCCTGGGAGTATTTTGTTCGTCATGCCACTCTGCAGCTTCCCACCAAATTTGGTGAAAATCGGCCGTTAGGGGGCGCTATAATTAACGTAGAGATCTTTTGGCAAATAAGTCAATGCATTTAAATATGTTTTTGCATATAACTCCCACAGTCTGCATTGCAGATGAGAAGTTCTTAGATCTCCTTGTTAATTGAATCCATATGAATCTGATGATACAGGGTAATCCCATTTCCACGAAGAAGTTATTTCGTAAAATCACACAATGCGCAAAACAAAGTTTTCATACTCGTCCTAGGTCATGTAACCGATGTGCACGAAACTTGGTAGATACCATCTGTGTATGGAGATGACCAAAAGTTATCAAAGGAATTTCGCTACATTACACCGTTCGCACTTTACAACTAAACAAATTTGTTGTAGCTGGCCACAAAACACGAACTTTGGCATATCTCGGCCAAATTAATAGTTATCCGAAATAAACCTGGTAGACTTCTTCAACATCCCATTCTGAGCCTCCATACCAAATTTGGTAAAAATCGGCCGTCAGGGGGCGCTATAATTAACGTGGAGGCCTTTCGGTAAATAAGTCAATGCATTTAAATGGGAATAATTTGCAATGGAAATATCTATGCAGCAGTAAATGCTATCATCACAAAACTTGAGACTATTGTTCGCCATGCCGCTCCGCGGCTATTCACCAGATTTGGCGTTTTTGCGGGCTCTCGGCGTCGCTGGGGCGACTCGCGCCAGGGGGGACTGGCGCAAGAGGCTTGGACCCCATTCATAACTGCTTGCAGTTCTAGTTAGTATTTGTTTTTTACTGTAACTGTATACACTAAATGTTTTTACAAATATTTTACAACACACTTATGTATGTATGTATGTATGTACTGTCTGTAGTAAGTGTGTAAGTGTGTAAAAAAGGACTAAGTCATTATGATGAATGGAGAAGTGTTTTCCATTAATTATTGTGTTTTCCATTGAGCACATCAGTGTTCAACTCGTTCTTATAAATGTCTATTCATATGATGGTCTGTGTGTGTCATTTGAAAACAAAATACCATTTTGAGAAGAAATAACATTGTTTTGAATGTAAAGTTTAATTTTGCAGGAGAAATGAGGGGTTTTACCCGTTGTGTGTGTGTGTTTTTTAGATTTGTGTGTAGAGTTCTGAAAGCATGAGGCATGCTTTCAGAAAATGTGTGTAAACAATCGAGAAAAACTGTAACATGGATGACGCTGGGAAAAAAAGAATGATGGATGAAGGATGATTTATTTTTATATTAATATTCAACAACCTTGATTTCTCCAACAATAAACGCTGTCATTAATTCGCTAAATTATTTTAGACTCTACACCTTGTCTATGTGTACTGCACTTAATGAAGACGTAGGCTATGTTGTTTTAGGCTACTAATGTTTTGTAAAAATCAATAAAAATCATCAACACTAAGCCGGCGTTTTCATTTCTCTTCATGCTCATTATGTAGTCCTGGTGTTAGGTAACCATACAAAAATCTACTGAAATGTCCCCGACATTGGACTTTTAAGATAGTGATATAGTGAGTGATCTAACTTCTCTAGCCGATAGCTACTTATTATTTATGGATGGCTGTAACAGAGTGAATGATAACTGCAATGCTTAGCACCACAAGCGTACTATGGTGATGTACTCGAGTGAAGACTGCGGTGTAGGGTTGCCAGGTCTGCAGTTTTCAGAATTGGGGTAGCCTACTTTTAAAGTGTTGAATTTTTTGTCCGCCGTTAAAGAAGTGGACAAACAGATCCTGTTGCTCTGGACGGAGACCAGTGAAGTCTATTAGAAGCACTTTTCCGGTGAGGCTCAAGCGTTACTGCGCAGCTGCAAATGAAGTAGATGTGACGTGAGCAACGTGTCTGAAAGCTGTAAGTCTTCTGGTAGCTGTGCCAAGAGAAATCTCAATCATTCCCAATCTATCAGAGACGGAGAGCATAGGTATATGTAAGGAGATAACATAGGCACAGGCTAATTATTGCTAACTAAAATGCTAGTCAACATTAGTAATTAAACTTAAATAGGTAATGTAAGTTGAAACTGCCTGCAAGCTTCTCCTGTACTGTACGGTAATTCCTGTACTATGAGACAGTAGGTTGTGTGGTTATGACACAATCGTTAGCCTATTTTTACAAAAACGTCTGCTACGGAGCCATAACGTGAGGTACAAGGTAATGGAGCCTTTTATACATTGTCGAGTTTCTTTAGAAATAAACAGACAAATAAAGTCTTTTATGAAGTCTCCTTACATATACATAAACTCTCCGTCTCTGCAAGATTCGGAATGATTGAGATTTCTCTTGGCACAGCTACCAGAAGACTTACAACTTTCAGACAGTTTACTCACGTCACATTTACGTCGTCTCTCTCAGTTTGCAGCTGCACAGCTCGAGCCTCGCCTTCTAATAGCCTTCACTGGTCTCCGTCCAGAGCAACGGGATCTGTTAGTCCATTTCTTTAACTGTCTATGGGGTAGACCAGGGTAGACGGTATCTAATTACGCAAGGCAAATTTAGGACCTTGGTGAAATAACTTTAGGGAAAGCTGCTTTTAATGCTGGTGCACTAAACATGTATTGTATTACTTCGCAGATAATACAATACATTTGGCCATTAGTTCAGTTCAATCACTTTATTATCCAAAATCATGGTTCCAGCTGTTGCTGTTGTTCTGCTGCAATTCCCTGCTATGCCGTGCTGCTCCCTGCTACGCTCTTACAACCACTATTTCTAGTCACTGTTTCATTATCTATACTGTGATACACCCCAACCGGCACGTCAGACACCGCCTACCAAGAGCCTGGGTCTGTCCGAGGTTTCTTCCTAAAAGGGAGTTTTTCCTCGCCACTGATGCACTGAATGCTTGCTCTTGGGGGATTTTTTTGTTGTTGTAAATTATAGTGTGGTCTAGACCTACTCTATCTGTAAAGTGTCTTGAGATAACTCCTGTTATGATTTGATACTATAAATAAAATTGAATTGAATTGAATTGAATTGAATTGAATTGAGCAATCTCTACAAAATTCTACATGTGCAAATTAAGCCGAGTTATTGCACATGGAAGAAAGGACTTTTTACTCCTATTGCTCTGACTCTGCGGCCTGAGGGGAGTGTTACAAACTCAGAGTGAAGGGGGTGGTTTGTGCAATCTAATTGGCTTTGCGGAGTTATTTACAGTAATGCTGTTAGACTTTAACCCTTGTGTTGTCTTCACGCCAACCATGAACGTGTTGTCCTCTCAGGTCAAAATAGAAAATTAACACTTTTTTTCCAATGTTTTTGTCCCTTTTTTGACACTTTCTTTAAAATGTTTTATGTCGTTTTTTTGTTTTGTTTTTTTTACTGTTGACGCTTTCGTCCACTACCACCAGTACTGTATACGCGAAACTCACCAACTTATTACCACTACTGTTACAATTATTTTGGGAATTCATGGTCAATAAACCTCTTTTAAAGGAAATTATACCAAATTTGTGAGTCAAAAAAGCAGAAATTATGAATTATTTTGACTAATATTAGAGTAATGTATGTTGATGGATAATCACTAGCTAGTCCGAATACTGTTTAGAAACCGTTTACATTTTTTTTTTAAATGCTATAACATTGAAGAAAACACTCAAAATGTAGCTAATGAAAGTATAGTGATTATTAATTGTACTTGTGAAGAGCGTTGTAGGGAACCATCCATGTTATTTTTTGGGTAATTTGCTTAAAAAGAAACCCATATTTCTGATATAGATTTTTGATAACGGGTCAGGGTTAAAAGCAGTGTAATATGTTAGAGTCATACAGACCTGGCAACCCGGACCGACACACATCAAGAGAGACTTCACTAAGGAGTTGGTGCAGGTTATGTTACGCTATATGTAAGTTACTACTGCTCATGTATGATAAGTAAATATAGCGCCGTGGAGACCCGGCATTGTATGGTCGATGTTGTAGAATAAAGTATAGTATAAAGTGTAGAATATCCGTTCGGTTGTCTGTCGACTCTTTGAGCTAACCAGCTAACTACTAGCTCTCTCGACCAAGCTAGCTACAGCATTTAATGCGTAGCTAGTTGCCAAAACTGCAGTCTCCACAACAACGGCCTTTCAACTGTCAGAAAGGGGCGGTTAACTTCCAGTTTGAGGTAATTGTGGTTTTAAACCACTGTTTATCCTTTGTATGGTATTAATATGTCAACCTGTAATGCATATGAAGTGGCACAGCAAATGCGTGTCATTTTAACAGAATCCGAGTTTACGGACTATTTTCTTGTAGCACCAGTAGTTAGCTTAATGCTACCTAGCTAGCTAAAGTCAACGTGAGCTTACGGGAAGGTTTGAGCATCAACAACTTAATATAAGGATATACTTTTATGCATCAATTTACGGTGGAAATACCTTCACTTAGCCTATGTGAATAAGGAAAACACAGATGACAATTCAAAATATATAAAAATTATAATGGAAAGCATGTTGTTGCGTGTTCATTTTTAAGTGGGTATATCCCAGCTAACAATTTTTGGTTCCCAAAACGTTTTGGTAACGTTTGTTTTTGGTTGCGGAAACGTTAGTTTTTGGTTAGTCTGTGGTTAGTTTTTGGTCCAAACGGCAAGTTTTGTGAACGTTTTGGAAACGTTAGTTTTTGGTTTGGTCGAACGTTCTCTGAACGTTCCATGAACGTTCCCCTAACGTTGTAACCTTTAGATAACGTTCCTCTAACGTTCCCCTAACGTTGTAACCTTTAGATAACGTTCCTCTAACGTTCCCCTAACGTTGTAACCTTCAGATAACGTTCCTCTAACGTTCGCCTAACGTTGTAACCTTTAGATAACGTTCCTCTAACGTTCGCCTAACGTTGTAACCTTTAGATAACGTTCTTCTAACGTTCCCCTAACGTTGTAACCTTCAGATAACGTTCCTCTAACGTTCGCCTAACGTTGTAACCTTTAGATAACGTTCCTCTAACGTTCGCCTAACGTTGTAACCTTTAGATAACGTTCCTCTAACGTTCGCCTAACGTTGTAACCTTTAGATAACGTTCTTCTAACGTTCCCCGAACGTTGTAACCTTTAGATAACGTTCACCTAACGTTGTTTAGATAACGTTCCTCTAACGTCCCCCTAAGGTTGCAACCTTACATAACTGTGTGCATGAGCAGGAATGAATTACTATGTATTGGCAGGAATGAATGAACAGGCCAACTTGGTTGGATTTAAAACTTTAATATAAAATAAAAAATACAATATTAACACAATATAAACAGGCCTGGAAAAATAAGCAAAAAATACAAATAAAAAAATGGAGTGGGATGTAGTGCAAATGTGTGCAAATGTAAAAAAAAACACACACACACACACACACACACATATATATATATATATATATATATATATATATATATACATATATATATATATACATATATATACATATATATACATATATATATACACATATATATACATATATATACATATATATACATATACATATATACATATACATATATATACACACACATATATATATATATATATACATATATATACATATATATACATATATACATATATACATATATACATATATATATATATATATATATATATATATATATATATATATATACAAAAAATACAGTGATCCAACAAGTTCCATGGCTATACAGTGATCCAACAAGTTCCATGGCTAGTCCTTCTCAGCTGGCCTAAAAAGAAAGAAACAAAAGTTTGATGTCATACTAAGAATCAACACATTGACAAAAGCAAGACTAATTGCCTTCTGTTTTTCACATCATATAGAAGAATTTCAATTTACCGTCTGTGTGGGGCAAACTTTAGTGCTAGCCCGATCAACTCCTCCACTCCTGCTGCAGTCTGCGTGGGGAAGCTCTTCTGAGAGGCCGCTAGAGTAGAAGTCAAAATGAAGCAAAGTTACAAGTCAAATTAAAACCTCTTATCAGCCAAGCTAAGCATAATACTGATGTGAACAATAAAATAGCACATGCCTGTTATAACCCTGCAGATTGCCAGGTCATGGAAGGCCTTCTTTGCCTTTCTTCCCCGCAGGCTATACTGCTTCAGCACATCGTTGGTTGCCACTCACCGTAGCATACGCCGGACTGTAGAGCCTGAGGTCGGACCTCCAAGCGTTGCCAGGAAAAGTTGCTTTCGAAAAACATATAGAAATACAAATTATACATGTGGAACAAAGTGGGGAGCTTGTACAATCTCATTTTGTAAGATAAGTCAGTTCAGTTATAATGATATTTGAAGTTATGCAATTATATAGTGTTGATCTTAGGGCACTTAAATACCATTTTGTTCCTCCTCTCCTGTTGACTGAGACTCCTGCAGCTCGGTGACTGTTGAGCAGGGCGACAGCAACATGTCATCGACTGGAGCAGAGGGAGGGGACTGGGAGCTCCTTAAGGGCATCAGCAGCTCATCCATCTTTTCCTCATGTGTCCATCCGTTGTGCCATGCGGGTAATGATGTCCTCATGGCTATGGAAAAATGTATGGTTTTAGTTGTTATACATGATATACTTACATATGTAAACAACTTAAGTGAGTCTTACCTCATTTCCGTCTCCATGGCTGAGCCACCTCCCTCTGTGTGCTGAGTTATCCTGTTTACAACAACAAAACAGTTGAGTTACTCTCAAGGTCCTTGTCATGAAATTGTATTAATTGGAAATGGAAAATTCAAAGCAACTGTACCTTCAACTGGGTCCCAAGATGAAGTGGCAGGCCGAGCTTGTGTTACAATAGACCCCCCCTCCCCCAACTCTGGGCTACCAGCAGGTTCCCTGTGTGGTGTTGACTCATCTAAAAATAAAGTAGATGTAAATATTGGTCAGGTCATTTATGGTAGGTTTCTTGTACATGCAATTGCAAAAGATTAACCTATGCTGATACATTAGACAATCGCTAAAAACTAAACAAATCATCAGAACAGTAACGTGATATGCACCAGATTGAAAGTCAGTAGTTTCATGGCAGGAAATATGCCTGTTTCTTAAATGCATGCATAAATGTAAACTTACAGACACTGTAAGTTTACATTTATGCATGCATTTAAGAAACTGTCTGAGACAGGGCTTCCAGACACATGCTCCGTCCTGGAATGCTTTCTTCCTTGTGGAACGGATTCATCTGAAATAAAAGACCATACAGTTTGTACTGATTGCAAAATAATATTTTAATTGTGTAAATAATGTTCACGTAGGTGTAATCATTATGTCGTGCTAGTTAACCTGCAGTTTCGTGAACAGAGCTTCTCTTAAAACATCCATGGCTTTATCTCTTATCCACGTTACAGGCTTTACAGCATACAGCCCTCGGATGTATCGTAAGATGAGTGTTAAACTCTAAACCCACATCGGCTCTTAGGGACACATAAGATATTAACTACGTTAGCTAGCTACCTAGCTCCATTATTTAGCTTGAGCCCCCGGCAGTATGGGGAAGCGCTAATGACGTTGCGTCCACGTAAAAGGCTTTACAGCATACTTATGATACATCCGAGGGATGAATGTATCATAAGATAATAATACCATGGATGTATTAATAGAACACATGGTGAATTAGCTGCAGCCTCCAATTTGAACGTGCATTCAGTGAGTCCAACTGAGTTCAGCTCGACTCGCTGTATAATGCTGGCACCCATGTCAGAGCTTTCTTAAAGTTGTTTACCAAAATCTCTCACCTTGTTGTCCATGTTCCTTATGTCGTCTAAAACATCACCGAGGGAAAGTTCAGTCTCTGTCGCCAACGTTGATGTATCCATAGGCTAGCTAGCTAGCTGTTTCCCGCGTTAGCATTCGGGCTAGCACTGCTAGCCTAGCAGTCTTGAGCGGAGGACAGTCTGTTGACGGTCGACAATGTCTTTCTTGGCATCTTTGTCCTACCTTGCGTTATAACACCGCCGGTGAGGTGTAGTCAGCATATGTTTTAGTCAATGGCAGTATTTTAGTTAGAATTTGGGACCAAAACGAACGGAGCTAGAGAACGTTGTGCCGCTCGCGTGGCGTGCACTGTTCGCCGGTGTACATCCGGAAGTTAGGACAGACCTTCGGTCACCTGAAAGCAGACAGCCTTCCCCCTACTGGCGCGGGGGTGTAACGGTTGGCTTTGTACACTGAACCGAGCCTGTTAGAAGTGAAATGAAGAGGTGAATTTTCATAGTTGTGAAAATCGTTGTAAGATAGACTGTTGTTTTAACCCTAACAAAGTTTGTTTTCTCGAGATTTTGTTTTCTCGACATTTCTTTTTTTGTTTTCTCAAGATTTTTTTTTCATGAATTTTTTTTTTTTTTTTTTTTTTGCCTAAGACACCCTTCCATTTAACCCGGGGAATGTGGCTCCATAAGCGGATAGAAATCTGCCGTTTCTCCCTCTACTTCTCCGGTCAAATATATGGAAAAAAATCCCACAACATCCCCGAGCAAAAGGCTCCATGAGCAGATAGGTCTGCCGTTTCGTCCTCCTCTTCTCCGGTCAAATACTCGGGAAAAATCCCACTAAAACAGCGTTCAATTTAACCTGGAGAAGAGAAGGGAGAAACGGCAGACCTCTATCCGCCCATGGAGCACATTCCCCGGGTTAAATGGAAGGGTGTCTTAGGCAAAAAAAAAAATCCATAAAAATAAAATCTTGAGAAAACAAAAAAAATAAATCTCGAGAAAACAAACTTTGTTATAGATAACGAATTAATAAGTTGTTATCACGAGATAACAGTGCATAAAAACCCCCACAAAACTATTGTTTTTTAGCAAAATTGATATCAGCCTAAACATATATATATATTTTCTTGCTATGCTGTTTATCTTACTTAGCTACATTTTATAAGACCAATCATTTGAGCTGGTTTGAATAAACATTTTCAAATCGCACTCAGAACAACCAAAAACAACTAAACGATAACGTTGTGTGGAGGTTACAGCGCAACCACAGGATAACGTTTGAGTTGGTTGGTTTCCCTAACGTTTCGGTAACGTTATAACCATGAGGAAACGTTACCTCAACGTTAGTTTTTGGTTTGGTTCGAACTAACCTTTAGATAACCAAAAACTAACGTTATTTAACGTTCCCGAAACGTTTTGTGTTAGTGGGGATTGAAATTCTGGAGCTTTCTTAGTGGGTATACTGCGTATACCTCCGTATCACATAGACTACACCACTGCAAGGCTCCTTTCAATTTTCATCTCATCTGATCAATCCAATACACACAGAGCTGTCAAAACTGGTCAAAAATTGTGTTTGAATGTTGCTTCTAAACTATTGGAATAACTATGTTTGCACATCATAACCATAAGATGGCAAACGTAGTCTACAACGAGATATACATAACATCTTGTTAGGCATATTTATTCCAACAATAACATGTCTTTTAAAATATCTCTGCATACCTACATCATTCTCTCTCTCTCTCTCTCTCTCTCTCTCTCTCTCTCTCTCTCTCTCTCTCTGTCCTCTGCACTGCTAAACATTTACCCCCCTAGCATGCAAGCAAGCCAGCCTCTAAATTAGTAAAATGTAACAACTTAATGTTTAATTCACACGCTCTTGTCACATCATAGGAAAGCACATTGCTGTCGCCAGATGAGTGACAATGTAGACTTTAGATTTGTTCAGAGGTTAGCTAAGTGGCAAATAAATTATAAAAGAAATAGAAAAAAAAGATAACAGAAAAAATATGTATTTTGGGTACATGTTTTGCATTAAAGAATAAAAAAATAAATACATTTTTTAATTTGTTTTTCAGAAAAAAATATTTTTCATTATCAGTAACACTAACGTTAGGACAATTTGCTTTCTTCCCGATGCGATTAATTCATCTTTTATCTCTTCATCTCTCTGTCAGACCAGTACATCACCCTGTGAGCTCGGAGGAACTTGCTGGGCGAGCCATGACGTTCGGAGTCGGAACAGCGATCCTTCTGGAGCTGGCTCAGACTTTCTCTGCCATGGTGAAGAACGGTAAGATCCCCTTTAAAGGCTAGAATATACTAGACGCATTGAAGATGGCGTGCGCCGTCGTGACATCAAAATGACATAATTTCCTGCCAGCGCGCCCGGATTTATGGCGTGCGAGCACAAGTCGCGCACGGCTCATTTATTTTCACGAGTTTGCCGACAACCGGATGCCAGGACTCTGAGTGACTGCAAGTTTCTCTGGTAAACTTACTGGGTTAAGATGAGTTCTTTTTTGGTGAATGAAAGGCTTGATCCCACCAAGTAGGTCATTGAATCAAATCGAAGCATTGACAGCACTGCTGCTGCCTGTTCTGCCGTTGTTTATCTTTTTCTTCTCCTTCTAGTCCTTAGAAAGAAAAACATCGGTAACTTTTCCAACCATCACAACTCTTTAAATAAACACATAGTTTCCTGATTTCCATGTGAAAATAAGTTGGCTCTATACATGCTAAAAGTATTGTTTTTTTAAATGGAGTCTGGTGGGTTTAGCTTTTTCCTATCAGTCACTTGCACACAAAAACGTAGGAAAATAGGTATACAAACTACTACTCTACTACAGTCTACACAGCAGCAGTTCATGGTGACCAAACTCTAGTTCGTTTTTCATTGCTTAAACTCTACACACTTATCCCGTGACTTTAACCACAACGTGCACAACACTGTGGATTTACAGCACTTTGTTCAAATGCTAACACAAAACTGTTAACCACACATTCAAAACACAATATATTTCAGTCTGGTGCCTATCAAACACTGCTGATTGCAGTTTTAGCTGAGAGCCTAAGCAGGTGTCTTTCTTTGTTTTAGACTAGTTAGTGAACAAATATGGTATTTATACAGAGAAAGCTCAGAAAGCCTTTTTTGTATACAAACACCAAATAAGAGTGGAACAATTATACACTGTACTGTTTGAGAGAAACAGGTAAAAGAGCAAAGATACCAACATGTCCAGGTGAGATGTCTGAGGTTACATACACAGCTATAACAAAAAGTGAAAAACACTAAATCTTTACAATAGTAAAACTGCGTTCTTACTGTTTTTCAGAAAGTAATGGAGGTGAAAGCAATGGAAACACCACATTCATTAGTATTTAGAGATGATGACATCCAATGTGATGCTGGAGAGAGGCAGGATTAGTCACACTTTTCTTTGTTACTGTTATGTACCTTTAGTTTTGTTTTTCTAGTAATTCCATAAATTACTAGAGACAAAATACTGTATTGAAGCAAACTACTGATTTTCATTCTTTCTTGTTTACGTAAGGCAGGGCTCGACATAAGCCATGGCCCGATGGCCTGGGGCCAGTAAAAGAGTATGTCGGGCTAGTTGATTGGCCAGTTACTGGCCCGCACGGGCCAGTGACAGTGTCTCCGTCTGCTTCAGCAAACGTCATACTGAGTGGCGCGAAGCTTGTGAATGTTAACTAACATTTCACATTTTCACCTCACGTAATTTATAACGTTAGTTAAAATGTCAAAGAACTAGGAAGCTAATGTGAGAAAGAGGGCATTCTTAGTGGAAAACACAGCAGCTACACCTGGGTGGAGAAAGGCGATCACGGCATGTAGGCCGACGGTTTCGTTTGCCGGCAATTTCCAACAAAAGCTGACCAGCCAAACCAGCAAAATGCCATGCAGCTTCAAACACAATTCATTTGATACAAGCGTTGCATTTTAGAAGATAGACGGATTGTGAACAGCGATGTCCGCGCTGCGCACGCACACACTCTCACACACACACACACACACACACACACACTCACACACGGCAGAGCCGAGGTGTGCGCGTTACTTCACGCAGCACATAACTGACTGGAAACGATACAGAGGATTATTTAGCCTACTGCCACTGGCGCAGATGAACTAACGCTACAGTCGTTACTGTAAGTAGCCTACAATAAAACCTCCATGATTAAAAAGTCAATACTTATCAATATACCCACCTACCTGTTCTACAGGTATCAACATGTTTCAGTCTGCTCTGTCTGCGCTGTCCACTCACTGTGCAAACACAGCTCTACTCTGCTATTAGCGACTTTTTACAAACAAGCTAAAATGAAAAATGTCGGTTTGTAGTCTAACTGTTTATCTTGAACTTTGGACAAACTCTTGTAAACTTAGCTGCTGTCTTAACGAACCGTCCTCTCCGCTGGAGCAGTAACCTGTGGATGTATCATAAGACCAAAACAGATACATGTGGCTACTTAATATGCACGTGAATTACGTGATCGTTACGTCCGCGTTCTTCATTCTTGATGATGTTGCCGGTTGTATTCTTTTGCAACAGCATTGTCTTATTTCAAATAAGGCATACATGATGAATGCTAGCCTGCTTATCAGTCCATTCATCATTAAAGCTGCTGTTTTCACTTCAGGCTCTTTGACTGTGACATGTTTACCTGACAACAGGCCTTTCTTTCTGCAAACATTTTCCACCAATCAGGACACTGTATACTACAACAACGTTTCAGTAATCAAAGACTTTAATCATCACTCAGTGAACTGCCCTCTAATCCGGGAACTTTTTCTAGTTAAGTAGCCTATCTAGTTATCGTTATGGATTTTCCATGTTTTTTTAGGAGTCTTCTTACACTAATACATGTAAAAAAATATAGCATTAATTTAGTAAGAAAGTGAAATATCAAACAAGAATATGCTTATTAGGTATAAATACATTTTATTTTCTTTATTTGAAAGTCCGGCCAGAGTGTCAACTTAAAAAAATTCTGGCCCTTGGAAAAATGTAGTTGATGACCCCTGGTCTAGCTTTACTGCTAATGGCACAACATACAGTGACAGTGGCTAGCTGGGTTATAACCATTTTCTGAAGCTTCATGGTAGGTGCGGCGTATATTTTCCTGCTTTTTTGTCCTTTGCCAATCACACCTACGATATTTCTTTCAGGGCCAGTAAAAATTTAGAAGGGGCCAGCAAAACTCTGATCTACTGGCCCCGGGGGCCAGTGGGGATTTTTTTTTATGTTGAGCCCTGCCTTACGTAAAAATTGGTATTTTATAAAATCTATATCTTTTCTTTAAAGAAACTATTGAGTAGTGTAAAGTCACTCAAATTGTTCAAACTGTAAAGATGAAAAGTGTTTGTAATTTCTGTATTGGTGTTTGATGCTAGTGTTTTTACTCTCTGTGTGTTCTGAGTGACAGTGTGTGTTATCTCAGTGAGGGTTGTGCATAGTGTTTGGCAGCACTGAGCCTGTTTTGAGATGTGAAGTGAAGAGTTGTGTTGCTTGGAATGAGTTTTGCAGGTGATGTGAACTGTTTAGCTCAGGTAACTGTTGGTAGTGCAGACTGTAGTTTGACTTTTGCACATGTGACTCCAGTTGGCCCACTGTCGTTTAGCAATCGAAAAACAACAACAAACAACAAACCTTCATGTAAATGCTGCAGATATTTTTGCTGAAATATTTTTGGAGATCCAACTGAAAATCTGTCTAAAAGAGTCACATGTTGAAAAAGAGAAGTGATCTAATGTTTCTACCATGTTACAGAAGCTTACATTTGTCAATAATATCAGGACTATATTCGCAAATAATAGAGTTGAGGTCTTGCAGGTGTAAAGGTTTACATAAAACTTGATTTCTTTTGGGTCTGTGGAAACGGTTCCAATTAGTTTTTATTTTGTTGATCATTCTCCTAGTTTACAGGGTAATATAATTTAAAAAGAAGCTCATTGAATTTGACTGTGCAAGAGGAAAATCACTAATTACTTGTGTGTGTGTGTGTGTGTGTGTGTGCGTGTGTGTGTGTGTGTGTGTGTATTTCTCTGTGCGTGTGTGTGTGTGTGTGTGTGTGTGTATATGTATGTGTGTGTGTGTGTGTGTGTGTGTGTGTGTGTGTGTGTGTGTGTGTGTGTGTGTGTGTGTGTGTGTGCGCGCGCTTGTCTGTGCGCGTGTGTCTGTGTGTGTGCCTGTGCACTTTAGCTTATGTGTTTGGTGATTTTGTCAGATGATGTCGTCATACATACATACTGAGAACCAAGCAATCGGCCGTTCCAAACAGGCACACGCTCCAAATGCGTATTGCACTGATTTGTAAGAAAGAGCTAACAGAAATGTTCTGCAAACAAGCTTTATTCTTCTCCTCTGCCATGTTTTATTGCAGTTCCACAATCTGACCAGCAGAGGCTGCCGGATAACAGGGAGCAAAACTAAATAATACAAATTTGTATTTTCCTTGTCTTTAACTCACTCATCACACTGCAACAGTACCACTTGGCTATAGGTTGCAGTGTTGTGGATATAAGGGGAACTGCGACAGAAAGTGTTACGTCCCTCCTCGTTAGTATAGTGGACAGTATCTCCGCCTGTCACGCGGAAGACCGGGGTTCGATTCCCCGACGGGGAGTACCTTTTCATTACCAGAGGCCGCCGGTCGGCCGTCTGGTCGGTGGGTTTTTGGTGACGCTGTTTGCACTTTTTGATAGGGATAAAGACTAAAAGAAAAAGACAATCAGAAATCTGCTAATCTGTGTTTAAGACAGAGGAGGCCTGCTTTGATTGGAGTGTTTCTGAGTTTGCAGCTACGACGATCTCCCTTTGTTGTTATCTGTTGCATTTTGGGAAAGTCTTTTGTCCAGTGTTGGTTAAAAATATTCTTATTTTTATAATAAAAGTAGACACCATGTTTTCTCAGTCCTAGTAGGAGGATTGGGTTTGTAGCTAGATAGATAGATAGATAGATAGACAACCACGGTCGTCAGTGTGTCCAGCTCCTCCCCCACGACATCACCAGCCCTCCTGATCAGTTTATTTAGTCTGTTGGTGTCTGCGACCTTCATCCCACTGCCCCAGCATGTGACAGCGAAAAAGATAGCACTGGCCACAACAGACAGCAGATGGTTCAGCTCACTCCAAGTGACAAAGTTGCCCACAACAGTCCTGTATTCATTCTCTTCACCCTTTTCAATGCAGCCAACTATTGCAGAGTCATCAGAAAACTTCTGAAAAAACCTCATAAAGTGACATTTTCATGCCATGGGACCTTTAAATGGGTTAAAATCCCCTAAAATTTAAATCTCAGTTGTGGCCAAAAATATATAAACCCATAGTGGGTTTGATTCCCCGACAGGGGAGTAAATGTTCACTACGGTTGTAATAGCCTTATTTTTTTTGTGATGCAGTTTTTGCCAAGGATACTCTAGTCCACTGATTTTGTCGATAGGGTCAAATGTTGTTTCATGTCCCTCCTCGTTAGTATAGTGGACAGTATCTCCACCTGTCATGTGGAGGCCAGTCGCGTATAGGTGTAGAAGACTTTTTCGTAAAAAAGGGAAAGAAAAAAAAGATGTTTTCTTGACCGGAAGCCTCTCCAAAAGAACAGGGTTCGAATCCCACCTTACCCAAACAAATTGTCCTGTATTTGTTTCAGAATATTATGCTACAGCATGTCTGTATTACACAAAACAATTATATATAAAGTTTTTAACCGTTTAATGTTAAATTTAATTCAATGTTTTAAAAAAATGATACAATATGATAAGATCTGATGATTTGAAGGTTATGACAATAATACTTTTACATGCTGCTACTGGTAAAAGTTGAATTTAACTCAATAATGGTATTATATAATATTATATAATGATACAAAATTCCAAAGCACTATATATATATTTATATGTTTAATTGTATTTCATTTTTTAAGACTTTTACTTCCTCAATCAAATACAGACACAGTGATGCTTTCAAGATATTTTATTAAAAAACTAAAACACACCAAATAAAGATCTAAAACAAACAATAAAAATGAACACACTTTGTAAAATAAAATGTAACACATAAATATAGAAAAATGTAAAAACAAATACATAAAGATATATGATATGAACTTTCTGAATTGTTATTTATAGTTTTTTACAATCATCAATATGGTACGAGTATGTATGTATATGTATATACAGTATATATATTTAAAGTATATATCTCAATCATCAGTAATGAGTTGACAGAATTGGACAAGCAATTCCAAGGGCCTGCATAATTACCGTGCAGTACTGTCAATACTGTAAATAGTCTCAAAGGTGATACATGGGACCATAGTAACAGTGTCTGGTAAACAGTAGTAAATTACAGTAAAGAATGATGATGAAATATTACATCCATAGATACTGTAGTCTGATTGGTTCATGCTCCACACTAATTGGTGAAAATGAATCACATTATCTTGAAACTTTGATGATCTAAACATGGAATATTGTTTGTCTGTTTCCATACAACTATACATTAAGAGTAATGCAACAGTTACTTATCATTTTGAGTAGTTGTATCGATTGATAGTTAGATCATTGTAATGAAATGAATAGACAATCATCTGAAATGTAATGTGTGAATTGCTTTTTGAAGTAGTAGTACTTTGATGTTAAGTTGTGTCATATTGAACAGCTGATCTTTGTTAAATGAACAAATGATCTTTGGTTTATGTGGATTGTTTCCAAGCAATTGAAAAAAGTGTATTTTGATCATTGGTTGTGAGTTTTGTGTCTAGAGTTTTGAAAAATTACGTCAAGATTCTGAAATTAGTAGCAAAGTGATAAAAAAACTATCATTAAAATATTACATATTAACACACTTATTTACACTGTTACAGAAGAGTGCATGTGAAGGTTCTAACTGAGAGACTATGTGATGATGAAAAAGTGATGATGATGATTCAGACCAGATATCCAGTGAAGGTGAATAAAGTTGAATAAACTAAAATATCACAATGAAACAGTGTGTGTGTGTGTCTGTGTCTGTGCGTGTGCGTGTGTGTGTGTGTGTGTCTGTGTGTGTGTCTGTGTGTGTGTGTGTGTGTGTGTCTGTGTGTGTGTGTGTGTATGTGAGAGGGTATATTTGATGTTGAAGTGTTCATTTATTTTTCTCTGCGACCTATCTGTCCCTTTCAGCCTCATAAAAGTCCGACAGTTTGAACTCCCCCCAGGTCATCTCCTTCACCATGCCCTGTGCCTTGTAGAGGGAGAACACTCTAGAGGGGCAGTAGATATATTTCCCTGGCACTCCGGGGAAGCTGTCATGTGTGTGAGGGCTGTCAGGGCCCTGCTTTAGAGGTTGATGACAGAACCTGCACAGACGACCTGTTGGAAGCTGCACTGCTGACTTCCTCTTTGCCCTCTCCTCTGCCACCCTCCTCCACTCAGCCCCCCTCTGTCTGGCGCCCTCCAGCTCCCTCTCAAAGAATGGAGACGCAGCAAAGTCCTCAAAAGACATCCGAGGGTTTGTGAGGCCTTCGTCTGCGTAGGTCTTAAACACCTTTGTGGAGCAGTAAAAGTATTTGATGGCTTGTGTCTGGTAAAAGAAATTAACTGATGAGCCATCGCCAAGATACCGGGACTTCGGCTGACCGCAGGCTACACAGTTCCTGGTCTTTTTTTTCTGCTGCTGCTGCGGCTGCTGCTGATGTTGTTGTTGTTTGGCCATTAACTCTTCTACTATCCGCTCCACTGTAGCCCGGCTCAGGGACTCCTGGGGCGGAGCAACAGGTGGAGGGTTGAAAGTTGCAGGAGGCAGAGTTATGACAGGCACACTGGTCGTTTGACTGCCTGTAGTCAAACTCTGCCACAGCTGCTGCGTCTCCAAAACTTTCTCTGGGCTGGTATTGAGGGAGGAGCTGGTGTTTTTTAATTTGGCCAGATGCTTTACATATCTGGAGATATGTTGGCATGTGGTTGGATGAAGGAGGCTTTTGGGGTCAGTGCCCTCTGGACCATGGCAGCATAGTCTGCATCCACCCGCTTCAAAAAGTCTTTTGACCCATGGTGTTTAATCAGAAGCCCGTCGATGGCCACTCTCATGGCTTCTGTCCACCGGCTGTGGTCCAAGACTTGAACAAGGCCTCCCGTCTTGATTGGTCCAGTGCGGGCGGCCCGGGGAGAGGAGGAAACAGGCAGCGGTGCTACCCCTGGATGGTCTAAACAATAAAGCATATATTTATTATATTGTTTTTTGCCAAAGTTGTATAAAACATGGATACATAATTGTATATGTTGTGTGAAGAGTTGGTCAGTTACATTTGCTACATGTATCATATATTCTCCCATAGTTTTTAAACTTTGGATACACTAAGTTATTCCTTATTAAATATTATCAGGCCTGTTTTATACTGTGAGGTCTGTATGAGGATGGAAGGTGGGTAAATGGAATACCTGTATCCATCAAAGACTGAGTCTCTGATTTGGCTCTGGCCGCAGCTGGTATCAAGGGTGGCTGGGACTGCTGGGACTGCTGGGATTGTGAAACGGTTTCAGAGCCCTGCTGGAAAGATAGGATGGGCACCGCTCCAACTGGCTCATCACTGGTCTCCTGAAATATAACATCAAATATAGTGATTTAGTCAGTCAGTCTGTCAGACGGTCAGTGATTGACAGTGAGTGTTTAGTCTGGATTACCTGAGAGTCTGTGCCCACCATAGCAGCAGGGCAGTGATCCTCTGTCTCCATGGCTACTGCAGCTGGGATGTTGGGCTGTAGCTTATGCTTGTCCCAGTTCAACACAACAGGATGACAACCTGGGTCCACAAACCACAGTCCAAATCTCTCCCCTGTGTCCCTGTTTGTATTTTGCAACCTGGGATATTTTGCTTGGCCTGTCACCTTGACAGAGGCTGTGTTCAGTCCTGAAATTAACAGGGGGTCAAACACAGCTGGCAGCTCCACACCAGGCTGTTTCAGGTCCACCAGCCTCTGGAAGTTCTACCGCACCACTCCAGTCATTGCCTGGGCCTGGAAAAGTTCACAGGACACCCGGTTGCCTGTCACCCACTGGGCTTGGTGAAAGTGGAAGCCCTCCTGCTGAGATGTGCCTCTCACTGGAATCCAAACAAGTACGCCGGCTCCCGCACCCTTGGTGTAGTTGAGCTGCAAGGTGCCACCATACCTGTAGAGAATTCCCTCCCCCACGTCAGGGTCGCTCAGGCAGCCTCTCAGGATGTGGACACGTTGGATCCTCCACAACTTAAGCATGGACGCCTTAAACAGGGGCACATCATTGGCGTCCTTTGCCAGGTAGAAGTGGTCCAACACATCTTAAACCCTCTGCAGCAGCTCCCTCGGCTGTGGTTCCTTTGTCCTGCAGTGCTCTCTTATGTGCTGCTTTGTTGGATTTGCAGGAGAGATTCCACAGAAGGTGTATGCCTCTGTGAGCCTTTGTAGATCCCTCTGGTCCACCACAACAAATGCTGCAGAGAGGAACTGGCAGAAGGAGCTGAACAGAGGGTGATGTTCAGACACACACTCCCTGGTAAAGCGCCTCATGCAGTGAAACAAGTCTAACTTGATGGCAATGTCTTTGTTAAACTTGCTCCTCGAGGCACTGTTGTTGGCCAGGTTGCCAGAGGTCGCCTTCGCCACGGTGGCCTCTGACATCCTCCAGCAGTCCCACAGCAGGTGCTCCTGAGGACCAGGGTCCAGGACCTTGAAGGCAGCGCAGCAGTCCCTAAAACATTGAAAATTAATTTCCTTAGAGCCACTACAATATGTTTTGTACACAGTGAGTCTTATTGTATTTACAGTTTAAAAGGATATACTGTAAGTTTACTATATCATTTGTGTTTTTTTGTTATTTATATGAACTATTAACAAGGAGTCAGATTAGACAATAAACTGCAAATTAAGTAATAAAAAATGGACATGAAGACAACAATAAACAAAACAACATAAAAACAAGTACTGTATATACATTTAATTTAAACGTATCTTTATACCTGTCAACCCACTGGTAGCTTGCCTTCCTCACTCCAGCTGCAGTGTAGCGCCGAGACAGCCCCTCGTACAGAGGATAGAGGGACCGATTGCACTCCGACTGCAGCATCACCCAGCTCAAGATCATCCAGTTCTCATTCATTACGGCATAGGAAGACATCGTGCTGGACGACAGCACCACCTTCCTAGCCACTTTCCGAGTATCATCTGACCTGAGTACTTGTCCAAAGGTCCCCTGTAGCAACAGAGTGAGGAGCTGCTCCTGCTGTTGAAACTCACAGACCAGGCAGTCGACCAGATAGTGAGAAGAAATAGACACTCCACACCAGCTGTCAGCATCGGAGTATCCACCGAATGGAGCCGGAGTGTCTGTCTGTCTGAGAAGCCCAGTGATGGCTCTCTATTTAAGGTGGAGCGCCTCCGTCAGCTGCTTAGCCATGTCGTCTGGTGATCTGCCGCTGCGCCTCATCTCATCCATCCATTACCGACTTGCAGATGGCCTTTTTGTGGGTAAGGAAAGCCGGAACAATGTTGCTGAAGCGCTCTGGTAGCTTCTCCAGCCACTGGGGCTTGTCAGCATGCCAGTACTTCCTACAGGCCTTGCAGGTGAGCCGTGAGGCTAAAATATAGTACTGGCCGCTGGTGCCAATGATAACCCTTGGCCTTCCAATGCCGGAAGAAGCTACCTGAGGGTTGGGACAATCATGAAGGCAGGGCAAGATGTAATTGTTCCTTACCCTCTCCATGATTGTGTGCTCCGGCTTCCAAATGAAAAAAGGATGAAGCTGACAGTATTTAGGTAACGGCAGCTCAGAGATTGAGTCTATGAGCTCAGGCTGAGGTGGATTACGCCACAAGGACAGCATGGTCATGGGATGACGTACAGGACGTGATCCCGGCCACAGCCCCAATGCCTCCAGCTCAGTCTTCATCCAAATTTTCTGCTGGTGGGAGCAGTTCCACTGCGCTACATCCTGATCATAGCCAGGGACAGAGGCTGCAGGCTGGTGTGGGACATCTAAAGGGACAGAAGGTGCTGGACTTGGCAGAGCTGTAAAACAGTATAGTACATACACAGTCAGAGTAAAGAAAGAGAGCTCTATATTAAGACTGCTACGGTTATAACAGTGTTACTGAAATGTAGGCTATACCTTCATCAGGGACAGTGTCTCTCTGTGCTTCCACTGATGATAACGCTAGGATGGTGAGATAAAAACAGGAAAGGCAAGTGAGACATACACATTAAAATAAGATATTATTTCTCACAGCATTCATGAAAATAAAGCATTTACCTTCAGGAAGAAATGGAGCTGATGTTATCCCAGGCTCTGACAAAGTAGAGTGGGAGACTGGCTTTCCATGTGCTTTGAAAAGAAAGAAGTGAAAAACACCAGATGTTAAAATTACATAACATTATTTAGCAACACAGTGAAATATTAATTTGATTTTCAGAATGAAACTGATGTGAGGTACACTGGTAGTTATCACAAAGGACAACATACTTTGTCTCAACACATTAGGCGCCTGTTCTTCTACCCCAAGCTGTTGGGCGAGGGCGAGCAGCTGAGGAGGGACCGACAGCAGGGCCTTCGTCGTGGCTGTGGGAACAATTTGGTCACATAACATGATACCGTAACACAACATTCAGTACAGTTTGAAGTGAGAAGTGAACAAATATAATAACCTTTCACAGAAGCAACAATCACAGAGGACTCCTCAGGCTCGGCAGGTCTGGACACAGTAGCTGTTGGCTCCGTCTTGTGTGCTGTAAAAACAATTTAGTGTCATATTCCTCACACAGTCAAGTCCGTTTATGCTTCACAATGTGTCTTTACCTGTTTTCTCTCTAACAAACTGTGAGTAAAGACTGAAAACACCATATTTACTTAAATTCTGAATCGCTATTTATTTGTAATGACAAAACATAATGCTTTTAAGAAAAGGTAAAGCACAGAAACAATATGAATATATAGTAAGCACACTGCCTGTCATTCAAAGATGTGGCATGGCAAAAAAATGCCAAATCCTTGAATGACAGCCTGAGAAAAAGCATGCAAAAAAAGAAAACACTTACCATCATCGCTGACATGTTAATTCCTTAGGTTAGTGGGAGAGTAAGAGAACACAAGCATCAGAACAGGCCTGAACACGGCCAAAATAACAAACTAGTTGAAGGAGAACAGTGATAGCAGGAGGATTCTGCTGAGAACAGAATCCTCCCTCTACACTGATGGAGAAAAACCTGTTGGTGGATACACAGCCGGGGCTCTGGAGACTGCTGCTGCTGACCCTGAAAGCACAGGTGACTACTAGATTAGACTACAGTACTATCATAAACAGTGTAGAAAAGGGTTGGTCCAATTTTACCCCGGCTCTAAAAGGCCAGAGTCTTTCTGACCCCTTCGGTCAGCTTCTCAAGCTTTACCCTTTTGTGTTCGTTAATGGCAGACCAGGAAAGAATAGTCAGGATTCGTTCAGTTAAAATATAATATATCTTTAGTAAAATGATCAAATGATATTGCAAGAAACAATCATAGCTCCTTCAAGACTTCACTCACCCTACCACCAACAAGTCTCTCCAGGTCTGACCCCGGACTTTGCATTTCCCTATTCTTTTATTCGTCTTTGTCTTTATAAAACGTGGGTTATTTTCAAACCACTCACGAAGTGCAGGACCACGGTGAAAGTTCACATTGTCCCAGACTACCACGTACATGGGATGCTCTGCCTGCTCATCACCTCTCTGTTCACGTATCAGTAGTGCTTCCTGTAGAGCATCCAGAAACGTCATAAGATGGGCAGTGTTTTAAGGCCCTACAGTCACATGGCGGTGAACAACCCCGTAGCTGCTGATGGCAGCACATATGGTCACGTTGCCACCACGCTGCCCTGGCAACTCTACAATAGCACGTTGACCAGTAATGTTGCGGCCTCTCCTTCTCCTCTTGGTGAGATTGAAGCCAGCTTCATCCAAGAAGATGCACTCATGAGGCCTCTCCATGGAATCCAGTTGAAACATTCTCTATAGAAATGAATAAAAATAAATTCTTGAAGTAACGTCAATGACATAGCATTCCAGGCTTCATGCCTCTGTATACATATGCTGCATTACATTCAACACAGTAAAGATGTACAGTACTTCAATTGTGCTGTATAATCTCTGGACATGATTACTTGTACATATTGATATCGTAGCTCTTTTACCCTTTCATAATTTCTCTCAAATGGAACTCTGTAGGCTTGTTTGAGACTTATCAGGTTGCGTTTCAGGACACGGTCAATTGTGGAGAATCTCACACTGTTGATTCCTTCAAAATTCACGTTGTCTTCCTCAACTCGCTGTTGTATTTCACGCAGACAAATGAGATTATTTTGAATGACCATATTGACAATAATGGTCTCCTGCTGTTGTGAGCACATACCTCTCCTTTCACCGGCATGTGGCAGTCTTTCAATTCTAGCAAATAAAACCTCTTGTTAGAATTGTACAGACAGGTCTAATGCATTGAAGTGTCACCAAATATGTACAATACATAAAATACTATTATACAAGTATACCAGTATATATTGAGGGACCACAAATGATAGTACACTTACCTGTTCTCTTCTCTGAATGTCCTGACAATGGAGGCCACAGAGAACCTGCTTATATTTGGTTGAACACGTAGTCCTGCTTCCCTCATACTCATTCCATGAACCAGAACATGGTGTATGATTGTTGCTCTAATTTCATTGGAAATGATGGCTCTTGTTCCTCCTCCTCCTCCTCTTCCTCCTCCTCCTCCTCTTCTGTCTCTTTCTTCTCCTCGGCCTCTTCCTCGTTAAACACTCGAGCAGTCTTACGGCCAATGAGCGCATCCATGTTATTCTATGATGCTGTTTCTGGCTCTGTGTCTAAGCACAAACAGTGACTGTTATAATGCAAAGCACTCCCTGACCAATTTATAATTACCTACGGCCTAAAACGATAGTTTGTTTTTAGCGATGCCGTTTCCACTTTAATAGACACAAATAGAGATGGTAACAAAATGACAGCCATCGCTAATAAATTATACATTTATCGTTAATTAAACTTAAGTTTATAGTTATTTAACTGTTAAATAACATGAGAAAAGGTTACTTAATCATGTTAATGATTATTAATTATGCTATAACTGTATTGTTGCCCAAATCTTAACATTAAATGTTCAAACCCTTGGAGATAATCGAGTCCAGAGTGTGCCCCTTATTGTGCGTGGGTTCCGTCACATGCTGAGTCAGTCCATAGTTCTCAAAAACACAACACAGTTCTTTGGTCCCTCTATCCTGTGGGTTGTCCACATGAATGTTAAAATCACCAGCAGTAATTACACAAAGTACAGATTATAGACAGCAGTTCAGTTAAGTCATCGAAGAAAGCTGCACAGTATTTCGGTGGTCTGTAGATATTTCGAAATATAGCTCGAGGGGAGGACCTTAGCTGAAGAGTCCATATTCAAAAGAAGCAAAATTTCCATAAGATATTTGAGTACAATGGAATGAGTCATTAAACAAAATGGCTACTCCACCTCCTTTCTTATTCACTCTATGCTCACTCATAAAACTGAAGTTAGGGGGAGCTGACTCGATAAGAACAGGACCACTGTTATTATGGTCCAACCAGGTTTCAGTTAAAACATAAAATCAATATTGTGCTTAATAATAAAATCATTGATTAAAAATGATTTTCCTGCCAAAGACCTGACGTTTAGTAAGGCTAGTGTTAGTGTGTTAAAATAATTATCTGTCTCATTTTTTGGTATAGGCGTTGGCTGACGAGGAATGAATGCTAAATTTGCTAGGTTTGCAGTTAAATGCTTCTTCTTACTTAGCGGATTCATCATTCTTTTTCTATTACCTATCTTAACATAAATTGAGGAAGGATTTAATACACAGGGCCCGGGCTTGTCCTGAAAAGAGTCATGAGTGCCACTAGGCGTGCAGCCTGGACCCGGCACATATCAGACAAAGCTTGCTGCATGCACATTGATAATAGCTTCCTACATAATAGCTTCCTACATAATGTTTATAGATGCTTTACAAAGTCTTAATTAACTATTAACAAGGTATTATATTCATCAGATCAAACTTTATAAAAGCCATCCAAATAATGTTTATTTACGGCTTATAAACAATTTCTTAATCATTAACAAGTACTTAATAAAATATATACAATATTAAGATTTGGGCAACAATAAACAAAAGTTATAGCATAATTAATAATCAGTAACATGATTAATTAACCTTTTCTCATGTTAGTTAACAGTTAAATACCTATTAACTTAAGTTTAATTAACTATAAACTGTAAATACGATTGTTGTATTGTTAACACTATAATAATCATTAATAAATGGTAAATTGATAGTTAATTAAACTTTAGTGCAGTTATTTTACTGTTAACCCTCTGAGCCCGAAATAATCGTATTCAATTCAAAGCGGCACCTTTTAATCACATTTTAATCATTTTATAGCCATAAGATTGATCGTCTTACTGTTTTTTTTTTGCAGCTAAAAGCTAACGAGTTAGCCGTCATGGGGTGTCTTTGCTGTCTTTCTAGCCTTCACGGGAGGTTTTGTATCCAGCCTGGAACTTGTGCCTTTTTTCGGGGTGGTTGAGCAATAAATCCAAACTCTTACATCCAAGATTGATACACTTTATATCCATAATTTATGATTTTTCGGCCGTTTATTGATTTCCGCTAGCTCTGATGCTAACATCCATTTCCGTTTTCCCATGATGCTTTGGGAGTTTGTTATTGTCTTGCAAACCAATGGAAAGCAGTCATACGAGGGAGAGCAAAGCTATCCTGTGATAGAAGAGATAGCTAACACCAAGCCAGAATAGTAACGATGTGAACAAAGATGTTCTATTGCCACAAAGATCGTCTATTCTCATTGTAAACTGTTCTACAGAGAAGATAGCATCACTGTTTTGGATAAATTTGGGCCTTTTTTGAAGAAATGTAAATAGTTTGTCGTTTATATGAGTTATAATGTTCATTTTGTTTATTTTTGCACTGGATGACTCCAAATATATAGGAGAACTGTTTTAGACAACACAAATGCTTGTGTAGCATTGCTGTGTGTTATATAAATAAATATGACATTATTATTTTGATTACTGGCATAAGTGCATGTCACGAGGGCAAAAGCGTCTGGACCTTTTTGAAAAAATGTAGATATTTTGTCAACTGTATCCTTTATAATGTTTATTTTTTCACAGTTTGACTCCTAATACATATGAGAAGTGTTTTAGACAGGAGATTGGCTTAGCTTTTATTGCTCTGTGGTGTGATATCAATACATATCTGTGAGATTCATGTACCGTTTTATTCATTTATTTATCTTTAACCTCTTAAGGATCCACAGAGGTGATATAATCCCAAAAATTTAGTTTTCATAAATCCACAAGAGTCCAAGGAAATGGAATATCCAAGCCGTTTAATCCAAAACGAGTTGTTCGCCTCAAAATCTTGAAGTTTACGAGCCCTGAGTTACAAAAGAAGACATACGCGATTCCACTTCTGGGCTCTTCAAACACTCCAGCAGTCTTACGGCAAATGAGCGCATCCATGTTATTCTGTGATGCTGTTTCTGGCTCTGAATGTCCCTCATGTCCTTCCTCGTTAGTATAGTGGACAGTATCTCCGCCTGTCACGCGGAAGACCGGGGTTCGATTCCCCGACGGGGAGTACCTTTTTATTTTCTGTGCTAGTGTTTATAAAACGATAGTTTGTTTTTAGCGATGCCGTTTCCACTTTAATAGACACAAAAAGAGATGGTAACAAAATGACAGCCATCGCTAATAAATTATACATTTATCGTTAATTAAACTTAAGTTTATAGTTATTTAACTGTTAAATAACATGAGAAAAGGTTACTTAATCATGTTAATGATTATTAATTATGCTATAACTGTATTGTTGCCCAAATCTTAACATGAAATGTTCAAACCCTTGGAGATAATCGAGTCCAGAGTGTGCCCCTTATTGTGCGTGGGTTCCGTCACATGCTGAGTCAGTCCATAGTTCTCAAAAACACAACACAGTTCTTTGGTCCCTCTATCCTGTGGGTTGTCCACATGAATGTTAAAATCACCAGCAGTAATTACACAAAGTACAGATTATAGACAGCAGTTCAGTTAAGTCATCGAAGAAAGCTGCACAGTATTTCGGTGGTCTGTAGATATTTCGAAATATAGCTCGAGGGGAGGACCTTAGCTGAAGAGTCCATATTCAAAAGAAGCAAAATTTCCATAAGATATTTGAGTACAATGGAATGAGTCATTAAACAAAATGGCTACTCCACCTCCTTTCTTATTCACTCTATGCTCACTCATAAAACTGAAGTTAGGGGCAGCTGACTCGATAAGAACAGGACCACTGTTATTATGGTCCAACCAGGTTTCAGTTAAAAACATAAAATCAATATTGTGCTTAATAATAAAATCATTGATTAAAAATGATTTTCCTGCCAAAGACCTGACGTTTAGTAAGGCTAGTGTTAGTGTGTTAAAATAATTATCTGTCTCATTTTTTGGTATAGGCGTTGGCTGACGAGGAATGAATGCTAAATTTGCTAGGTTTGCAGTTAAATGCTTCTTCTTACTTAGCGGATTCATCATTCTTTTTCTATTACCTATCTTAACATAAATTGAGGAAGGATTTAATACACAGGGCCCGGGCTTGTCCTGAAAAGAGTCATGAGTGCCACTAGGCGTGCAGCCTGGACCCGGCACATATCAGACAAAGCTTGCTGCATGCACATTGATAATAGCTTCCTACATAATAGCTTCCTACATAATGTTTATAGATGCTTTACAAAGTCTTAATTAACTATTAAGGTATTATATTCATCAGATCAAACTTTATAAAAGCCATCCAAATAATGTTTATTTACGGCTTATAAACAATTTCTTAATCATTAACAAGTACTTAATAAAATATATACAATATTAAGATTTGGGCAACAATAAACAAAAGTTATAGCATAATTAATAATCAGTAACATGATTAATTAACCTTTTCTCATGTTAGTTAACAGTTAAATACCTAGTAACTTAAGTTTAATTAACTATAAACTGTAAATACGATTGTTGTATTGTTAACACTATAATAATCATTAATAAATGGTAAATTGATAGTTAATTAAACTTTAGTGCAGTTATTTTACTGTTAACCCTCTGAGCCCGAAATAATCGTATTCAATTCAAAGCGGCACCTTTTAATCACATTTTAATCATTTTATAGCCATAAGATTGATCGTCTTACTGTTTTATTTTGCAGCTAAAAGCTAACGAGTTAGCCGTCATGGGGTGTCTTTGCTGTCTTTCTAGCCTTCACGGGAGGTTTTGTATCCAGCCTGGAACTTGTGCCTTTTTTTCGGGGTGGTTGAGCAATAAATCCAAACTCTTACATCCAAGATTGATACACTTTATATCCATAATTTATGATTTTTCAGCCGTTTATTGATTTCCGCTAGCTCTGATGCTAACATCCATTTCTGTTTTCCCATGATGCTTTGGGAGTTTGTTATTGTCTTGCAAACCAATGGAAAGCAGTCATCCGAGGGAGAGCAAAGCTATCCTGTGATAGAAGAGATAGCTAACACCAAGCCAGAATAGTAACGATGTGAACAAAGATGTTCTATTGCCACAAAGATCGTCTATTCTCATTGTAAACTGTTCTACAGAGAAGATAGCATCACTATTTTGGATAAATTTGGGCCTTTTTTGAAGAAATGTAAATAGTTTGTCGTTTATATGAGTTATAATGTTCATTTTGTTTATTTTTGCACTGGATGACTCCAAATATATAGGAGAACTGTTTTAGACAACACAAATGCTTGTGTAGCATTGCTGTGTGTTATATAAATAAATATGACATTATTATTTTGATTACTGGCATAAGTGCATGTCACGAGGGCAAAAGCGTCTGGACCTTTTTGAAAAAATGGAGATATTTTGTCAACTGTATCCTCTATAACAGGTATCTTCAACAGGGGGTCCGGGACCCCTAGGGGGTCCTCAGAGTCAATGCAAGGGGGCCTCCAAATTATTGTTAATTTTAGTTTTTTTTTCAATGAACCCAACATATTATTAGCAAATATTAATCCCCACATGACTGGCCTATGTAAGGTAGTCACTAAGGTAACCATCCACATATATAGTTAATCCTGAGGATTTACTGTGCTACATGTATTTAATGTTTTAAAATGAAAACATTCATAAGGCTAAACATTTTTTTAATTTTAAACGCTTAGTATTCCATGCAAAAAAGGTACGTACAGTATAAAGGCTTTAGCCTGCCCACATGTTATTGTAGGCTCAGTTTAATATGCAACTTCATTTTATACAATATATGTAGCAGGGGGTCTCTGATCCATCTCTCTTTCAGTTAGGGGGTCCTTGGCTTTCAAAATGTTGAAGACCCCTGCTCTATAATGTTTATTTTTTCACAGTTTGACTCCTAATACATATGAGAAGTGTTTTAGACAGGAGATTGGCTTAGCTTTTATTGCTCTGTGGTGTGATATCAATATATCTGTGAGATTCATGTACCGTTTTATTCATTTATTTATCTTTAACCTCTTAAGGATCCACAGAGGTGATATAATCCCAAAAATTTAGTTTTCATAAATCCACAAGAGTCCAAGGAAATGGAATATCCAAGCCGTTTAATCCAAAACGAGCTGTTCGCCTCAAAATCTTGAAGTTTACGAGCCCTGAGTTACAAAAGAAGACATACGCGATTCCACTTCTGGGCTCTTCTCCAGCACTCTTACGGCCAATGAGCGCATCCATGTTATTCTGTGATGCTGTTTCTGGCTCTGTGTCTTAGCACAAACAGTGACTGTTATAATGCAAAGCACTCCCTGACCAATTTATAATTACCTATATAGAAATAGGTAATTATAAATTGGTCAGGGAGTGCTTTGCATTATAACAGTCACTGTTTGTGCTAAGACACATATATATATATATATATATGTATATAATTATTTCAATTATGTGTGTGATTGATGTGGGTGATTGATGTGGAAAAGAGTCATGAGTGCCACTAGGCGTGCAGCCTGGACCCGGCACATATCAGACAAAGATTGCTGCATGCACATTGATAATAGCTTCCTACATAATAGCTTCCTACATAATGTTTATAGATGCTTTACAAAGTCTTAATTAACTATTAACAAGGTATTATATTCATCAGATCAAACTTTATAAAAGCCATCCAAATAATGTTTATTTACGGCTTATAAACAATTTCTTAATCATTAACAAGTACTTAATAAAATATATACAATATTAAGATTTGGGCAACAATAAACAAAAGTTATAGCATAATTAATAATCAGTAACATGATTAATTAACCTTTTCTCATGTTAGTTAATAGTTAAATACCTATTAACTTAAGTTTAATTAACTATAAACTGTAAATGGGTCATTGACGGATAAGACTTTTTAATAGGCCAATTTTAAAATACCAAAAATATGGATATGTTTGGCCATTTTCTAAACATTTGGAATGTAGTGTACACATGCCTTTATAAAGAAAAGTAAAAAAATTGACATTTTAGTGTTTTTACACTTAAGTTAATAATACTTAGCCTTAAAAAAGTCATCTGGGGCGACCGTAATATATCTCAAAATTCACATTTTTATGTAACATTAAGACTAGTTGAGCTCATATCAGTAAGTAGATAAACTGATGAAGAAAGATAAACTTTAGTGCCCTTTCATTTTATGAACACCATTATTTCAAAAGTTTATTCTATAATATCAGAGTCTCCCTCATAATCCAGTTACAATACAGATTTTTACTTTAAAAGCAAAAAAACTGAATTAGCATTTATACAGATATTACACATTCAACAATAGCATACCAATGATTAATATTTGAGGCTAAACTGATGGATATTTGGTTATGAATTTATTCATTTATTCATTCATTTGTTGGTTACCCCACATGACATATGGTCGCCCCAAATGATAAGAAAACCACAGGTATAAAAATTTCAGTTAAAATGTATACAAAAGAGTTCAAGACGAAAGAAAATGTAACTCTTTTTATTCAAATAACATTTCAACATTTAAATATAACAAATCAGAAGGACATTAACATTTAAAATTATATAATTTGTATTGCAACACACATTAAATGCTTCAAGAACTTAAGAAGCTGAGTAAAGAATCTCTTTTTTGGAACCTTTTTGATTCATTGGACAGAGATGAACACTACTTGCATGTCAATTAACCTTTTAACATTCAAATATCACAAATAATAAGTTTCTTTTTCTGGACCCATTTAGCCGCATAAGGCAGTGATGAACACGACTTGCATTTATCTAAGCTGAGGTATTTCTGAACTTCACCCAATCTTGGAGAGTCAGCTTTGAGAAGCGTGATGTTGCTGGCTCAGGCTCTGAGATCACAGCATGCACATCTTTTCTGTAGTAGAAAATTAAATCTACAGTTTGTGGCCACATGAAGAGGTTTTTGTCACCAGATTGTAGCATACAATTGACCTGCACTTCTTCTCCCACAACCTCAAGCACTTGGCCAACATAAGGCTTTTCATCATAAATGACAATAACAAACTTGCCACAAAGATCTAGATTTTCTTGTTCCCTAGGTGGTTGAGGAGGAGAGCTTGGGGGATTCTCAGTGTTGCACACAGTGCGTCTCACTCTCAGGTCTACTGTTACGGGCTTGTAACAAGGGCATGGACTCCTCTCTGTTTTCCTACAGAAGCATGACACAGTCCTGTGAGTGATCTGTGAAGGCTGGGTAGACCAAACCTGGTGTATTTTAAAGGTGCCCTTCACAGCCTCCAAGTTGTCAGGAATTAGCTCATCACACTTTTCAATGCTTTCTCTGTTTACCCAATAGTGTGTGATGCTTGAGCCTAATCTTGTGTTCAGCATCTCATAGAGTTGCTGTGGTGTCTGAAGTTCACCACCTCTTTGGACAAAGCGATCTGCTTCTCTTTTTATTGCCCCACCAATCCCATCTGGGGCCCCTTTCCCATGAGACTTTTCTGAATAATTCCAGGTCACCTTAGTGAACCCAGAAAGGAAAGGGACAGTACTGAGGAGGTAGAAGTTGTTTTTATTCCGGTACTGTGTAACCGGCCCATCACTCTGAATGTGGAGGGTTGTGATCTGTGGGAAGGTTTCACGAAGCTCTCCTAAGATGGGCTCTAGATGTGCCCACACTGCCCGCTCGTCATGGCGCAGGCTGTCAGAGAGTGTTGCATAGGACTTTGTTCCATGCACAGTGTACAGGACTGCTGTGTGGATAGTCGCTTGCTGTCTGCTACCTCCAAAGTGAAATGCCTGAACCTCTGTGTTCAGCTTACATGCATAATTCTCTGAGAAGTCAACATGCAGAACAGCTTCACACCCTGTGATGTTTTGTTTAAGGTAGCGGAACTGCTCTGCCTGGTGCAGCCAGTTAAACTGATGTATCGCCAAGGACTCTAACTTCTGAGAAAAAAGCTCCATCAAGTCCTTGATGGTTCCACTATAGATCTGTTTCACCATGTTGCCAAACATTCTCTCTCCATTTGTGGAAGTTACCCTCTTCCACTGCTCCCAGGTGACTTCTGAGCTGCTCTCTGTCTCAGGGAATTCTACCTCCTCAAAGCAGCACTTGGCACAAACACGGTCCATGCAGTCCTTATTTTTTGGATCACACACTATCATAACCAGCAGCTCAGAAATGCTTTTTGTTTTCAACAGCCCTCTGCTGTAGAGCTTGTTGGCCAGCAGGTGGACATTTTCGTGGTCCATGCATGCACATGTGTCCCGATCCTTGGCTTTTGGCTCAGTGACATAGAAGGGGCGTTTTCTAGCAAACTGCCTGTAAGATAGGTGGAGGCTCTTCTTCATTTCACTATTGTACAGCCCATGGAGCTCTGTGAGTGGCTTTGTGAGAATTCTTCGCTGTTCTTTTATTTTGTTTTTTGTGATGGTATCTTTTTTCCCTGGTAAAAGTCGACTATTCTCATCTATAGTCAGAAAACTAACAACAGCCAGCTTTCTCTCTTTTGCCAGTTTCTTCCCCCCTTTTGGCTTGAGCCTCTCACTGTGGCTTAACCGTTCTTTTGCCCTCGTCTCACCTTTTCTGGCCCTTTCCTTTTCTTTTCTCATCTTTGCAAGTTGTTTCCTCAGATTTATGTTTAGCTTTCTTAATTCATGCTTCTCAGCCTGCAGCCGTTTACAACGTTTCTCAGCTTTCTTTTCTCTATCTTTTCTCTCTGGTGTGGAGGACATCTGTGGATGGAAATCCTCATTTTGAGGTGGAGCATCCACCACCACACCCCCCCCTGGACTCTCTTGCTGCCCCTCCACTCCTTCTACACCTGCTGGATCTGGCAGAGTGTTCTCTATGGATTGAGGTGTCAGGTCCAACATTGCCTTCTCCATCTTTCTTCTCTCCCTGTATCCTCTGGATGCAGCCTTCCACTTGTTTCTCAGATTATTCCTCTCCCTCTCTGATAACTCATCTGACTTCACATATGGATTCTTCCCCTCATGCTTTCTTTTTTGGTAGCTGAAACAATAGTGTACAGAGTTGTTCATCAACAACAAGATAAACATTCTACACTTGTGCTCTTTCCTCCTTATCCTGAACCTACTCTCTTTAGAGAACAGCTGTTTCGGTGACCAATGTTTAATAGCTCATTGTAGCATACAGTCTAAACTGTTTATTTGATCTACCCTGGTCTCCTACTTTCTGTAGCTCTAGTGACTCTAGCTCACTGCTACAGAAGCTCTTTTTTCTTTACCTCTCTCTTTTCCTTGCAAGATACTCTGCTCTTGCTGCAGGGTCGGAGTTGACTTTCTGTCTATGACGAGCAGTCTTCTCTTTGCTTGTTAATCGTGCCATCTAGGAAATAGGTAAAATAGGTTGAAACTTGTTTTAAATGACTAATACATGTATTGTCACATAAATAGAATGTCATTGTGTAGTTTTTTATTTATTTATTTATTTTATTTTTTTACATTTTTCCTGTAGGATTGAACTACAACAAAAAATAAATGTTTATCCCTATAAAAGGAATGGAAAATGGCTGAATTAAAAAAAAAGATAAAATATACAAATAATTATGCTTAAACAATTAACTCTATGTATATAATTGATGTATAGAATATGAAAACTACAAATATAGGACATATATCTATCATTTAAAACACTCAGCAGTGGTCGCCCCACATGATACTCGGTCGCCCCATATGATGTTTTCAAGTTCACTCAAGTATAACAGGCTAACAGTTAGCCTCAGAAACCAAACTAGCTTCTTCTAGTGACAAAGCACTATCAAATTTATCATCAAAATATAGATTTGTGGGAAAAAAATTATAATTCACAGTTTTGGGGTGGTCGCCCCACATGATGACCAAAAGTGACTACGACATTACAGCAGTTAAAAAACAGCTTTTTCTTACTATATGAGAGAGACTGATTTACCTTACAGTTGTTTCCAGGGGGTCTTCACTTGTGTCTGGCTGATGCAATATCCAATCCTTGAGATGTTTTTCAAAATAAAGGTCCCAAAATTGTGGTTTGTTGATGGTCGCCCCGGGTGATATGGATAGAATCAACTTAATTCGGACAACATTCGTTTGTATATCATGATAGAAATATATGTGCAAATGCTTTATAGTTTTGTCAATGGATGTAAAACATGTTTGAAATTATGCCAACTAGGAAAAGGGATATATTTAAGTTGATTTAAACTGTTTTTAAACCAGTTGTCCTAACAAAAGTCAAGGCTGGACGGTCGCCCCATATGATGTTTTGGCACTTTGGATAGCAGAAAAATGATGAAAAACTTAAAAATTTGGATAAGTTAGAGTGGTTTAGTAGGTGAAGAAGTATAACAAGTAGATGAGAAATTTTTATGTATTTTTTAGTTTTTTCTACAAAATAAAATTAACCCGGACAGAAAAAGGGGGCGTCACGTCATTGACCCAAATACGATTGTTGTATTGTTAACACTATAATAATCATTAATAAATGGTAAATTGATAGTTAATTAAACTTTAGTGCAGTTATTTTACTGTTAACCCTCTGAGCCCGAAATAATCGGGGTTAGGGGGAGCTGACTCGATAAGAACAGGACCACTGTTATTATGGTCCAACCAGGTTTCAGTTAAAAACATAAAATCAATATTGTGCTTAATAATAAAATCATTGATTAAAAATTATTTTCCTGCCAAAGACCTGACGTTTAGTAAGGCTAGTGTTAGTGTGTTAAAATAATTATCTGTCTCATTTTTTGGTATAGGCGTTGGCTGACGAGGAATGAATGCTAAATTTGCTAGGTTTGCAGTTAAATGCTTCTTCTTACTTAGCGGATTCATCATTCTTTTTCTATTACCTATCTTAACATAAATTGAAGAAGGATTTAATACACAGGGCCCGGGCTTGTCCTGAAAAGAGTCATAAGTGCCACTAGGCGTGCAGCCTGGACCCGGCACATATCAGACAAAGCTTGCTGCATGCACATTGATAATAGCTTCCTACATAATAGCTTCCTACATAATGTTTATAGATGCTTTACAAAGTCTTAATTAACTATTAAGGTATTATATTCATCAGATCAAACTTTATAAAAGCCATCCAAATAATGTTTATTTACGGCTTATAAACAATTTCTTAATCATTAACAAGTACTTAATAAAATATATACAATATTAAGATTTGGGCAACAATAAACAAAAGTTATAGCATAATTAATAATCAGTAACATGATTAATTAACCTTTTCTCATGTTAGTTAACAGTTAAATACCTAGTAACTTAAGTTTAATTAACTATAAACTGTAAATACGATTGTTGTATTGTTAACACTATAATAATCATTAATAAATGGTAAATTGATAGTTAATTAAACTTTAGTGCAGTTATTTTACTGTTAACCCTCTGAGCCCGAAATAACGGTATTCAATTCAAAGCGGCACCTTTTAATCACATTTTAATCATTTTATAGCCATAAGATTGATCGTCTTACTGTTTTATTTTGCAGCTAAAAGCTAACGAGTTAGCCGTCATGGGGTGTCTTTGCTGTCTTTCTAGCCTTCACGGGAGGTTTTGTATCCAGCCTGGAACTTGTGCCTTTTTTCCGGGGTGGTTGAGCAATAAATCCAAACTCTTACATCCAAGATTGATACACTTTATATCCATAATTTATGATTTTTCGGCCGTTTATTGATTTCCGCTAGCTCTGATGCTAACATCCATTTCTGTTTTCCCATGATGCTTTGGGAGTTTGTTATTGTCTTGCAAACCAATGGAAAGCAGTCATCCGAGGGAGAGCAAAGCTATCCTGTGATAGAAGAGATAGCTAACACCAAGCCAGAATAGTAACGATGTGAACAAAGATGTTCTATTGCCACAAAGATCGTCTATTCTCATTGTAAACTGTTCTACAGAGAAGATAGCATCACTGTTTTGGATAAATTTGGGCCTTTTTTGAAGAAATGTAAATAGTTTGTCGTTTATATGAGTTATAATGTTCATTTTGTTTATTTTTGCACTGGATGACTCCAAATATATAGGAGAACTGTTTTAGACAACACAAATGCTTGTGTAGCATTGCTGTGTGTTATATAAATAAATATGACATTATTATTTTGATTACTGGCATAAGTGCATGTCACGAGGGCAAAAGCGTCTGGACCTTTTTGAAAAAATGGAGATATTTTGTCAACTGTATCCTTTATAATGTTTATTTTTTCACAGTTTGACTCCTAATACATATGAGAAGTGTTTTAGACAGGAGATTGGCTTAGCTTTTATTGCTCTGTGGTGTGATATCAATATATCTGTGAGATTCATGTACCGTTTTATTCATTTATTTATCTTTAACCTCTTAAGGATCCACAGAGGTGATATAATCCCAAAAATTTAGTTTTCATAAATCCACAAGAGTCCAAGGAAATGGAATATCCAAGCCGTTTAATCCCAAACGAGCTGTTCGCCTCAAAATCTTGAAGTTTACGAGCCCTGAGTTACAAAAGAAGACATACGCGATTCCACTTCTGGGCTCTTCTCCAGCACTCTTACGGCCAATGAGCGCATCCATGTTATTCTGTGATGCTGTTTCTGGCTCTGTGTCTTAGCACAAACAGTGACTGTTATAATGCAAAGCACTCCCTGACCAATTTATAATTACCTATGACACATATATATATATATATATATATATATGTATATAATTATTTCAATTATGTGTGTGATTGATGTGGGTGTGTTTGATTCGCTGTGGTCACGTGATTGCTCATGTCCTTCCTCGTTAGTATAGTGGACAGTATCTCCGCCTGTCACGCGGAAGACCGGGGTTCGATTCCCCGACGGGGAGTACCTTTTTATTTTCTGTGCTAGTGTTTGTAGAACGATAGTTTGTTTTTAGGGATGCCGTTTCCACTTTAATAGACACAAAAAGAGATGGTAACAAAATGACAGCCATCGCTAATAAATTATACACTTATCGTTAATTAAACTTAAGTTTATAGTTATTTAACTGTTAAATAACATGAGAAAAGGTTACTTAATCATGTTAATGATTATTAATTATGCTATAACTGTATTGTTGCCCAAATTTTAACATTAAATGTTCAAACCCTTGGAGATAATCGAGTCCAGAGTGTGCCCCTTATTGTGCGTGGGTTCCGTCACATGCTGAGTCAGTCCATAGTTCTCAAAAACACAACACAGTTCTTTGGTCCCTCTATCCTGTGGGTTGTCCACATGAATGTTAAAATCACCAGCAGTAATTACACAAAGTACAGATTATAGACAGCAGTTCAGTTAAGTCATCGAAGAAAGCTGCACAGTATTTCGGTGGTCTGTAGATATTTCGAAATATAGCTCGAGGGGAGGACCTTAGCTGAAGAGTCCATATTAAAAAGAAGCAAAATTTCCATAAGATATTTGAGTACAATGGAATGAGTCATTAAACAAAATGGCTACTCCACCTCCTTTCTTATTCACTCTATGCTCACTCATAAAACTGAAGTTAGGGGGAGCTGACTCGATAAGAACAGGACCTCTGTTATTATGGTCCAACCAGGTTTCAGTTAAAAACATAAAATCAATATTGTGCTTAATAATAAAATCATTGATTAAAAATGATTTTCCTGCCAAAGACCTGATGTTTAGTAAGGCTAGTGTTAGTGTGTTAAAATAATTATCTGTCTCATTTTTTGGTATAGGCGTTGGCTGACGAGGAATGAATGCTAAATTTGCTAGGTTTGCAGTTAAATGCTTCTTCTTACTTAGCGGATTCATTATTCTTTTTCTATTACCTATCTTAACATAAATTGAGGAAGGATTTAATACACAGGGCCCGGGCTTGTCCTGAAAAGAGTCATGAGTGCCACTAGGCGTGCAGCCTGGACCCGGCACATATCAGACAAAGATTGCTGCATGCACATTGATAATAGCTTCCTACATAATAGCTTCCTACATAATGTTTATAGATGCTTTACAAAGTCTTAATTAACTATTAACAAGGTATTATATTCATCAGATCAAACTTTATAAAAGCCATCCAAATAATGTTTATTTACGGCTTATAAACAATTTCTTAATCATTAACAAGTACTTAATAAAATATATACAATATTAAGATTTGGGCAACAATAAACAAAAGTTATAGCATAATTAATAATCAGTAACATGATTAATTAACCTTTTCTCATGTTAGTTAATAGTTAAATACCTATTAACTTAAGTTTAATTAACTATAAACTGTAAATACGATTGTTGTATTGTTAACACTATAATAATCATTAATAAATGGTAAATTGATAGTTAATTAAACTTTAGTGCAGTTATTTTACTGTTAACCCTCTGAGCCCGAAATAATCGGGGTTAGGGGGAGCTGACTCGATAAGAACAGGGCCACTGTTATTATGGTCCAACCAGGTTTCAGTTAAAAACATAAAATCAATATTGTGCTTAATAATAAAATCATTGATTAAAAATGATTTTCCTGCCAAAGACCTGACGTTTAGTAAGGCTAGTGTTAGTGTGTTAAAATAATTATCTGTCTCATTTTTTGGTATAGGCGTTGGCTGACGAGGAATGAATGCTAAATTTGCTAGGTTTGCAGTTAAATGCTTCTTCTTACTTAGCGGATTCATCATTCTTTTTCTATTACCTATCTTAACATAAATTGAAGAAGGATTTAATACACAGTGCCCGGGCTTGTCCTGAAAAGAGTCATGAGTGCCACTAGGCGTGCAGCCTGGACCCGGCACATATCAGACAAAGCTTGCTGCATGCACATTGATAATAGCTTCCTACATAATAGCTTCCTACATAATGTTTATAGATGCTTTACAAAGTCTTAATTAACTATTAAGGTATTATATTCATCAGATCAAACTTTATAAAAGCCATCCAAATAATGTTTATTTACGGCTTATAAACAATTTTCTTAATCATTAACAAGTACTTAATAAAATATATACAATATTAAGATTTGGGCAACAATAAACAAAAGTTATAGCATAATTAATAATCAGTAACATGATTAATTAACCTTTTCTCATGTTAGTTAACAGTTAAATACCTAGTAACTTAAGTTTAATTAACTATAAACTGTAAATACGATTGTTGTATTGTTAACACTATAATAATCATTAATAAATGGTAAATTGATAGTTAATTAAACTTTAGTGCGGTTATTTTACTGTTAACCCTCTGAGCCCGAAATAACGGTATTCAATTCAAAGCGGCACCTTTTAATCACATTTTAATCATTTTATAGCCATAAGATTGATCGTCTTACTGTTTTATTTTGCAGCTAAAAGCTAACGAGTTAGCCGTCATGGGGTGTCTTTGCTGTCTTTCTAGCCTTCACGGGAGGTTTTGTATCCAGCCTGGAACTTGTGCCTTTTTTCCGGGGTGGTTGAGCAATAAATCCAAACTCTTACATCCAAGATTGATACACTTTATATCCATAATTTATGATTTTTCGGCCGTTTATTGATTTCCGCTAGCTCTGATGCTAACATCCATTTCTGTTTTCCCATGATGCTTTGGGAGTTTGTTATTGTCTTGCAAACCAATGGAAAGCAGTCATCCGAGGGAGAGCAAAGCTATCCTGTGATAGAAGAGATAGCTAACACCAAGCCAGAATAGTAACGATGTGAACAAAGATGTTCTATTGCCACAAAGATCGTCTATTCTCATTGTAAACTGTTCTACAGAGAAGATAGCATCACTGTTTTGGATAAATTTGGGCCTTTTTTGAAGAAATGTAAATAGTTTGTCGTTTATATGAGTTATAATGTTCATTTTGTTTATTTTTGCACTGGATGACTCCAAATATATAGGAGAACTGTTTTAGACAACACAAATGCTTGTGTAGCATTGCTGTGTGTTATATAAATAAATATGACATTATTATTTTGATTACTGGCATAAGTGCATGTCACGAGGGCAAAAGCGTCTGGACCTTTTTGAAAAAATGGAGATATTTTGTCAACTGTATCCTTTATAATGTTTATTTTTTCACAGTTTGACTCCTAATACATATGAGAAGTGTTTTAGACAGGAGATTGGCTTAGCTTTTATTGCTCTGTGGTGTGATATCAATATATCTGTGAGATTCATGTACCGTTTTATTCATTTATTTATCTTTAACCTCTTAAGGATCCACAGAGGTGATATAATCCCAAAAATTTAGTTTTCATAAATCCACAAGAGTCCAAGGAAATGGAATATCCAAGCCGTTTAATCCCAAACGAGCTGTTCGCCTCAAAATCTTGAAGTTTACGAGCCCTGAGATACAAAAGAAGACATACGCGATTCCACTTCTGGGCTCTTCTCCAGCACTCTTACGGCCAATGAGCGCATCCATGTTATTCTGTGATGCTGTTTCTGGCTCTGTGTCTTAGCACAAACAGTGACTGTTATAATGCAAAGCACTCCCTGACCAATTTATAATTACCTATGACACATATATATATATATATATGTATATAATTATTTCAATTATGTGTGTGATTGATGTGGGTGTGTTTGATTCGCTGTGGTCACGTGATTGCTCATGTCCTTCCTCGTTAGTATAGTGGACAGTATCTCCGCCTGTCACGCGGAAGACCGGGGTTCGATTCCCCGACGGGGAGTACCTTTTTATTTTCTGTGCTAGTGTTTGTAGAACGATAGTTTGTTTTTAGGGATGCCGTTTCCACTTTAATAGACACAAAAAGAGATGGTAACAAAATGACAGCCATCGCTAATAAATTATACACTTATCGTTAATTAAACTTAAGTTTATAGTTATTTAACTGTTAAATAACATGAGAAAAGGTTACTTAATCATGTTAATGATTATTAATTATGCTATAACTGTATTGTTGCCCAAATTTTAACATTAAATGTTCAAACCCTTGGAGATAATCGAGTCCAGAGTGTGCCCCTTATTGTGCGTGGGTTCCGTCACATGCTGAGTCAGTCCATAGTTCTCAAAAACACAACACAGTTCTTTGGTCCCTCTATCCTGTGGGTTGTCCACATGAATGTTAAAATCACCAGCAGTAATTACACAAAGTACAGATTATAGACAGCAGTTCAGTTAAGTCATCGAAGAAAGCTGCACAGTATTTCGGTGGTCTGTAGATATTTCGAAATATAGCTCGAGGGGAGGACCTTAGCTGAAGAGTCCATATTAAAAAGAAGCAAAATTTCCATAAGATATTTGAGTACAATGGAATGAGTCATTAAACAAAATGGCTACTCCACCTCCTTTCTTATTCACTCTATGCTCACTCATAAAACTGAAGTTAGGGGGAGCTGACTCGATAAGAACAGGACCTCTGTTATTATGGTCCAACCAGGTTTCAGTTAAAAACATAAAATCAATATTGTGCTTAATAATAAAATCATTGATTAAAAATGATTTTCCTGCCAAAGACCTGATGTTTAGTAAGGCTAGTGTTAGTGTGTTAAAATAATTATCTGTCTCATTTTTTGGTATAGGCGTTGGCTGACGAGGAATGAATGCTAAATTTGCTAGGTTTGCAGTTAAATGCTTCTTCTTACTTAGCGGATTCATTATTCTTTTTCTATTACCTATCTTAACATAAATTGAGGAAGGATTTAATACACAGGGCCCGGGCTTGTCCTGAAAAGAGTCATGAGTGCCACTAGGCGTGCAGCCTGGACCCGGCACATATCAGACAAAGATTGCTGCATGCACATTGATAATAGCTTCCTACATAATAGCTTCCTACATAATGTTTATAGATGCTTTACAAAGTCTTAATTAACTATTAACAAGGTATTATATTCATCAGATCAAACTTTATAAAAGCCATCCAAATAATGTTTATTTACGGCTTATAAACAATTTCTTAATCATTAACAAGTACTTAATAAAATATATACAATATTAAGATTTGGGCAACAATAAACAAAAGTTATAGCATAATTAATAATCAGTAACATGATTAATTAACCTTTTCTCATGTTAGTTAATAGTTAAATACCTATTAACTTAAGTTTAATTAACTATAAACTGTAAATACGATTGTTGTATTGTTAACACTATAATAATCATTAATAAATGGTAAATTGATAGTTAATTAAACTTTAGTGCAGTTATTTTACTGTTAACCCTCTGAGCCCGAAATAATCGGGGTTAGGGGGAGCTGACTCGATAAGAACAGGGCCACTGTTATTATGGTCCAACCAGGTTTCAGTTAAAAACATAAAATCAATATTGTGCTTAATAATAAAATCATTGATTAAAAATGATTTTCCTGCCAAAGACCTGACGTTTAGTAAGGCTAGTGTTAGTGTGTTAAAATAATTATCTGTCTCATTTTTTGGTATAGGCGTTGGCTGACGAGGAATGAATGCTAAATTTGCTAGGTTTGCAGTTAAATGCTTCTTCTTACTTAGCGGATTCATCATTCTTTTTCTATTACCTATCTTAACATAAATTGAAGAAGGATTTAATACACAGTGCCCGGGCTTGTCCTGAAAAGAGTCATGAGTGCCACTAGGCGTGCAGCCTGGACCCGGCACATATCAGACAAAGCTTGCTGCATGCACATTGATAATAGCTTCCTACATAATAGCTTCCTACATAATGTTTATAGATGCTTTACAAAGTCTTAATTAACTATTAAGGTATTATATTCATCAGATCAAACTTTATAAAAGCCATCCAAATAATGTTTATTTACGGCTTATAAACAATTTTCTTAATCATTAACAAGTACTTAATAAAATATATACAATATTAAGATTTGGGCAACAATAAACAAAAGTTATAGCATAATTAATAATCAGTAACATGATTAATTAACCTTTTCTCATGTTAGTTAACAGTTAAATACCTAGTAACTTAAGTTTAATTAACTATAAACTGTAAATACGATTGTTGTATTGTTAACACTATAATAATCATTAATAAATGGTAAATTGATAGTTAATTAAACTTTAGTGCAGTTATTTTACTGTTAACCCTCTGAGCCCGAAATAACGGTATTCAATTCAAAGCGGCACCTTTTAATCACATTTTAATCATTTTATAGCCATAAGATTGATCGTCTTACTGTTTTATTTTGCAGCTAAAAGCTAACGAGTTAGCCGTCATGGGGTGTCTTTGCTGTCTTTCTAGCCTTCACGGGAGGTTTTGTATCCAGCCTGGAACTTGTGCCTTTTTTCCGGGGTGGTTGAGCAATAAATCCAAACTCTTACATCCAAGATTGATACACTTTATATCCATAATTTATGATTTTTCGGCCGTTTATTGATTTCCGCTAGCTCTGATGCTAACATCCATTTCTGTTTTCCCATGATGCTTTGGGAGTTTGTTATTGTCTTGCAAACCAATGGAAAGCAGTCATCCGAGGGAGAGCAAAGCTATCCTGTGATAGAAGAGATAGCTAACACCAAGCCAGAATAGTAACGATGTGAACAAAGATGTTCTATTGCCACAAAGATCGTCTATTCTCATTGTAAACTGTTCTACAGAGAAGATAGCATCACTGTTTTGGATAAATTTGGGCCTTTTTTGAAGAAATGTAAATAGTTTGTCGTTTATATGAGTTATAATGTTCATTTTGTTTATTTTTGCACTGGATGACTCCAAATATATAGGAGAACTGTTTTAGACAACACAAATGCTTGTGTAGCATTGCTGTGTGTTATATAAATAAATATGACATTATTATTTTGATTACTGGCATAAGTGCATGTCACGAGGGCAAAAGCGTCTGGACCTTTTTGAAAAAATGGAGATATTTTGTCAACTGTATCCTTTATAATGTTTATTTTTTCACAGTTTGACTCCTAATACATATGAGAAGTGTTTTAGACAGGAGATTGGCTTAGCTTTTATTGCTCTGTGGTGTGATATCAATATATCTGTGAGATTCATGTACCGTTTTATTCATTTATTTATCTTTAACCTCTTAAGGATCCACAGAGGTGATATAATCCCAAAAATTTAGTTTTCATAAATCCACAAGAGTCCAAGGAAATGGAATATCCAAGCCGTTTAATCCCAAACGAGCTGTTCGCCTCAAAATCTTGAAGTTTACGAGCCCTGAGATACAAAAGAAGACATACGCGATTCCACTTCTGGGCTCTTCTCCAGCACTCTTACGGCCAATGAGCGCATCCATGTTATTCTGTGATGCTGTTTCTGGCTCTGTGTCTTAGCACAAACAGTGACTGTTATAATGCAAAGCACTCCCTGACCAATTTATAATTACCTATGACACATATATATATATATATATGTATATAATTATTTCAATTATGTGTGTGATTGATGTGGGTGTGTTTGATTCGCTGTGGTCACGTGATTGCTCATGTCCTTCCTCGTTAGTATAGTGGACAGTATCTCCGCCTGTCACGCGGAAGACCGGGGTTCGATTCCCCGACGGGGAGTACCTTTTTATTTTCTGTGCTAGTGTTTGTAGAACGATAGTTTGTTTTTAGGGATGCCGTTTCCACTTTAATAGACACAAAAAGAGATGGTAACAAAATGACAGCCATCGCTAATAAATTATACATTTATCGTTAATTAAACTTAAGTTTATAGTTATTTAACTGTTAAATAACATGAGAAAAGGTTACTTAATCATGTTAATGATTATTAATTATGCTATAACTGTATTGTTGCCCAAATTTTAACATTAAATGTTCAAACCCTTGGAGATAATCGAGTCCAGAGTGTGCCCCTTATTGTGCGTGGGTTCCGTCACATGCTGAGTCAGTCCATAGTTCTCAAAAACACAACACAGTTCTTTGGTCCCTCTATCCTGTGGGTTGTCCACATGAATGTTAAAATCACCAGCAGTAATTACACAAAGTACAGATTATAGACAGCAGTTCAGTTAAGTCATCGAAGAAAGCTGCACAGTATTTCGGTGGTCTGTAGATATTTCGAAATATAGCTCGAGGGGAGGACCTTAGCTGAAGAGTCCATATTCAAAAGAAGCAAAATTTCCATAAGATATTTGAGTACAATGGAATGAGTCATTAAACAAAATGGCTACTCCACCTCCTTTCTTATTCACTCTATGCTCACTCATAAAACTGAAGTTAGGGGGAGCTGACTCGATAAGAACAGGACCTCTGTTATTATGGTCCAACCAGGTTTCAGTTAAAAACATAAAATCAATATTGTGCTTAATAATAAAATCATTGATTAAAAATGATTTTCCTGCCAAAGACCTGACGTTTAGTAAGGCTAGTGTTAGTGTGTTAAAATAATTATCTGTCTCATTTTTTGGTATAGGCGTTGGCTGACGAAGAATGAATGCTAAATTTGCTAGGTTTGCAGTTAATGCTTCTTCTTACTTAGCGGATTCATTATTCTTTTTCTATTACCTATCTTAACATAAATTGAGGAAGGATTTAATACACAGGGCCCGGGCTTGTCCTGAAAAGAGTCATGAGTGCCACTAGGCGTGCAGCCTGGACCCGGCACATATCAGACAAAGATTGCTGCATGCACATTGATAATAGCTTCCTACATAATAGCTTCCTACATAATGTTTATAGATGCTTTACAAAGTCTTAATTAACTATTAACAAGGTATTATATTCATCAGATCAAACTTTATAAAAGCCATCCAAATAATGTTTATTTACGGCTTTTAAACAATTTCTTAATCATTAACAAGTACTTAATAAAATATATACAATATTAAGATTTGGGCAACAATAAACAAAAGTTATAGCATAATTAATAATCAGTAACATGATTAATTAACCTTTTCTCATGTTAGTTAATAGTTAAATACCTATTAACTTAAGTTTAATTAACTATAAACTGTAAATACGATTGTTGTATTGTTAACACTATAATAATCATTAATAAATGGTAAATTGATAGTTAATTAAACTTTAGTGCAGTTATTTTACTGTTAACCCTCTGAGCCCGAAATAATCGGGGTTAGGGGGAGCTGACTCGATAAGAACAGGACCACTGTTATTATGGTCCAACCAGGTTTCAGTTAAAAACATAAAATCAATATTGTGCTTATTAATAAAATCATTGATTAAAAATTATTTTCCTGCCAAAGACCTGACGTTTAGTAAGGCTAGTGTTAGTGTGTTAAAATAATTATCTGTCTCATTTTTTGGTATAGGCGTTGGCTGACGAGGAATGAATGCTAAATTTGCTAGGTTTGCAGTTAAATGCTTCTTCTTACTTAGCGGATTCATTATTCTTTTTCTATTACCTATCTTAACATAAATTGAGGAAGGATTTAATACACAGGGCCCGGGCTTGTCCTGAAAAGAGTCATGAGTGCCACTAGGCGTGCAGCCTGGACCCGGCACATATCAGACAAAGATTGCTGCATGCACATTGATAATAGCTTCCTACATAATAGCTTCCTACATAATGTTTATAGATGCTTTACAAAGTCTTAATTAACTATTAACAAGGTATTATATTCATCAGATCAAACTTTATAAAAGCCATCCAAATAATGTTTATTTACGGCTTATAAACAATTTCTTAATCATTAACAAGTACTTAATAAAATATATACAATATTAAGATTTGGGCAACAATAAACAAAAGTTATAGCATAATTAATAATCAGTAACATGATTAATTAACCTTTTCTCATGTTAGTTAATAGTTAAATACCTATTAACTTAAGTTTAATTAACTATAAACTGTAAATACAATTGTTGTATTGTTAACACTATAATAATCATTAATAAATGGTAAATTGATAGTTAATTAAACTTTAGTGCAGTTATTTTACTGTTAACCCTCTGAGCCCGAAATAATCGGGGTTAGGGGGAGCTGACTCGATAAGAACAGGACCACTGTTATTATGGTCCAACCAGGTTTCAGTTAAAAACATAAAATCAATATTGTGCTTAATAATAAAATCATTGATTAAAAATTATTTTCCTGCCAAAGACCTGACGTTTAGTAAGGCTAGTGTTAGTGTGTTAAAATAATTATCTGTCTCATTTTTTGGTATAGGCGTTGGCTGACGAGGAATGAATGCTAAATTTGCTAGGTTTGCAGTTAAATGCTTCTTCTTACTTAGCGGATTCATCATTCTTTTTCTATTACCTATCTTAACATAAATTGAGGAAGGATTTAATACACAGGGCCCGGGCTTGTCCTGAAAAGAGTCATGAGTGCCACTAGGCGTGCAGCCTGGACCCGGCACATATCAGACAAAGCTTGCTGCATGCACATTGATAATAGCTTCCTACATAATAGCTTCCTACATAATGTTTATAGATGCTTTACAAAGTCTTAATTAACTATTAAGGTATTATATTCATCAGATCAAACTTTATAAAAGCCATCCAAATAATGTTTATTTACGGCTTATAAACAATTTCTTAATCATTAACAAGTACTTAATAAAATATATACAATATTAAGATTTGGGCAACAATAAACAAAAGTTATAGCATAATTAATAATCAGTAACATGATTAATTAACCTTTTCTCATGTTAGTTAACAGTTAAATACCTAGTAACTTAAGTTTAATTAACTATAAACTGTAAATACGATTGTTGTATTGTTAACACTATAATAATCATTAATAAATGGTAAATTGATAGTTAATTAAACTTTAGTGCAGTTATTTTACTGTTAACCCTCTGAGCCCGAAATAATCGTATTCAATTCAAAGCGGCACCTTTTAATCACATTTTAATCATTTTATAGCCATAAGATTGATCGTCTTACTGTTTTATTTTGCAGCTAAAAGCTAACGAGTTAGCCGTCATGGGGTGTCTTTGCTGTCTTTCTAGCCTTCACGGGAGGTTTTGTATCCAGCCTGGAACTTGTGCCTTTTTTTCGGGGTGGTTGAGCAATAAAGCCAAACTCTTACATCCAAGATTGATACACTTTATATCCATAATTTATGATTTTTCGGCCGTTTATTGATTTCCGCTAGCTCTGATGCTAACATCCATTTCTGTTTTCCCATGATGCTTTGGGAGTTTGTTATTGTCTTGCAAACCAATGGAAAGCAGTCATCCGAGGGAGAGCAAAGCTATCCTGTGATAGAAGAGATAGCTAACACCAAGCCAGAATAGTAACGATGTGAACAAAGATGTTCTATTGCCACAAAGATCGTCTATTCTCATTGTAAACTGTTCTACAGAGAAGATAGCATCACTGTTTTGGATAAATTTGGGCCTTTTTTGAAGAAATGTAAATAGTTTGTCGTTTATATGAGTTATAATGTTCATTTTGTTTATTTTTGCACTGGATGACTCCAAATATATAGGAGAACTGTTTTAGACAACACAAATGCTTGTGTAGCATTGCTGTGTGTTATATAAATAAATATGACATTATTATTTTGATTACTGGCATAAGTGCATGTCACGAGGGCAAAAGCGTCTGGACCTTTTTGAAAAAATGGAGATATTTTGTCAACTGTATCCTTTATAATGTTTATTTTTTCACAGTTTGACTCCTAATACATATGAGAAGTGTTTTAGACAGGAGATTGGCTTAGCTTTTATTGCTCTGTGGTGTGATATCAATATATCTGTGAGATTCATGTACCGTTTTATTCATTTATTTATCTTTAACCTCTTAAGGATCCACAGAGGTGATATAATCCCAAAAATTTAGTTTTCATAAATCCACAAGAGTCCAAGGAAATGGAATATCCAAGCCGTTTAATCCCAAACGAGCTGTTCGCCTCAAAATCTTGAAGTTTACGAGCCCTGAGTTACAAAAGAAGACATACGCGATTCCACTTCTGGGCTCTTCTCCAGCACTCTTACGGCCAATGAGCGCATCCATGTTATTCTGTGATGCTGTTTCTGGCTCTGTGTCTTAGCACAAACAGTGACTGTTATAATGCAAAGCACTCCCTGACCAATTTATAATTACCTATGACACATATATATATATATATATATATATATATATATATGTATATAATTATTTCAATTATGTGTGTGATTGATGTGGGTGTGTTTGATTCGCTGTGGTCACGTGATTGCTCATGTCCTTCCTCGTTAGTATAGTGGACAGTATCTCCGCCTGTCACGCGGAAGACCGGGGTTCGATTCCCCGACGGGGAGTACCTTTTTATTTTCTGTGCTAGTGTTTGTAGAACGATAGTTTGTTTTTAGGGATGCCGTTTCCACTTTAATAGACACAAAAAGAGATGGTAACAAAATGACAGCCATCGCTAATAAATTATACATTTATCGTTAATTAAACTTAAGTTTATAGTTATTTAACTGTTAAATAACATGAGAAAAGGTTACTTAATCATGTTAATGATTATTAATTATGCTATAACTGTATTGTTGCCCAAATTTTAACATTAAATGTTCAAACCCTTGGAGATAATCGAGTCCAGAGTGTGCCCCTTATTGTGCGTGGGTTCCGTCACATGCTGAGTCAGTCCATAGTTCTCAAAAACACAACACAGTTCTTTGGTCCCTCTATCCTGTGGGTTGTCCACATGAATGTTAAAATCACCAGCAGTAATTACACAAAGTACAGATTATAGACAGCAGTTCAGTTAAGTCATCGAAGAAAGCTGCACAGTATTTCGGTGGTCTGTAGATATTTCGAAATATAGCTCGAGGGGAGGACCTTAGCTGAAGAGTCCATATTCAAAAGAAGCAAAATTTCCATAAGATATTTGAGTACAATGGAATGAGTCATTAAACAAAATGGCTACTCCACCTCCTTTCTTATTCACTCTATGCTCACTCATAAAACTGAAGTTAGGGGGAGCTGACTCGATAAGAACAGGACCTCTGTTATTATGGTCCAACCAGGTTTCAGTTAAAAACATAAAATCAATATTGTGCTTAATAATAAAATCATTGATTAAAAATGATTTTCCTGCCAAAGACCTGACGTTTAGTAAGGCTAGTGTTAGTGTGTTAAAATAATTATCTGTCTCATTTTTTGGTATAGGCGTTGGCTGACGAAGAATGAATGCTAAATTTGCTAGGTTTGCAGTTAATGCTTCTTCTTACTTAGCGGATTCATTATTCTTTTTCTATTACCTATCTTAACATAAATTGAGGAAGGATTTAATACACAGGGCCCGGGCTTGTCCTGAAAAGAGTCATGAGTGCCACTAGGCGTGCAGCCTGGACCCGGCACATATCAGACAAAGATTGCTGCATGCACATTGATAATAGCTTCCTACATAATAGCTTCCTACATAATGTTTATAGATGCTTTACAAAGTCTTAATTAACTATTAACAAGGTATTATATTCATCAGATCAAACTTTATAAAAGCCATCCAAATAATGTTTATTTACGGCTTTTAAACAATTTCTTAATCATTAACAAGTACTTAATAAAATATATACAATATTAAGATTTGGGCAACAATAAACAAAAGTTATAGCATAATTAATAATCAGTAACATGATTAATTAACCTTTTCTCATGTTAGTTAATAGTTAAATACCTATTAACTTAAGTTTAATTAACTATAAACTGTAAATACGATTGTTGTATTGTTAACACTATAATAATCATTAATAAATGGTAAATTGATAGTTAATTAAACTTTAGTGCAGTTATTTTACTGTTAACCCTCTGAGCCCGAAATAATCGGGGTTAGGGGGAGCTGACTCGATAAGAACAGGACCACTGTTATTATGGTCCAACCAGGTTTCAGTTAAAAACATAAAATCAATATTGTGCTTATTAATAAAATCATTGATTAAAAATTATTTTCCTGCCAAAGACCTGACGTTTAGTAAGGCTAGTGTTAGTGTGTTAAAATAATTATCTGTCTCATTTTTTGGTATAGGCGTTGGCTGACGAGGAATGAATGCTAAATTTGCTAGGTTTGCAGTTAAATGCTTCTTCTTACTTAGCGGATTCATTATTCTTTTTCTATTACCTATCTTAACATAAATTGAGGAAGGATTTAATACACAGGGCCCGGGCTTGTCCTGAAAAGAGTCATGAGTGCCACTAGGCGTGCAGCCTGGACCCGGCACATATCAGACAAAGATTGCTGCATGCACATTGATAATAGCTTCCTACATAATAGCTTCCTACATAATGTTTATAGATGCTTTACAAAGTCTTAATTAACTATTAACAAGGTATTATATTCATCAGATCAAACTTTATAAAAGCCATCCAAATAATGTTTATTTACGGCTTATAAACAATTTCTTAATCATTAACAAGTACTTAATAAAATATATACAATATTAAGATTTGGGCAACAATAAACAAAAGTTATAGCATAATTAATAATCAGTAACATGATTAATTAACCTTTTCTCATGTTAGTTAATAGTTAAATACCTATTAACTTAAGTTTAATTAACTATAAACTGTAAATACGATTGTTGTATTGTTAACACTATAATAATCATTAATAAATGGTAAATTGATAGTTAATTAAACTTTAGTGCAGTTATTTTACTGTTAACCCTCTGAGCCCGAAATAATCGGGGTTAGGGGGAGCTGACTCGATAAGAACAGGACCACTGTTATTATGGTCCAACCAGGTTTCAGTTAAAAACATAAAATCAATATTGTGCTTAATAATAAAATCATTGATTAAAAATGATTTTCCTGCCAAAGACCTGACGTTTAGTAAGGCTAGTGTTAGTGTGTTAAAATAATTATCTGTCTCATTTTTTGGTATAGGCGTTGGCTGACGAGGAATGAATGCTAAATTTGCTAGGTTTGCAGTTAAATGCTTCTTCTTACTTAGCGGATTCATCATTCTTTTTCTATTACCTATCTTAACATAAATTGAGGAAGGATTTAATACACAGGGCCCGGGCTTGTCCTGAAAAGAGTCATGAGTGCCACTAGGCGTGCAGCCTGGACCCGGCACATATCAGACAAAGCTTGCTGCATGCACATTGATAATAGCTTCCTACATAATAGCTTCCTACATAATGTTTATAGATGCTTTACAAAGTCTTAATTAACTATTAAGGTATTATATTCATCAGATCAAACTTTATAAAAGCCATCCAAATAATGTTTATTTACGGCTTATAAACAATTTCTTAATCATTAACAAGTACTTAATAAAATATATACAATATTAAGATTTGGGCAACAATAAACAAAAGTTATAGCATAATTAATAATCAGTAACATGATTAATTAACCTTTTCTCATGTTAGTTAACAGTTAAATACCTAGTAACTTAAGTTTAATTAACTATAAACTGTAAATACGATTGTTGTATTGTTAACACTATAATAATCATTAATAAATGGTAAATTGATAGTTAATTAAACTTTAGTGCAGTTATTTTACTGTTAACCCTCTGAGCCCGAAATAATCGTATTCAATTCAAAGCGGCACCTTTTAATCACATTTTAATCATTTTATAGCCATAAGATTGATCGTCTTACTGTTTTATTTTGCAGCTAAAAGCTAACGAGTTAGCCGTCATGGGGTGTCTTTGCTGTCTTTCTAGCCTTCACGGGAGGTTTTGTATCCAGCCTGGAACTTGTGCCTTTTTTTCGGGGTGGTTGAGCAATAAAGCCAAACTCTTACATCCAAGATTGATACACTTTATATCCATAATTTATGATTTTTCGGCCGTTTATTGATTTCCGCTAGCTCTGATGCTAACATCCATTTCTGTTTTCCCATGATGCTTTGGGAGTTTGTTATTGTCTTGCAAACCAATGGAAAGCAGTCATCCGAGGGAGAGCAAAGCTATCCTGTGATAGAAGAGATAGCTAACACCAAGCCAGAATAGTAACGATGTGAACAAAGATGTTCTATTGCCACAAAGATCGTCTATTCTCATTGTAAACTGTTCTACAGAGAAGATAGCATCACTGTTTTGGATAAATTTGGGCCTTTTTTGAAGAAATGTAAATAGTTTGTCGTTTATATGAGTTATAATGTTCATTTTGTTTATTTTTGCACTGGATGACTCCAAATATATAGGAGAACTGTTTTAGACAACACAAATGCTTGTGTAGCATTGCTGTGTGTTATATAAATAAATATGACATTATTATTTTGATTACTGGCATAAGTGCATGTCACGAGGGCAAAAGCGTCTGGACCTTTTTGAAAAAATGGAGATATTTTGTCAACTGTATCCTTTATAATGTTTATTTTTTCACAGTTTGACTCCTAATACATATGAGAAGTGTTTTAGACAGGAGATTGGCTTAGCTTTTATTGCTCTGTGGTGTGATATCAATATATCTGTGAGATTCATGTACCGTTTTATTCATTTATTTATCTTTAACCTCTTAAGGATCCACAGAGGTGATATAATCCCAAAAATTTAGTTTTCATAAATCCACAAGAGTCCAAGGAAATGGAATATCCAAGCCGTTTAATCCCAAACGAGCTGTTCGCCTCAAAATCTTGAAGTTTACGAGCCCTGAGTTACAAAAGAAGACATACGCGATTCCACTTCTGGGCTCTTCTCCAGCACTCTTACGGCCAATGAGCGCATCCATGTTATTCTGTGATGCTGTTTCTGGCTCTGTGTCTTAGCACAAACAGTGACTGTTATAATGCAAAGCACTCCCTGACCAATTTATAATTACCTATGACACATATATATATATATATATATATATGTATATAATTATTTCAATTATGTGTGTGATTGATGTGGGTGTGTTTGATTCGCTGTGGTCACGTGATTGCTCATGTCCTTCCTCGTTAGTATAGTGGACAGTATCTCCGCCTGTCACGCGGAAGACCGGGGTTCGATTCCCCGACGGGGAGTACCTTTTTATTTTCTGTGCTAGTGTTTGTAGAACGATAGTTTGTTTTTAGGGATGCCGTTTCCACTTTAATAGACACAAAAAGAGATGGTAACAAAATGACAGCCATCGCTAATAAATTATACATTTATCGTTAATTAAACTTAAGTTTATAGTTATTTAACTGTTAAATAACATGAGAAAAGGTTACTTAATCATGTTAATGATTATTAATTATGCTATAACTGTATTGTTGCCCAAATTTTAACATTAAATGTTCAAACCCTTGGAGATAATCGAGTCCAGAGTGTGCCCCTTATTGTGCGTGGGTTCCGTCACATGCTGAGTCAGTCCATAGTTCTCAAAAACACAACACAGTTCTTTGGTCCCTCTATCCTGTGGGTTGTCCACATGAATGTTAAAATCACCAGCAGTAATTACACAAAGTACAGATTATAGACAGCAGTTCAGTTAAGTCATCGAAGAAAGCTGCACAGTATTTCGGTGGTCTGTAGATATTTCGAAATATTGCTCGAGGGGAGGACCTTAGCTGAAGAGTCCATATTCAAAAGAAGCAAAATTTCCATAAGATATTTGAGTACAATGGAATGAGTCATTAAACAAAATGGCTACTCCACCTCCTTTCTTATTCACTCTATGCTCACTCATAAAACTGAAGTTAGGGGGAGCTGACTCGATAAGAACAGGACCTCTGTTATTATGGTCCAACCAGGTTTCAGTTAAAAACATAAAATCAATATTGTGCTTAATAATAAAATCATTGATTAAAAATGATTTTCCTGCCAAAGACCTGACGTTTAGTAAGGCTAGTGTTAGTGTGTTAAAATAATTATCTGTCTCATTTTTTGGTATAGGCGTTGGCTGACGAGGAATGAATGCTAAATTTGCTAGGTTTGCAGTTAAATGCTTCTTCTTACTTAGCGGATTCATTATTCTTTTTCTATTACCTATCTTAACATAAATTGAGGAAGGATTTAATACACAGGGCCCGGGCTTGTCCTGAAAAGAGTCATGAGTGCCACTAGGCGTGCAGCCTGGACCCGGCACATATCAGACAAAGATTGCTGCATGCACATTGATAATAGCTTCCTACATAATAGCTTCCTACATAATGTTTATAGATGCTTTACAAAGTCTTAATTAACTATTAACAAGGTATTATATTCATCAGATCAAACTTTATAAAAGCCATCCAAATAATGTTTATTTACGGCTTTTAAACAATTTCTTAATCATTAACAAGTACTTAATAAAATATATACAATATTAAGATTTGGGCAACAATAAACAAAAGTTATAGCATAATTAATAATCAGTAACATGATTAATTAACCTTTTCTCATGTTAGTTAATAGTTAAATACCTATTAACTTAAGTTTAATTAACTATAAACTGTAAATACGATTGTTGTATTGTTAACACTATAATAATCATTAATAAATGGTAAATTGATAGTTAATTAAACTTTAGTGCAGTTATTTTACTGTTAACCCTCTGAGCCCGAAATAATCGGGGTTAGGGGGAGCTGACTCGATAAGAACAGGACCACTGTTATTATGGTCCAACCAGGTTTCAGTTAAAAACATAAAATCAATATTGTGCTTATTAATAAAATCATTGATTAAAAATTATTTTCCTGCCAAAGACCTGACGTTTAGTAAGGCTAGTGTTAGTGTGTTAAAATAATTATCTGTCTCATTTTTTGGTATAGGCGTTGGCTGACGAGGAATGAATGCTAAATTTGCTAGGTTTGCAGTTAAATGCTTCTTCTTACTTAGCGGATTCATTATTCTTTTTCTATTACCTATCTTAACATAAATTGAGGAAGGATTTAATACACAGGGCCGGGCTTGTCCTGAAAAGAGTCATGAGTGCCACTAGGCGTGCAGCCTGGACCCGGCACATATCAGACAAAGATTGCTGCATGCACATTGATAATAGCTTCCTACATAATAGCTTCCTACATAATGTTTATAGATGCTTTACAAAGTCTTAATTAACTATTAACAAGGTATTATATTCATCAGATCAAACTTTATAAAAGCCATCCAAATAATGTTTATTTACGGCTTATAAACAATTTCTTAATCATTAACAAGTACTTAATAAAATATATACAATATTAAGATTTGGGCAACAATAAACAAAAGTTATAGCATAATTAATAATCAGTAACATGATTAATTAACCTTTTCTCATGTTAGTTAATAGTTAAATACCTATTAACTTAAGTTTAATTAACTATAAACTGTAAATACGATTGTTGTATTGTTAACACTATAATAATCATTAATAAATGGTAAATTGATAGTTAATTAAACTTTAGTGCAGTTATTTTACTGTTAACCCTCTGAGCCCGAAATAATCGGGGTTAGGGGGAGCTGACTCGATAAGAACAGGACCACTGTTATTATGGTCCAACCAGGTTTCAGTTAAAAACATAAAATCAATATTGTGCTTAATAATAAAATCATTGATTAAAAATTATTTTCCTGCCAAAGACCTGACGTTTAGTAAGGCTAGTGTTAGTGTGTTAAAATAATTATCTGTCTCATTTTTTGGTATAGGCGTTGGCTGACGAGGAATGAATGCTAAATTTGCTAGGTTTGCAGTTAAATGCTTCTTCTTACTTAGCGGATTCATCATTCTTTTTCTATTACCTATCTTAACATAAATTGAGGAAGGATTTAATACACAGGGCCCGGGCTTGTCCTGAAAAGAGTCATGAGTGCCACTAGGCGTGCAGCCTGGACCCGGCACATATCAGACAAAGCTTGCTGCATGCACATTGATAATAGCTTCCTACATAATAGCTTCCTACATAATGTTTATAGATGCTTTACAAAGTCTTAATTAACTATTAAGGTATTATATTCATCAGATCAAACTTTATAAAAGCCATCCAAATAATGTTTATTTACGGCTTATAAACAATTTCTTAATCATTAACAAGTACTTAATAAAATATATACAATATTAAGATTTGGGCAACAATAAACAAAAGTTATAGCATAATTAATAATCAGTAACATGATTAATTAACCTTTTCTCATGTTAGTTAACAGTTAAATACCTAGTAACTTAAGTTTAATTAACTATAAACTGTAAATACGATTGTTGTATTGTTAACACTATAATAATCATTAATAAATGGTAAATTGATAGTTAATTAAACTTTAGTGCAGTTATTTTACTGTTAACCCTCTGAGCCCGAAATAATCGTATTCAATTCAAAGCGGCACCTTTTAATCACATTTTAATCATTTTATAGCCATAAGATTGATCGTCTTACTGTTTTATTTTGCAGCTAAAAGCTAACGAGTTAGCCGTCATGGGGTGTCTTTGCTGTCTTTCTAGCCTTCACGGGAGGTTTTGTATCCAGCCTGGAACTTGTGCCTTTTTTTCGGGGTGGTTGAGCAATAAAGCCAAACTCTTACATCCAAGATTGATACACTTTATATCCATAATTTATGATTTTTCGGCCGTTTATTGATTTCCGCTAGCTCTGATGCTAACATCCATTTCTGTTTTCCCATGATGCTTTGGGAGTTTGTTATTGTCTTGCAAACCAATGGAAAGCAGTCATCCGAGGGAGAGCAAAGCTATCCTGTGATAGAAGAGATAGCTAACACCAAGCCAGAATAGTAACGATGTGAACAAAGATGTTCTATTGCCACAAAGATTGTCTATTCTCATTGTAAACTGTTCTACAGAGAAGATAGCATCACTGTTTTGGATAAATTTGGGCCTTTTTTGAAGAAATGTAAATAGTTTGTCGTTTATATGAGTTATAATGTTCATTTTGTTTATTTTTGCACTGGATGACTCCAAATATATAGGAGAACTGTTTTAGACAACACAAATGCTTGTGTAGCATTGCTGTGTGTTATATAAATAAATATGACATTATTATTTTGATTACTGGCATAAGTGCATGTCACGAGGGCAAAAGCGTCTGGACCTTTTTGAAAAAATGGAGATATTTTGTCAACTGTATCCTTTATAATGTTTATTTTTTCACAGTTTGACTCCTAATACATATGAGAAGTGTTTTAGACAGGAGATTGGCTTAGCTTTTATTGCTCTGTGGTGTGATATCAATATATCTGTGAGATTCATGTACCGTTTTATTCATTTATTTATCTTTAACCTCTTAAGGATCCACAGAGGTGATATAATCCCAAAAATTTAGTTTTCATAAATCCACAAGAGTCCAAGGAAATGGAATATCCAAGCCGTTTAATCCCAAACGAGCTGTTCGCCTCAAAATCTTGAAGTTTACGAGCCCTGAGTTACAAAAGAAGACATACGCGATTCCACTTCTGGGCTCTTCTCCAGCACTCTTACGGCCAATGAGCGCATCCATGTTATTCTGTGATGCTGTTTCTGGCTCTGTGTCTTAGCACAAACAGTGACTGTTATAATGCAAAGCACTCCCTGACCAATTTATAATTACCTATGACACATATATATATATGTATATAATTATTTCAATTATGTGTGTGATTGATGTGGGTGTGTTTGATTCGCTGTGGTCACGTGATTGCTCATGTCCTTCCTCGTTAGTATCGAGGACAGTATCTCCGCCTGTCACGCGGAAGACCGGGGTTCGATTCCCCGACGGGGAGTACCTTTTTATTTTCTGTGCTAGTGTTTGTAGAACGATAGTTTGTTTTTAGGGATGCCGTTTCCACTTTAATAGACACAAAAAGAGATGGTAACAAAATGACAGCCATCGCTAATAAATTATACATTTATCGTTAATTAAACTTAAGTTTATAGTTATTTAACTGTTAAATAACATGAGAAAAGGTTACTTAATCATGTTAATGATTATTAATTATGCTATAACTGTATTGTTGCCCAAATTTTAACATTAAATGTTCAAACCCTTGGAGATAATCGAGTCCAGAGTGTGCCCCTTATTGTGCGTGGGTTCCGTCACATGCTGAGTCAGTCCATAGTTCTCAAAAACACAACACAGTTCTTTGGTCCCTCTATCCTGTGGGTTGTCCACATGAATGTTAAAATCACCAGCAGTAATTACACAAAGTACAGATTATAGACAGCAGTTCAGTTAAGTCATCGAAGAAAGCTGCACAGTATTTCGGTGGTCTGTAGATATTTCGAAATATAGCTCGAGGGGAGGACCTTAGCTGAAGAGTCCATATTCAAAAGAAGCAAAATTTCCATAAGATATTTGAGTACAATGGAATGAGTCATTAAACAAAATGGCTACTCCACCTCCTTTCTTATTCACTCTATGCTCACTCATAAAACTGAAGTTAGGGGGAGCTGACTCGATAAGAACAGGACCTCTGTTATTATGGTCCAACCAGGTTTCAGTTAAAAACATAAAATCAATATTGTGCTTAATAATAAAATCATTGATTAAAAATGATTTTCCTGCCAAAGACCTGACGTTTAGTAAGGCTAGTGTTAGTGTGTTAAAATAATTATCTGTCTCATTTTTTGGTATAGGCGTTGGCTGACGAGGAATGAATGCTAAATTTGCTAGGTTTGCAGTTAAATGCTTCTTCTTACTTAGCGGATTCATTATTCTTTTTCTATTACCTATCTTAACATAAATTGAGGAAGGATTTAATACACAGGGCCCGGGCTTGTCCTGAAAAGAGTCATGAGTGCCACTAGGCGTGCAGCCTGGACCCGGCACATATCAGACAAAGATTGCTGCATGCACATTGATAATAGCTTCCTACATAATAGCTTCCTACATAATGTTTATAGATGCTTTACAAAGTCTTAATTAACTATTAACAAGGTATTATATTCATCAGATCAAACTTTATAAAAGCCATCCAAATAATGTTTATTTACGGCTTTTAAACAATTTCTTAATCATTAACAAGTACTTAATAAAATATATACAATATTAAGATTTGGGCAACAATAAACAAAAGTTATAGCATAATTAATAATCAGTAACATGATTAATTAACCTTTTCTCATGTTAGTTAATAGTTAAATACCTATTAACTTAAGTTTAATTAACTATAAACTGTAAATACGATTGTTGTATTGTTAACACTATAATAATCATTAATAAATGGTAAATTGATAGTTAATTAAACTTTAGTGCAGTTATTTTACTGTTAACCCTCTGAGCCCAAAATAATCGGGGTTAGGGGGAGCTGACTCGATAAGAACAGGACCACTGTTATTATGGTCCAACCAGGTTTCAGTTAAAAACATAAAATCAATATTGTGCTTATTAATAAAATCATTGATTAAAAATTATTTTCCTGCCAAAGACCTGACGTTTAGTAAGGCTAGTGTTAGTGTGTTAAAATAATTATCTGTCTCATTTTTTGGTATAGGCGTTGGCTGACGAGGAATGAATGCTAAATTTGCTAGGTTTGCAGTTAAATGCTTCTTCTTACTTAGCGGATTCATTATTCTTTTTCTATTACCTATCTTAACATAAATTGAGGAAGGATTTAATACACAGGGCCGGGCTTGTCCTGAAAAGAGTCATGAGTGCCACTAGGCGTGCAGCCTGGACCCGGCACATATCAGACAAAGATTGCTGCATGCACATTGATAATAGCTTCCTACATAATAGCTTCCTACATAATGTTTATAGATGCTTTACAAAGTCTTAATTAACTATTAACAAGGTATTATATTCATCAGATCAAACTTTATAAAAGCCATCCAAATAATGTTTATTTACGGCTTATAAACAATTTCTTAATCATTAACAAGTACTTAATAAAATATATACAATATTAAGATTTGGGCAACAATAAACAAAAGTTATAGCATAATTAATAATCAGTAACATGATTAATTAACCTTTTCTCATGTTAGTTAATAGTTAAATACCTATTAACTTAAGTTTAATTAACTATAAACTGTAAATACGATTGTTGTATTGTTAACACTATAATAATCATTAATAAATGGTAAATTGATAGTTAATTAAACTTTAGTGCAGTTATTTTACTGTTAACCCTCTGAGCCCGAAATAATCGGGGTTAGGGGGAGCTGACTCGATAAGAACAGGACCACTGTTATTATGGTCCAACCAGGTTTCAGTTAAAAACATAAAATCAATATTGTGCTTAATAATAAAATCATTGATTAAAAATTATTTTCCTGCCAAAGACCTGACGTTTAGTAAGGCTAGTGTTAGTGTGTTAAAATAATTATCTGTCTCATTTTTTGGTATAGGCGTTGGCTGACGAGGAATGAATGCTAAATTTGCTAGGTTTGCAGTTAAATGCTTCTTCTTACTTAGCGGATTCATCATTCTTTTTCTATTACCTATCTTAACATAAATTGAGGAAGGATTTAATACACAGGGCCCGGGCTTGTCCTGAAAAGAGTCATGAGTGCCACTAGGCGTGCAGCCTGGACCCGGCACATATCAGACAAAGCTTGCTGCATGCACATTGATAATAGCTTCCTACATAATAGCTTCCTACATAATGTTTATAGATGCTTTACAAAGTCTTAATTAACTATTAAGGTATTATATTCATCAGATCAAACTTTATAAAAGCCATCCAAATAATGTTTATTTACGGCTTATAAACAATTTCTTAATCATTAACAAGTACTTAATAAAATATATACAATATTAAGATTTGGGCAACAATAAACAAAAGTTATAGCATAATTAATAATCAGTAACATGATTAATTAACCTTTTCTCATGTTAGTTAACAGTTAAATACCTAGTAACTTAAGTTTAATTAACTATAAACTGTAAATACGATTGTTGTATTGTTAACACTATAATAATCATTAATAAATGGTAAATTGATAGTTAATTAAACTTTAGTGCAGTTATTTTACTGTTAACCCTCTGAGCCCGAAATAATCGTATTCAATTCAAAGCGGCACCTTTTAATCACATTTTAATCATTTTATAGCCATAAGATTGATCGTCTTACTGTTTTATTTTGCAGCTAAAAGCTAACGAGTTAGCCGTCATGGGGTGTCTTTGCTGTCTTTCTAGCCTTCACGGGAGGTTTTGTATCCAGCCTGGAACTTGTGCCTTTTTTTCGGGGTGGTTGAGCAATAAAGCCAAACTCTTACATCCAAGATTGATACACTTTATATCCATAATTTATGATTTTTCGGCCGTTTATTGATTTCCGCTAGCTCTGATGCTAACATCCATTTCTGTTTTCCCATGATGCTTTGGGAGTTTGTTATTGTCTTGCAAACCAATGGAAAGCAGTCATCCGAGGGAGAGCAAAGCTATCCTGTGATAGAAGAGATAGCTAACACCAAGCCAGAATAGTAACGATGTGAACAAAGATGTTCTATTGCCACAAAGATTGTCTATTCTCATTGTAAACTGTTCTACAGAGAAGATAGCATCACTGTTTTGGATAAATTTGGGCCTTTTTTGAAGAAATGTAAATAGTTTGTCGTTTATATGAGTTATAATGTTCATTTTGTTTATTTTTGCACTGGATGACTCCAAATATATAGGAGAACTGTTTTAGACAACACAAATGCTTGTGTAGCATTGCTGTGTGTTATATAAATAAATATGACATTATTATTTTGATTACTGGCATAAGTGCATGTCACGAGGGCAAAAGCGTCTGGACCTTTTTGAAAAAATGGAGATATTTTGTCAACTGTATCCTTTATAATGTTTATTTTTTCACAGTTTGACTCCTAATACATATGAGAAGTGTTTTAGACAGGAGATTGGCTTAGCTTTTATTGCTCTGTGGTGTGATATCAATATATCTGTGAGATTCATGTACCGTTTTATTCATTTATTTATCTTTAACCTCTTAAGGATCCACAGAGGTGATATAATCCCAAAAATTTAGTTTTCATAAATCCACAAGAGTCCAAGGAAATGGAATATCCAAGCCGTTTAATCCCAAACGAGCTGTTCGCCTCAAAATCTTGAAGTTTACGAGCCCTGAGTTACAAAAGAAGACATACGCGATTCCACTTCTGGGCTCTTCTCCAGCACTCTTACGGCCAATGAGCGCATCCATGTTATTCTGTGATGCTGTTTCTGGCTCTGTGTCTTAGCACAAACAGTGACTGTTATAATGCAAAGCACTCCCTGACCAATTTATAATTACCTATGACACATATATATATATATATATATATATGTATATAATTATTTCAATTATGTGTGTGATTGATGTGGGTGTGTTTGATTCGCTGTGGTCACGTGATTGCTCATGTCCTTCCTTGTTAGTATAGTGGACAGTATCTCCGCCTGTCACGCGGAAGACCGGGGTTCGATTCCCCGACGGGGAGTACCTTTTTATTTTCTGTGCTAGTGTTTGTAGAACGATAGTTTGTTTTTAGGGATGCCGTTTCCACTTTAATAGACACAAAAAGAGATGGTAACAAAATGACAGCCATCGCTAATAAATTATACATTTATCGTTAATTAAACTTAAGTTTATAGTTATTTAACTGTTAAATAACATGAGAAAAGGTTACTTAATCATGTTAATGATTATTAATTATGCTATAACTGTATTGTTGCCCAAATTTTAACATTAAATGTTCAAACCCTTGGAGATAATCGAGTCCAGAGTGTGCCCCTTATTGTGCGTGGGTTCCGTCACATGCTGAGTCAGTCCATAGTTCTCAAAAACACAACACAGTTCTTTGGTCCCTCTATCCTGTGGGTTGTCCACATGAATGTTAAAATCACCAGCAGTAATTACACAAAGTACAGATTATAGACAGCAGTTCAGTTAAGTCATCGAAGAAAGCTGCACAGTATTTCGGTGGTCTGTAGATATTTCGAAATATAGCTCGAGGGGAGGACCTTAGCTGAAGAGTCCATATTCAAAAGAAGCAAAATTTCCATAAGATATTTGAGTACAATGGAATGAGTCATTAAACAAAATGGCTACTCCACCTCCTTTCTTATTCACTCTATGCTCACTCATAAAACTGAAGTTAGGGGGAGCTGACTCGATAAGAACAGGACCTCTGTTATTATGGTCCAACCAGGTTTCAGTTAAAAACATAAAATCAATATTGTGCTTAATAATAAAATCATTGATTAAAAATGATTTTCCTGCCAAAGACCTGACGTTTAGTAAGGCTAGTGTTAGTGTGTTAAAATAATTATCTGTCTCATTTTTTGGTATATGCGTTGGCTGACGAGGAATGAATGCTAAATTTGCTAGGTTTGCAGTTAAATGCTTCTTCTTACTTAGCGGATTCATTATTCTTTTTCTATTACCTATCTTAACATAAATTGAGGAAGGATTTAATACACAGGGCCCGGGCTTGTCCTGAAAAGAGTCATGAGTGCCACTAGGCGTGCAGCCTGGACCCGGCACATATCAGACAAAGATTGCTGCATGCACATTGATAATAGCTTCCTACATAATAGCTTCCTACATAATGTTTATAGATGCTTTACAAAGTCTTAATTAACTATTAACAAGGTATTATATTCATCAGATCAAACTTTATAAAAGCCATCCAAATAATGTTTATTTACGGCTTTTAAACAATTTCTTAATCATTAACAAGTACTTAATAAAATATATACAATATTAAGATTTGGGCAACAATAAACAAAAGTTATAGCATAATTAATAATCAGTAACATGATTAATTAACCTTTTCTCATGTTAGTTAATAGTTAAATACCTATTAACTTAAGTTTAATTAACTATAAACTGTAAATACGATTGTTGTATTGTTAACACTATAATAATCATTAATAAATGGTAAATTGATAGTTAATTAAACTTTAGTGCAGTTATTTTACTGTTAACCCTCTGAGCCCGAAATAATCGGGGTTAGGGGGAGCTGACTCGATAAGAACAGGACCACTGTTATTATGGTCCAACCAGGTTTCAGTTAAAAACATAAAATCAATATTGTGCTTATTAATAAAATCATTGATTAAAAATTATTTTCCTGCCAAAGACCTGACGTTTAGTAAGGCTAGTGTTAGTGTGTTAAAATAATTATCTGTCTCATTTTTTGGTATAGGCGTTGGCTGACGAGGAATGAATGCTAAATTTGCTAGGTTTGCAGTTAAATGCTTCTTCTTACTTAGCGGATTCATTATTCTTTTTCTATTACCTATCTTAACATAAATTGAGGAAGGATTTAATACACAGGGCCCGGGCTTGTCCTGAAAAGAGTCATGAGTGCCACTAGGCGTGCAGCCTGGACCCGGCACATATCAGACAAAGATTGCTGCATGCACATTGATAATAGCTTCCTACATAATAGCTTCCTACATAATGTTTATAGATGCTTTACAAAGTCTTAATTAACTATTAACAAGGTATTATATTCATCAGATCAAACTTTATAAAAGCCATCCAAATAATGTTTATTTACGGCTTATAAACAATTTCTTAATCATTAACAAGTACTTAATAAAATATATACAATATTAAGATTTGGGCAACAATAAACAAAAGTTATAGCATAATTAATAATCAGTAACATGATTAATTAACCTTTTCTCATGTTAGTTAATAGTTAAATACCTATTAACTTAAGTTTAATTAACTATAAACTGTAAATACGATTGTTGTATTGTTAACACTATAATAATCATTAATAAATGGTAAATTGATAGTTAATTAAACTTTAGTGCAGTTATTTTACTGTTAACCCTCTGAGCCCGAAATAATCGGGGTTAGGGGGAGCTGACTCGATAAGAACAGGACCACTGTTATTATGGTCCAACCAGGTTTCAGTTAAAAACATAAAATCAATATTGTGCTTAATAATAAAATCATTGATTAAAAATTATTTTCCTGCCAAAGACCTGACGTTTAGTAAGGCTAGTGTTAGTGTGTTAAAACAATTATCTGTCTCATTTTTTGGTATAGGCGTTGGCTGACGAGGAATGAATGCTAAATTTGCTAGGTTTGCAGTTAAATGCTTCTTCTTACTTAGCGGATTCATCATTCTTTTTCTATTACCTATCTTAACATAAATTGAGGAAGGATTTAATACACAGGGCCCGGGCTTGTCCTGAAAAGAGTCATGAGTGCCACTAGGCGTGCAGCCTGGACCCGGCACATATCAGACAAAGCTTGCTGCATGCACATTGATAATAGCTTCCTACATAATAGCTTCCTACATAATGTTTATAGATGCTTTACAAAGTCTTAATTAACTATTAAGGTATTATATTCATCAGATCAAACTTTATAAAAGCCATCCAAATAATGTTTATTTACGGCTTATAAACAATTTCTTAATCATTAACAAGTACTTAATAAAATATATACAATATTAAGATTTGGGCAACAATAAACAAAAGTTATAGCATAATTAATAATCAGTAACATGATTAATTAACCTTTTCTCATGTTAGTTAACAGTTAAATACCTAGTAACTTAAGTTTAATTAACTATAAACTGTAAATACGATTGTTGTATTGTTAACACTATAATAATCATTAATAAATGGTAAATTGATAGTTAATTAAACTTTAGTGCAGTTATTTTACTGTTAACCCTCTGAGCCCGAAATAATCGTATTCAATTCAAAGCGGCACCTTTTAATCACATTTTAATCATTTTATAGCCATAAGATTGATCGTCTTACTGTTTTATTTTGCAGCTAAAAGCTAACGAGTTAGCCGTCATGGGGTGTCTTTGCTGTCTTTCTAGCCTTCACGGGAGGTTTTGTATCCAGCCTGGAACTTGTGCCTTTTTTCCGGCGTGGTTGAGCAATAAATCCAAACTCTTACATCCAAGATTGATACACTTTATATCCATAATTTATGATTTTTCGGCCGTTTATTGATTTCCGCTAGCTCTGATGCTAACATCCATTTCTGTTTTCCCATGATGCTTTGGGAGTTTGTTATTGTCTTGCAAACCAATGGAAAGCAGTCATCCGAGGGAGAGCAAAGCTATCCTGTGATAGAAGAGATAGCTAACACCAAGCCAGAATAGTAACGATGTGAACAAAGATGTTCTATTGCCACAAAGATCGTCTATTCTCATTGTAAACTGTTCTACAGAGAAGATAGCATCACTGTTTTGGATAAATTTGGGCCTTTTTTGAAGAAATGTAAATAGTTTGTCGTTTATATGAGTTATAATGTTCATTTTGTTTATTTTTGCACTGGATGACTCCAAATATATAGGAGAACTGTTTTAGACAACACAAATGCTTGTGTAGCATTGCTGTGTGTTATATAAATAAATATGACATTATTATTTTGATTACTGGCATAAGTGCATGTCACGAGGGCAAAAGCGTCTGGACCTTTTTGAAAAAATGGAGATATTTTGTCAACTGTATCCTTTATAATGTTTATTTTTTCACAGTTTGACTCCTAATACATATGAGAAGTGTTTTAGACAGGAGATTGGCTTAGCTTTTATTGCTCTGTGGTGTGATATCAATATATCTGTGAGATTCATGTACCGTTTTATTCATTTATTTATCTTTAACCTCTTAAGGATCCACAGAGGTGATATAATCCCAAAAATTTAGTTTTCATAAATCCACAAGAGTCCAAGGAAATGGAATATCCAAGCCGTTTAATCCCAAACGAGCTGTTCGCCTCAAAATCTTGAAGTTTACGAGCCCTGAGTTACAAAAGAAGACATACGCGATTCCACTTCTGGGCTCTTCTCCAGCACTCTTACGGCCAATGAGCGCATCCATGTTATTCTGTGATGCTGTTTCTGGCTCTGTGTCTTAGCACAAACAGTGACTGTTATAATGCAAAGCACTCCCTGACCAATTTATAATTACCTATGACACATATATATATATATATATGTATATAATTATTTCAATTATGTGTGTGATTGATGTGGGTGTGTTTGATTCGCTGTGGTCACGTGATTGCTCATGTCCTTCCTCGTTAGTATAGTGGACAGTATCTCCGCCTGTCACGCGGAAGACCGGGGTTCGATTCCCCGACGGGGAGTACCTTTTTATTTTCTGTGCTAGTGTTTGTAGAACGATAGTTTGTTTTTAGGGATGCCGTTTCCACTTTAATAGACACAAAAAGAGATGGTAACAAAATGACAGCCATCGCTAATAAATTATACATTTATCGTTAATTAAACTTAAGTTTATAGTTATTTAACTGTTAAATAACATGAGAAAAGGTTACTTAATCATGTTAATGATTATTAATTATGCTATAACTGTATTGTTGCCCAAATTTTAACATTAAATGTTCAAACCCTTGGAGATAATCGAGTCCAGAGTGTGCCCCTTATTGTGCGTGGGTTCCGTCACATGCTGAGTCAGTCCATAGTTCTCAAAAACACAACACAGTTCTTTGGTCCCTCTATCCTGTGGGTTGTCCACATGAATGTTAAAATCACCAGCAGTAATTACACAAAGTACAGATTATAGACAGCAGTTCAGTTAAGTCATCGAAGAAAGCTGCACAGTATTTCGGTGGTCTGTAGATATTTCGAAATATAGCTCGAGGGGAGGACCTTAGCTGAAGAGTCCATATTCAAAAGAAGCAAAATTTCCATAAGATATTTGAGTACAATGGAATGAGTCATTAAACAAAATGGCTACTCCACCTCCTTTCTTATTCACTCTATGCTCACTCATAAAACTGAAGTTAGGGGGAGCTGACTCGATAAGAACAGGACCTCTGTCATCCAAATAATGTTTATTTACGGCTTATAAACAATTTCTTAATCATTAACAAGTACTTAATAAAATATATACAATATTAAGATTTGGGCAACAATAAACAAAAGTTATAGCATAATTAATAATCAGTAACATGATTAATTAACCTTTTCTCATGTTAGTTAATAGTTAAATACCTATTAACTTAAGTTTAATTAACTATAAACTGTAAATACGATTGTTGTATTGTTAACACTATAATAATCATTAATAAATGGTAAATTGATAGTTAATTAAACTTTAGTGCAGTTATTTTACTGTTAACCCTCTGAGCCCGAAATAATCGGGGTTAGGGGGAGCTGACTCGATAAGAACAGGACCACTGTTATTATGGTCCAACCAGGTTTCAGTTAAAAACATAAAATCAATATTGTGCTTAATAATAAAATCATTGATTAAAAATTATTTTCCTGCCAAAGACCTGACGTTTAGTAAGGCTAGTGTTAGTGTGTTAAAATAATTATCTGTCTCATTTTTTGGTATAGGCGTTGGCTGACGAGGAATGAATGCTAAATTTGCTAGGTTTGCAGTTAAATGCTTCTTCTTACTTAGCGGATTCATCATTCTTTTTCTATTACCTATCTTAACATAAATTGAGGAAGGATTTAATACACAGGGCCCGGGCTTGTCCTGAAAAGAGTCATGAGTGCCACTAGGCGTGCAGCCTGGACCCGGCACATATCAGACAAAGCTTGCTGCATGCACATTGATAATAGCTTCCTACATAATAGCTTCCTACATAATGTTTATAGATGCTTTACAAAGTCTTAATTAACTATTAAGGTATTATATTCATCAGATCAAACTTTATAAAAGCCATCCAAATAATGTTTATTTACGGCTTATAAACAATTTCTTAATCATTAACAAGTACTTAATAAAATATATACAATATTAAGATTTGGGCAACAATAAACAAAAGTTATAGCATAATTAATAATCAGTAACATGATTAATTAACCTTTTCTCATGTTAGTTAACAGTTAAATACCTAGTAACTTAAGTTTAATTAACTATAAACTGTAAATACGATTGTTGTATTGTTAACACTATAATAATCATTAATAAATGGTAAATTGATAGTTAATTAAACTTTAGTGCAGTTATTTTACTGTTAACCCTCTGAGCCCGAAATAATCGTATTCAATTCAAAGCGGCACCTTTTAATCACATTTTAATCATTTTATAGCCATAAGATTGATCGTCTTACTGTTTTATTTTGCAGCTAAAAGCTAACGAGTTAGCCGTCATGGGGTGTCTTTGCTGTCTTTCTAGCCTTCACGGGAGGTTTTGTATCCAGCCTGGAACTTGTGCCTTTTTTCCGGCGTGGTTGAGCAATAAATCCAAACTCTTACATCCAAGATTGATACACTTTATATCCATAATTTATGATTTTTCGGCCGTTTATTGATTTCCGCTAGCTCTGATGCTAACATCCATTTCTGTTTTCCCATGATGCTTTGGGAGTTTGTTATTGTCTTGCAAACCAATGGAAAGCAGTCATCCGAGGGAGAGCAAAGCTATCCTGTGATAGAAGAGATAGCTAACACCAAGCCAGAATAGTAACGATGTGAACAAAGATGTTCTATTGCCACAAAGATCGTCTATTCTCATTGTAAACTGTTCTACAGAGAAGATAGCATCACTGTTTTGGATAAATTTGGGCCTTTTTTGAAGAAATGTAAATAGTTTGTCGTTTATATGAGTTATAATGTTCATTTTGTTTATTTTTGCACTGGATGACTCCAAATATATAGGAGAACTGTTTTAGACAACACAAATGCTTGTGTAGCATTGCTGTGTGTTATATAAATAAATATGACATTATTATTTTGATTACTGGCATAAGTGCATGTCACGAGGGCAAAAGCGTCTGGACCTTTTTGAAAAAATGGAGATATTTTGTCAACTGTATCCTTTATAATGTTTATTTTTTCACAGTTTGACTCCTAATACATATGAGAAGTGTTTTAGACAGGAGATTGGCTTAGCTTTTATTGCTCTGTGGTGTGATATCAATATATCTGTGAGATTCATGTACCGTTTTATTCATTTATTTATCTTTAACCTCTTAAGGATCCACAGAGGTGATATAATCCCAAAAATTTAGTTTTCATAAATCCACAAGAGTCCAAGGAAATGGAATATCCAAGCCGTTTAATCCCAAACGAGCTGTTCGCCTCAAAATCTTGAAGTTTACGAGCCCTGAGTTACAAAAGAAGACATACGCGATTCCACTTCTGGGCTCTTCTCCAGCACTCTTACGGCCAATGAGCGCATCCATGTTATTCTGTGATGCTGTTTCTGGCTCTGTGTCTTAGCACAAACAGTGACTGTTATAATGCAAAGCACTCCCTGACCAATTTATAATTACCTATGACACATATATATATATATATATATGTATATAATTATTTCAATTATGTGTGTGATTGATGTGGGTGTGTTTGATTCGCTGTGGTCACGTGATTGCTCATGTCCTTCCTCGTTAGTATAGTGGACAGTATCTCCGCCTGTCACGCGGAAGACCGGGGTTCGATTCCCCGACGGGGAGTACCTTTTTATTTTCTGTGCTAGTGTTTGTAGAACGATAGTTTGTTTTTAGGGATGCCATTTCCACTTTAATAGACACAAAAAGAGATGGTAACAAAATGACAGCCATCGCTAATAAATTATACATTTATCGTTAATTAAACTTAAGTTTATAGTTATTTAACTGTTAAATAACATGAGAAAAGGTTACTTAATCATGTTAATGATTATTAATTATGCTATAACTGTATTGTTGCCCAAATTTTAACATTAAATGTTCAAACCCTTGGAGATAATCGAGTCCAGAGTGTGCCCCTTATTGTGCGTGGGTTCCGTCACATGCTGAGTCAGTCCATAGTTCTCAAAAACACAACACAGTTCTTTGGTCCCTCTATCCTGTGGGTTGTCCACATGAATGTTAAAATCACCAGCAGTAATTACACAAAGTACAGATTATAGACAGCAGTTCAGTTAAGTCATCGAAGAAAGCTGCACAGTATTTCGGTGGTCTGTAGATATTTCGAAATATAGCTCGAGGGGAGGACCTTAGCTGAAGAGTCCATATTCAAAAGAAGCAAAATTTCCATAAGATATTTGAGTACAATGGAATGAGTCATTAAACAAAATGGCTACTCCACCTCCTTTCTTATTCACTCTATGCTCACTCATAAAACTGAAGTTAGGGGGAGCTGACTCGATAAGAACAGGACCTCTGTTATTATGGTCCAACCAGGTTTCAGTTAAAAACATAAAATCAATATTGTGCTTAATAATAAAATCATTGATTAAAAATGATTTTCCTGCCAAAGACCTGATGTTTAGTAAGGCTAGTGTTAGTGTGTTAAAATAATTATCTGTCTCATTTTTTGGTATAGGCGTTGGCTGACGAGGAATGAATGCTAAATTTGCTAGGTTTGCAGTTAAATGCTTCTTCTTACTTAGCGGATTCATTATTCTTTTTCTATTACCTATCTTAACATAAATTGAGGAAGGATTTAATACACAGGGCCCGGGCTTGTCCTGAAAAGAGTCATGAGTGCCACTAGGCGTGCAGCCTGGACCCGGCACATATCAGACAAAGATTGCTGCATGCACATTGATAATAGCTTCCTACATAATAGCTTCCTACATAATGTTTATAGATGCTTTACAAAGTCTTAATTAACTATTAACAAGGTATTATATTCATCAGATCAAACTTTATAAAAGCCATCCAAATAATGTTTATTTACGGCTTATAAACAATTTCTTAATCATTAACAAGTACTTAATAAAATATATACAATATTAAGATTTGGGCAACAATAAACAAAAGTTATAGCATAATTAATAATCAGTAACATGATTAATTAACCTTTTCTCATGTTAGTTAATAGTTAAATACCTATTAACTTAAGTTTAATTAACTATAAACTGTAAATACGATTGTTGTATTGTTAACACTATAATAATCATTAATAAATGGTAAATTGATAGTTAATTAAACTTTAGTGCAGTTATTTTACTGTTAACCTTCTGAGCCCGAAATAATCGGGGTTAGGGGGAGCTGACTCGATAAGAACAGGGCCACTGTTATTATGGTCCAACCAGGTTTCAGTTAAAAACATAAAATCAATATTGTGCTTAATAATAAAATCATTGATTAAAAATTATTTTCCTGCCAAAGACCTGACGTTTAGTAAGGCTAGTGTTAGTGTGTTAAAATAATTATCTGTCTCATTTTTTGGTATAGGCGTTGGCTGACGAGGAATGAATGCTAAATTTGCTAGGTTTGCAGTTAAATGCTTCTTCTTACTTAGCGGATTCATCATTCTTTTTCTATTACCTATCTTAACATAAATTGAGGAAGGATTTAATACACAGGGCCCGGGCTTGTCCTGAAAAGAGTCATGAGTGCCACTAGGCGTGCAGCCTGGACCCGGCACATATCAGACAAAGCTTGCTGCATGCACATTGATAATAGCTTCCTACATAATAGCTTCCTACATAATGTTTATAGATGCTTTACAAAGTCTTAATTAACTATTAAGGTATTATATTCATCAGATCAAACTTTATAAAAGCCATCCAAATAATGTTTATTTACGGCTTATAAACAATTTCTTAATCATTAACAAGTACTTAATAAAATATATACAATATTAAGATTTGGGCAACAATAAACAAAAGTTATAGCATAATTAATAATCAGTAACATGATTAATTAACCTTTTCTCATGTTAGTTAACAGTTAAATACCTAGTAACTTAAGTTTAATTAACTATAAACTGTAAATACGATTGTTGTATTGTTAACACTATAATAATCATTAATAAATGGTAAATTGATAGTTAATTAAACTTTAGTGCAGTTATTTTACTGTTAACCCTCTGAGCCCGAAATAATCGTATTCAATTCAAAGCGGCACCTTTTAATCACATTTTAATCATTTTATAGCCATAAGATTGATCGTCTTACTGTTTTATTTTGCAGCTAAAAGCTAACGAGTTAGCCGTCATGGGGTGTCTTTGCTGTCTTTCTAGCCTTCACGGGAGGTTTTGTATCCAGCCTGGAACTTGTGCCTTTTTTTCAGGGTGGTTGAGCAATAAATCCAAACTCTTACATCCAAGATTGATACACTTTATATCCATAATTTATGATTTTTCGGCCGTTTATTGATTTCCGCTAGCTCTGATGCTAACATCCATTTCTGTTTTCCCATGATGCTTTGGGAGTTTGTTATTGTCTTGCAAACCAATGGAAAGCAGTCATCCGAGGGAGAGCAAAGCTATCCTGTGATAGAAGAGATAGCTAACACCAAGCCAGAATAGTAACGATGTGAACAAAGATGTTCTATTGCCACAAAGATCGTCTATTCTCATTGTAAACTGTTCTACAGAGAAGATAGCATCACTGTTTTGGATAAATTTGGGCCTTTTTTGAAGAAATGTAAATAGTTTGTCGTTTATATGAGTTATAATGTTCATTTTGTTTATTTTTGCACTGGATGACTCCAAATATATAGGAGAACTGTTTTAGACAACACAAATGCTTGTGTAGCATTGCTGTGTGTTATATAAATAAATATGACATTATTATTTTGATTACTGGCATAAGTGCATGTCACGAGGGCAAAAGCGTCTGGACCTTTTTGAAAAAATGGAGATATTTTGTCAACTGTATCCTTTATAATGTTTATTTTTTCACAGTTTGACTCCTAATACATATGAGAAGTGTTTTAGACAGGAGATTGGCTTAGCTTTTATTGCTCTGTGGTGTGATATCAATATATCTGTGAGATTCATGTACCGTTTTATTCATTTATTTATCTTTAACCTCTTAAGGATCCACAGAGGTGATATAATCCCAAAAATTTAGTTTTCATAAATCCACAAGAGTCCAAGGAAATGGAATATCCAAGCCGTTTAATCCCAAACGAGCTGTTCGCCTCAAAATCTTGAAGTTTACGAGCCCTGAGTTACAAAAGAAGACATACGCGATTCCACTTCTGGGCTCTTCTCCAGCACTCTTACGGCCAATGAGCGCATCCATGTTATTCTGTGATGCTGTTTCTGGCTCTGTGTCTTAGCACAAACAGTGACTGTTATAATGCAAAGCACTCCCTGACCAATTTATAATTACCTATGACACATATATATATATGTATATAATTATTTCAATTATGTGTGTGATTGATGTGGGTGTGTTTGATTCGCTGTGGTCACGTGATTGCTCATGTCCTTCCTTGTTAGTATAGTGGACAGTATCTCCGCCTGTCACGCGGAAGACCGGGGTTCGATTCCCCGACGGGGAGTACCTTTTTATTTTCTGTGCTAGTGTTTGTAGAACGATAGTTTGTTTTTAGGGATGCCGTTTCCACTTTAATAGACACAAAAAGAGATGGTAACAAAATGACAGCCATCGCTAATAAATTATACATTTATCGTTAATTAAACTTAAGTTTATAGTTATTTAACTGTTAAATAACATGAGAAAAGGTTACTTAATCATGTTAATGATTATTAATTATGCTATAACTGTATTGTTGCCCAAATTTTAACATTAAATGTTCAAACCCTTGGAGATAATCGAGTCCAGAGTGTGCCCCTTATTGTGCGTGGGTTCCGTCACATGCTGAGTCAGTCCATAGTTCTCAAAAACACAACACAGTTCTTTGGTCCCTCTATCCTGTGGGTTGTCCACATGAATGTTAAAATCACCAGCAGTAATTACACAAAGTACAGATTATAGACAGCAGTTCAGTTAAGTCATCGAAGAAAGCTGCACAGTATTTCGGTGGTCTGTAGATATTTCGAAATATAGCTCGAGGGGAGGACCTTAGCTGAAGAGTCCATATTCAAAAGAAGCAAAATTTCCATAAGATATTTGAGTACAATGGAATGAGTCATTAAACAAAATGGCTACTCCACCTCCTTTCTTATTCACTCTATGCTCACTCATAAAACTGAAGTTAGGGGGAGCTGACTCGATAAGAACAGGACCTCTGTTATTATGGTCCAACCAGGTTTCAGTTAAAAACATAAAATCAATATTGTGCTTAATAATAAAATCATTGATTAAAAATGATTTTCCTGCCAAAGACCTGACGTTTAGTAAGGCTAGTGTTAGTGTGTTAAAATAATTATCTGTCTCATTTTTTGGTATATGCGTTGGCTGACGAGGAATGAATGCTAAATTTGCTAGGTTTGCAGTTAAATGCTTCTTCTTACTTAGCGGATTCATTATTCTTTTTCTATTACCTATCTTAACATAAATTGAGGAAGGATTTAATACACAGGGCCCGGGCTTGTCCTGAAAAGAGTCATGAGTGCCACTAGGCGTGCAGCCTGGACCCGGCACATATCAGACAAAGATTGCTGCATGCACATTGATAATAGCTTCCTACATAATAGCTTCCTACATAATGTTTATAGATGCTTTACAAAGTCTTAATTAACTATTAACAAGGTATTATATTCATCAGATCAAACTTTATAAAAGCCATCCAAATAATGTTTATTTACGGCTTTTAAACAATTTCTTAATCATTAACAAGTACTTAATAAAATATATACAATATTAAGATTTGGGCAACAATAAACAAAAGTTATAGCATAATTAATAATCAGTAACATGATTAATTAACCTTTTCTCATGTTAGTTAATAGTTAAATACCTATTAACTTAAGTTTAATTAACTATAAACTGTAAATACGATTGTTGTATTGTTAACACTATAATAATCATTAATAAATGGTAAATTGATAGTTAATTAAACTTTAGTGCAGTTATTTTACTGTTAACCCTCTGAGCCCGAAATAATCGGGGTTAGGGGGAGCTGACTCGATAAGAACAGGACCACTGTTATTATGGTCCAACCAGGTTTCAGTTAAAAACATAAAATCAATATTGTGCTTATTAATAAAATCATTGATTAAAAATTATTTTCCTGCCAAAGACCTGACGTTTAGTAAGGCTAGTGTTAGTGTGTTAAAATAATTATCTGTCTCATTTTTTGGTATAGGCGTTGGCTGACGAGGAATGAATGCTAAATTTGCTAGGTTTGCAGTTAAATGCTTCTTCTTACTTAGCGGATTCATTATTCTTTTTCTATTACCTATCTTAACATAAATTGAGGAAGGATTTAATACACAGGGCCCGGGCTTGTCCTGAAAAGAGTCATGAGTGCCACTAGGCGTGCAGCCTGGACCCGGCACATATCAGACAAAGATTGCTGCATGCACATTGATAATAGCTTCCTACATAATAGCTTCCTACATAATGTTTATAGATGCTTTACAAAGTCTTAATTAACTATTAACAAGGTATTATATTCATCAGATCAAACTTTATAAAAGCCATCCAAATAATGTTTATTTACGGCTTATAAACAATTTCTTAATCATTAACAAGTACTTAATAAAATATATACAATATTAAGATTTGGGCAACAATAAACAAAAGTTATAGCATAATTAATAATCAGTAACATGATTAATTAACCTTTTCTCATGTTAGTTAATAGTTAAATACATATTAACTTAAGTTTAATTAACTATAAACTGTAAATACGATTGTTGTATTGTTAACACTATAATAATCATTAATAAATGGTAAATTGATAGTTAATTAAACTTTAGTGCAGTTATTTTACTGTTAACCCTCTGAGCCCGAAATAATCGGGGTTAGGGGGAGCTGACTCGATAAGAACAGGACCACTGTTATTATGGTCCAACCAGGTTTCAGTTAAAAACATAAAATCAATATTGTGCTTAATAATAAAATCATTGATTAAAAATTATTTTCCTGCCAAAGACCTGACGTTTAGTAAGGCTAGTGTTAGTGTGTTAAAATAATTATCTGTCTCATTTTTTGGTATAGGCGTTGGCTGACGAGGAATGAATGCTAAATTTGCTAGGTTTGCAGTTAAATGCTTCTTCTTACTTAGCGGATTCATCATTCTTTTTCTATTACCTATCTTAACATAAATTGAGGAAGGATTTAATACACAGGGCCCGGGCTTGTCCTGAAAAGAGTCATGAGTGCCACTAGGCGTGCAGCCTGGACCCGGCACATATCAGACAAAGCTTGCTGCATGCACATTGATAATAGCTTCCTACATAATAGCTTCCTACATAATGTTTATAGATGCTTTACAAAGTCTTAATTAACTATTAAGGTATTATATTCATCAGATCAAACTTTATAAAAGCCATCCAAATAATGTTTATTTACGGCTTATAAACAATTTCTTAATCATTAACAAGTACTTAATAAAATATATACAATATTAAGATTTGGGCAACAATAAACAAAAGTTATAGCATAATTAATAATCAGTAACATGATTAATTAACCTTTTCTCATGTTAGTTAACAGTTAAATACCTAGTAACTTAAGTTTAATTAACTATAAACTGTAAATACGATTGTTGTATTGTTAACACTATAATAATCATTAATAAATGGTAAATTGATAGTTAATTAAACTTTAGTGCAGTTATTTTACTGTTAACCCTCTGAGCCCGAAATAATCGTATTCAATTCAAAGCGGCACCTTTTAATCACATTTTAATCATTTTATAGCCATAAGATTGATCGTCTTACTGTTTTATTTTGCAGCTAAAAGCTAACGAGTTAGCCGTCATGGGGTGTCTTTGCTGTCTTTCTAGCCTTCACGGGAGGTTTTGTATCCAGCCTGGAACTTGTGCCTTTTTTTCGGGGTGGTTGAGCAATAAAGCCAAACTCTTACATCCAAGATTGATACACTTTATATCCATAATTTATGATTTTTCGGCCGTTTATTGATTTCCGCTAGCTCTGATGCTAACATCCATTTCTGTTTTCCCATGATGCTTTGGGAGTTTGTTATTGTCTTGCAAACCAATGGAAAGCAGTCATCCGAGGGAGAGCAAAGCTATCCTGTGATAGAAGAGATAGCTAACACCAAGCCAGAATAGTAACGATGTGAACAAAGATGTTCTATTGCCACAAAGATCGTCTATTCTCATTGTAAACTGTTCTACAGAGAAGATAGCATCACTGTTTTGGATAAATTTGGGCCTTTTTTGAAGAAATGTAAATAGTTTGTCGTTTATATGAGTTATAATGTTCATTTTGTTTATTTTTGCACTGGATGACTCCAAATATATAGGAGAACTGTTTTAGACAACACAAATGCTTGTGTAGCATTGCTGTGTGTTATATAAATAAATATGACATTATTATTTTGATTACTGGCATAAGTGCATGTCACGAGGGCAAAAGCGTCTGGACCTTTTTGAAAAAATGGAGATATTTTGTCAACTGTATCCTTTATAATGTTTATTTTTTCACAGTTTGACTCCTAATACATATGAGAAGTGTTTTAGACAGGAGATTGGCTTAGCTTTTATTGCTCTGTGGTGTGATATCAATATATCTGTGAGATTCATGTACCGTTTTATTCATTTATTTATCTTTAACCTCTTAAGGATCCACAGAGGTGATATAATCCCAAAAATTTAGTTTTCATAAATCCACAAGAGTCCAAGGAAATGGAATATCCAAGCCGTTTAATCCCAAACGAGCTGTTCGCCTCAAAATCTTGAAGTTTACGAGCCCTGAGTTACAAAAGAAGACATACGCGATTCCACTTCTGGGCTCTTCTCCAGCACTCTTACGGCCAATGAGCGCATCCATGTTATTCTGTGATGCTGTTTCTGGCTCTGTGTCTTAGCACAAACAGTGACTGTTATAATGCAAAGCACTCCCTGACCAATTTATAATTACCTATGACACATATATATATATATATATATATATATATATATGTATATAATTATTTCAATTATGTGTGTGATTGATGTGGGTGTGTTTGATTCGCTGTGGTCACGTGATTGCTCATGTCCTTCCTTGTTAGTATAGTGGACAGTATCTCCGCCTGTCACGCGGAAGACCGGGGTTCGATTCCCCGACGGGGAGTACCTTTTTATTTTCTGTGCTAGTGTTTGTAGAACGATAGTTTGTTTTTAGGGATGCCGTTTCCACTTTAATAGACACAAAAAGAGATGGTAACAAAATGACAGCCATCGCTAATAAATTATACATTTATCGTTAATTAAACTTAAGTTTATAGTTATTTAACTGTTAAATAACATGAGAAAAGGTTACTTAATCATGTTAATGATTATTAATTATGCTATAACTGTATTGTTGCCCAAATTTTAACATTAAATGTTCAAACCCTTGGAGATAATCGAGTCCAGAGTGTGCCCCTTATTGTGCGTGGGTTCCGTCACATGCTGAGTCAGTCCATAGTTCTCAAAAACACAACACAGTTCTTTGGTCCCTCTATCCTGTGGGTTGTCCACATGAATGTTAAAATCACCAGCAGTAATTACACAAAGTACAGATTATAGACAGCAGTTCAGTTAAGTCATCGAAGAAAGCTGCACAGTATTTCGGTGGTCTGTAGATATTTCGAAATATAGCTCGAGGGGAGGACCTTAGCTGAAGAGTCCATATTCAAAAGAAGCAAAATTTCCATAAGATATTTGAGTACAATGGAATGAGTCATTAAACAAAATGGCTACTCCACCTCCTTTCTTATTCACTCTATGCTCACTCATAAAACTGAAGTTAGGGGGAGCTGACTCGATAAGAACAGGACCTCTGTTATTATGGTCCAACCAGGTTTCAGTTAAAAACATAAAATCAATATTGTGCTTAATAATAAAATCATTGATTAAAAATGATTTTCCTGCCAAAGACCTGACGTTTAGTAAGGCTAGTGTTAGTGTGTTAAAATAATTATCTGTCTCATTTTTTGGTATAGGCGTTGGCTGACGAGGAATGAATGCTAAATTTGCTAGGTTTGCAGTTAAATGCTTCTTCTTACTTAGCGGATTCATTATTCTTTTTCTATTACCTATCTTAACATAAATTGAGGAAGGATTTAATACACAGGGCCCGGGCTTGTCCTGAAAAGAGTCATGAGTGCCACTAGGCGTGCAGCCTGGACCCGGCACATATCAGACAAAGATTGCTGCATGCACATTGATAATAGCTTCCTACATAATAGCTTCCTACATAATGTTTATAGATGCTTTACAAAGTCTTAATTAACTATTAACAAGGTATTATATTCATCAGATCAAACTTTATAAAAGCCATCCAAATAATGTTTATTTACGGCTTATAAACAATTTCTTAATCATTAACAAGTACTTAATAAAATATATACAATATTAAGATTTGGGCAACAATAAACAAAAGTTATAGCATAATTAATAATCAGTAACATGATTAATTAACCTTTTCTCATGTTAGTTAATAGTTAAATACCTATTAACTTAAGTTTAATTAACTATAAACTGTAAATACGATTGTTGTATTGTTAACACTATAATAATCATTAATAAATGGTAAATTGATAGTTAATTAAACTTTAGTGCAGTTATTTTACTGTTAACCTTCTGAGCCCGAAATAATCGGGGTTAGGGGGAGCTGACTCGATAAGAACAGGGCCACTGTTATTATGGTCCAACCAGGTTTCAGTTAAAAACATAAAATCAATATTGTGCTTAATAATAAAATCATTGATTAAAAATTATTTTCCTGCCAAAGACCTGACGTTTAGTAAGGCTAGTGTTAGTGTGTTAAAATAATTATCTGTCTCATTTTTTGGTATAGGCGTTGGCTGACGAGGAATGAATGCTAAATTTGCTAGGTTTGCAGTTAAATGCTTCTTCTTACTTAGCGGATTCATCATTCTTTTTCTATTACCTATCTTAACATAAATTGAGGAAGGATTTAATACACAGGGCCCGGGCTTGTCCTGAAAAGAGTCATGAGTGCCACTAGGCGTGCAGCCTGGACCCGGCACATATCAGACAAAGCTTGCTGCATGCACATTGATAATAGCTTCCTACATAATAGCTTCCTACATAATGTTTATAGATGCTTTACAAAGTCTTAATTAACTATTAAGGTATTATATTCATCAGATCAAACTTTATAAAAGCCATCCAAATAATGTTTATTTACGGCTTATAAACAATTTCTTAATCATTAACAAGTACTTAATAAAATATATACAATATTAAGATTTGGGCAACAATAAACAAAAGTTATAGCATAATTAATAATCAGTAACATGATTAATTAACCTTTTCTCATGTTAGTTAACAGTTAAATACCTAGTAACTTAAGTTTAATTAACTATAAACTGTAAATACGATTGTTGTATTGTTAACACTATAATAATCATTAATAAATGGTAAATTGATAGTTAATTAAACTTTAGTGCAGTTATTTTACTGTTAACCCTCTGAGCCCGAAATAATCGTATTCAATTCAAAGCGGCACCTTTTAATCACATTTTAATCATTTTATAGCCATAAGATTGATCGTCTTACTGTTTTATTTTGCAGCTAAAAGCTAACGAGTTAGCCGTCATGGGGTGTCTTTGCTGTCTTTCTAGCCTTCACGGGAGGTTTTGTATCCAGCCTGGAACTTGTGCCTTTTTTTCAGGGTGGTTGAGCAATAAATCCAAACTCTTACATCCAAGATTGATACACTTTATATCCATAATTTATGATTTTTCGGCCGTTTATTGATTTCCGCTAGCTCTGATGCTAACATCCATTTCTGTTTTCCCATGATGCTTTGGGAGTTTGTTATTGTCTTGCAAACCAATGGAAAGCAGTCATCCGAGGGAGAGCAAAGCTATCCTGTGATAGAAGAGATAGCTAACACCAAGCCAGAATAGTAACGATGTGAACAAAGATGTTCTATTGCCACAAAGATCGTCTATTCTCATTGTAAACTGTTCTACAGAGAAGATAGCATCACTGTTTTGGATAAATTTGGGCCTTTTTTGAAGAAATGTAAATAGTTTGTCGTTTATATGAGTTATAATGTTCATTTTGTTTATTTTTGCACTGGATGACTCCAAATATATAGGAGAACTGTTTTAGACAACACAAATGCTTGTGTAGCATTGCTGTGTGTTATATAAATAAATATGACATTATTATTTTGATTACTGGCATAAGTGCATGTCACGAGGGCAAAAGCGTCTGGACCTTTTTGAAAAAATGGAGATATTTTGTCAACTGTATCCTTTATAATGTTTATTTTTTCACAGTTTGACTCCTAATACATATGAGAAGTGTTTTAGACAGGAGATTGGCTTAGCTTTTATTGCTCTGTGGTGTGATATCAATATATCTGTGAGATTCATGTACCGTTTTATTCATTTATTTATCTTTAACCTCTTAAGGATCCACAGAGGTGATATAATCCCAAAAATTTAGTTTTCATAAATCCACAAGAGTCCAAGGAAATGGAATATCCAAGCCGTTTAATCCCAAACGAGCTGTTCGCCTCAAAATCTTGAAGTTTACGAGCCCTGAGTTACAAAAGAAGACATACGCGATTCCACTTCTGGGCTCTTCTCCAGCACTCTTACGGCCAATGAGCGCATCCATGTTATTCTGTGATGCTGTTTCTGGCTCTGTGTCTTAGCACAAACAGTGACTGTTATAATGCAAAGCACTCCCTGACCAATTTATAATTACCTATGACACATATATATATATATATATATATATATATATATATGTATATATATAATTATTTCAATTATGTGTGTGATTGATGTGGGTGTGTTTGATTCGCTGTGGTCACGTGATTGCTCATGTCCTTCCTCGTTAGTATAGTGGACAGTATCTCTGCCTGTCACGCGGAAGACCGGGGTTCGATTCCCCGACGGGGAGTACCTTTTTATTTTCTGTGCTAGTGTTTGTAGAACGATAGTTTGTTTTTAGGGATGCCGTTTCCACTTTAATAGACACAAAAAGAGATGGTAACAAAATGACAGCCATCGCTAATAAATTATACATTTATCGTTAATTAAACTTAAGTTTATAGTTATTTAACTGTTAAATAACATGAGAAAAGGTTACTTAATCATGTTAATGATTATTAATTATGCTATAACTGTATTGTTGCCCAAATTTTAACATTAAATGTTCAAACCCTTGGAGATAATCGAGTCCAGAGTGTGCCCCTTATTGTGCGTGGGTTCCGTCACATGCTGAGTCAGTCCATAGTTCTCAAAAACACAACACAGTTCTTTGGTCCCTCTATCCTGTGGGTTGTCCACATGAATGTTAAAATCACCAGCAGTAATTACACAAAGTACAGATTATAGACAGCAGTTCAGTTAAGTCATCGAAGAAAGCTGCACAGTATTTCGGTGGTCTGTAGATATTTCGAAATATAGCTCGAGGGGAGGACCTTAGCTGAAGAGTCCATATTCAAAAGAAGCAAAATTTCCATAAGATATTTGAGTACAATGGAATGAGTCATTAAACAAAATGGCTACTCCACCTCCTTTCTTATTCACTCTATGCTCACTCATAAAACTGAAGTTAGGGGGAGCTGACTCGATAAGAACAGGACCTCTGTTATTATGGTCCAACCAGGTTTCAGTTAAAAACATAAAATCAATATTGTGCTTAATAATAAAATCATTGATTAAAAATGATTTTCCTGCCAAAGACCTGACGTTTAGTAAGGCTAGTGTTAGTGTGTTAAAATAATTATCTGTCTCATTTTTTGGTATAGGCGTTGGCTGACGAGGAATGAATGCTAAATTTGCTAGGTTTGCAGTTAAATGCTTCTTCTTACTTAGCGGATTCATTATTCTTTTTCTATTACCTATCTTAACATAAATTGAGGAAGGATTTAATACACAGGGCCCGGGCTTGTCCTGAAAAGAGTCATGAGTGCCACTAGGCGTGCAGCCTGGACCCGGCACATATCAGACAAAGATTGCTGCATGCACATTGATAATAGCTTCCTACATAATAGCTTCCTACATAATGTTTATAGATGCTTTACAAAGTCTTAATTAACTATTAACAAGGTATTATATTCATCAGATCAAACTTTATAAAAGCCATCCAAATAATGTTTATTTACGGCTTATAAACAATTTCTTAATCATTAACAAGTACTTAATAAAATATATACAATATTAAGATTTGGGCAACAATAAACAAAAGTTATAGCATAATTAATAATCAGTAACATGATTAATTAACCTTTTCTCATGTTAGTTAATAGTTAAATACCTATTAACTTAAGTTTAATTAACTATAAACTGTAAATACGATTGTTGTATTGTTAACACTATAATAATCATTAATAAATGGTAAATTGATAGTTAATTAAACTTTAGTGCAGTTATTTTACTGTTAACCTTCTGAGCCCGAAATAATCGGGGTTAGGGGGAGCTGACTCGATAAGAACAGGGCCACTGTTATTATGGTCCAACCAGGTTTCAGTTAAAAACATAAAATCAATATTGTGCTTAATAATAAAATCATTGATTAAAAATTATTTTCCTGCCAAAGACCTGACGTTTAGTAAGGCTAGTGTTAGTGTGTTAAAATAATTATCTGTCTCATTTTTTGGTATAGGCGTTGGCTGACGAGGAATGAATGCTAAATTTGCTAGGTTTGCAGTTAAATGCTTCTTCTTACTTAGCGGATTCATCATTCTTTTTCTATTACCTATCTTAACATAAATTGAGGAAGGATTTAATACACAGGGCCCGGGCTTGTCCTGAAAAGAGTCATGAGTGCCACTAGGCGTGCAGCCTGGACCCGGCACATATCAGACAAAGCTTGCTGCATGCACATTGATAATAGCTTCCTACATAATAGCTTCCTACATAATGTTTATAGATGCTTTACAAAGTCTTAATTAACTATTAAGGTATTATATTCATCAGATCAAACTTTATAAAAGCCATCCAAATAATGTTTATTTACGGCTTATAAACAATTTCTTAATCATTAACAAGTACTTAATAAAATATATACAATATTAAGATTTGGGCAACAATAAACAAAAGTTATAGCATAATTAATAATCAGTAACATGATTAATTAACCTTTTCTCATGTTAGTTAACAGTTAAATACCTAGTAACTTAAGTTTAATTAACTATAAACTGTAAATACGATTGTTGTATTGTTAACACTATAATAATCATTAATAAATGGTAAATTGATAGTTAATTAAACTTTAGTGCAGTTATTTTACTGTTAACCCTCTGAGCCCGAAATAATCGTATTCAATTCAAAGCGGCACCTTTTAATCACATTTTAATCATTTTATAGCCATAAGATTGATCGTCTTACTGTTTTATTTTGCAGCTAAAAGCTAACGAGTTAGCCGTCATGGGGTGTCTTTGCTGTCTTTCTAGCCTTCACGGGAGGTTTTGTATCCAGCCTGGAACTTGTGCCTTTTTTTCGGGGTGGTTGAGCAATAAAGCCAAACTCTTACATCCAAGATTGATACACTTTATATCCATAATTTATGATTTTTCGGCCGTTTATTGATTTCCGCTAGCTCTGATGCTAACATCCATTTCTGTTTTCCCATGATGCTTTGGGAGTTTGTTATTGTCTTGCAAACCAATGGAAAGCAGTCATCCGAGGGAGAGCAAAGCTATCCTGTGATAGAAGAGATAGCTAACACCAAGCCAGAATAGTAACGATGTGAACAAAGATGTTCTATTGCCACAAAGATCGTCTATTCTCATTGTAAACTGTTCTACAGAGAAGATAGCATCACTGTTTTGGATAAATTTGGGCCTTTTTTGAAGAAATGTAAATAGTTTGTCGTTTATATGAGTTATAATGTTCATTTTGTTTATTTTTGCACTGGATGACTCCAAATATATAGGAGAACTGTTTTAGACAACACAAATGCTTGTGTAGCATTGCTGTGTGTTATATAAATAAATATGTTTACGAGCCCTGAGTTACAAAAGAAGACATACGCGATTCCACTTCTGGGCTCTTCTCCAGCACTCTTACGGCCAATGAGCGCATCCATGTTATTCTGTGATGCTGTTTCTGGCTCAGTTATTTTACTGTTAACCCTCTGAGCCCGAAATAATCGTATTCAATTCAAAGCGGCACCTTTTAATCACATTTTAATCATTTTATAGCCATAAGATTGATCGTCTTACTGTTTTATTTTGCAGCTAAAAGCTAACGAGTTAGCCGTCATGGGGTGTCTTTGCTGTCTTTCTAGCCTTCACGGGAGGTTTTGTATCCAGCCTGGAACTTGTGCCTTTTTTTCGGGGTGGTTGAGCAATAAAGCCAAACTCTTACATCCAAGATTGATACACTTTATATCCATAATTTATGATTTTTCGGCCGTTTATTGATTTCCGCTAGCTCTGATGCTAACATCCATTTCTGTTTTCCCATGATGCTTTGGGAGTTTGTTATTGTCTTGCAAACCAATGGAAAGCAGTCATCCGAGGGAGAGCAAAGCTATCCTGTGATAGAAGAGATAGCTAACACCAAGCCAGAATAGTAACGATGTGAACAAAGATGTTCTATTGCCACAAAGATCGTCTATTCTCATTGTAAACTGTTCTACAGAGAAGATAGCATCACTGTTTTGGATAAATTTGGGCCTTTTTTGAAGAAATGTAAATAGTTTGTCGTTTATATGAGTTATAATGTTCATTTTGTTTATTTTTGCACTGGATGACTCCAAATATATAGGAGAACTGTTTTAGACAACACAAATGCTTGTGTAGCATTGCTGTGTGTTATATAAATAAATATGACATTATTATTTTGATTACTGGCATAAGTGCATGTCACGAGGGCAAAAGCGTCTGGACCTTTTTGAAAAAATGGAGATATTTTGTCAACTGTATCCTTTATAATGTTTATTTTTTCACAGTTTGACTCCTAATACATATGAGAAGTGTTTTAGACAGGAGATTGGCTTAGCTTTTATTGCTCTGTGGTGTGATATCAATATATCTGTGAGATTCATGTACCGTTTTATTCATTTATTTATCTTTAACCTCTTAAGGATCCACAGAGGTGATATAATCCCAAAAATTTAGTTTTCATAAATCCACAAGAGTCCAAGGAAATGGAATATCCAAGCCGTTTAATCCCAAACGAGCTGTTCGCCTCAAAATCTTGAAGTTTACGAGCCCTGAGTTACAAAAGAAGACATACGCGATTCCACTTCTGGGCTCTTCTCCAGCACTCTTACGGCCAATGAGCGCATCCATGTTATTCTGTGATGCTGTTTCTGGCTCTGTGTCTTAGCACAAACAGTGACTGTTATAATGCAAAGCACTCCCTGACCAATTTATAATTACCTATGACACATATATATATATATATATATATATATATATATATGTATATAATTATTTCAATTATGTGTGTGATTGATGTGGGTGTGTTTGAATGTCACGAGGGCAAAAGCGTCTGGACCTTTTTGAAAAAATGGAGATATTTTGTCAACTGTATCCTTTATAATGTTTATTTTTTCACAGTTTGACTCCTAATACATATGAGAAGTGTTTTAGACAGGAGATTGGCTTAGCTTTTATTGCTCTGTGGTGTGATATCAATATATCTGTGAGATTCATGTACCGTTTTATTCATTTATTTATCTTTAACCTCTTAAGGATCCACAGAGGTGATATAATCCCAAAAATTTAGTTTTCATAAATCCACAAGAGTCCAAGGAAATGGAATATCCAAGCCGTTTAATCCCAAACGAGCTGTTCGCCTCAAAATCTTGAAGTTTACGAGCCCTGAGTTACAAAAGAAGACATACGCGATTCCACTTCTGGGCTCTTCTCCAGCACTCTTACGGCCAATGAGCGCATCCATGTTATTCTGTGATGCTGTTTCTGGCTCTGTGTCTTAGCACAAACAGTGACTGTTATAATGCAAAGCACTCCCTGACCAATTTATAATTACCTATGACACATATATATATATATATATATATATATATATATATATATATATATATATATATATATATATATATATATGTATATAATTATTTCAATTATGTGTGTGATTGATGTGGGTGTGTTTGATTCGCTGTGGTCACGTGATTGCTCATGTCCTTCCTCGTTAGTATAGTGGACAGTATCTCCGCCTGTCACGCGGAAGACCGGGGTTTGATTCCCCGACGGGGAGTACCTTTTTATTTTCTGTGCTAGTGTTTGTAGAACGATAGTTTGTTTTTAGGGATGCCGTTTCCACTTTAATAGACACAAAAAGAGATGGTAACAAAATGACAGCCATCGCTAATAAATTATACATTTATCGTTAATTAAACTTAAGTTTATAGTTATTTAACTGTTAAATAACATGAGAAAAGGTTACTTAATCATGTTAATGATTATTAATTATGCTATAACTGTATTGTTGCCCAAATTTTAACATTAAATGTTCAAACCCTTGGAGATAATCGAGTCCAGAGTGTGCCCCTTATTGTGCGTGGGTTCCGTCACATGCTGAGTCAGTCCATAGTTCTCAAAAACACAACACAGTTCTTTGGTCCCTCTATCCTGTGGGTTGTCCACATGAATGTTAAAATCACCAGCAGTAATTACACAAAGTACAGATTATAGACAGCAGTTCAGTTAAGTCATCGAAGAAAGCTGCACAGTATTTCGGTGGTCTGTAGATATTTCGAAATATAGCTCGAGGGGAGGACCTTAGCTGAAGAGTCCATATTCAAAAGAAGCAAAATTTCCATAAGATATTTGAGTACAATGGAATGAGTCATTAAACAAAATGGCTACTCCACCTCCTTTCTTATTCACTCTATGCTCACTCATAAAACTGAAGTTAGGGGGAGCTGACTCGATAAGAACAGGACCTCTGTTATTATGGTCCAACCAGGTTTCAGTTAAAAACATAAAATCAATATTGTGCTTAATAATAAAATCATTGATTAAAAATTATTTTCCTGCCAAAGACCTGATGTTTAGTAAGGCTAGTGTTAGTGTGTTAAAATAATTATCTGTCTCATTTTTTGGTATAGGCGTTGGCTGACGAGGAATGAATGCTAAATTTGCTAGGTTTGCAGTTAAATGCTTCTTCTTACTTAGCGGATTCATTATTCTTTTTCTATTACCTATCTTAACATAAATTGAGGAAGGATTTAATACACAGGGCCCGGGCTTGTCCTGAAAAGAGTCATGAGTGCCACTAGGCGTGCAGCCTGGACCCGGCACATATCAGACAAAGATTGCTGCATGCACATTGATAATAGCTTCCTACATAATAGCTTCCTACATAATGTTTATAGATGCTTTACAAAGTCTTAATTAACTATTAACAAGGTATTATATTCATCAGATCAAACTTTATAAAAGCCATCCAAATAATGTTTATTTACGGCTTATAAACAATTTCTTAATCATTAACAAGTACTTAATAAAATATATACAATATTAAGATTTGGGCAACAATAAACAAAAGTTATAGCATAATTAATAATCAGTAACATGATTAATTAACCTTTTCTCATGTTAGTTAATAGTTAAATACCTATTAACTTAAGTTTAATTAACTATAAACTGTAAATACGATTGTTGTATTGTTAACACTATAATAATCATTAATAAATGGTAAATTGATAGTTAATTAAACTTTAGTGCAGTTATTTTACTGTTAACCCTCTGAGCCCGAAATAATCGGGGTTAGGGGGAGCTGACTCGATAAGAACAGGACCACTGTTATTATGGTCCAACCAGGTTTCAGTTAAAAACATAAAATCAATATTGTGCTTAATAATAAAATCATTGATTAAAAATGATTTTCCTGCCAAAGACCTGACGTTTAGTAAGGCTAGTGTTAGTGTGTTCAAATAATTATCTGTCTCATTTTTTGGTATACCCACTAAACATTGGACGTCGGATAGACGTGCAGATCATGTCTATATTGGGTCCGTCGGTCCATGACCAATTCTGGACATCTATTCGACGTCCAAACTAGGTCCACTATTTGGACGTCCAACCATGACCCAACTTGGACGTCATTTTGATGTCAAACATTTGACCTAATCTGGCTTATTTTTTTTTGGACGTCATTTGGACGTCTATCGCAGTTGCAGTAAATGTGATTTGCACATTGGACGTCGGATAGACGTGCAGATCATTTCATTAAATATTGGTGTCCTTGATGACAAATTCTGGACATCTAGGCTATTCAACGTCCAAACTAGGTTCACTATTTAGACGTCCAACCATGACCCAACTAAATGTGGTGGCCAGTACAAGTACTACAGCTTAGAAAAGGGTATCTGTCGTTATTTAAGTCAGATGGAGACTAATGATGTGCACCTCAGCATAAACGTCGATGGCATCCCACTTTTCAAAAGTAGTGGTGTCCAATTCTGGCCAATACTGGCGAAGTGTGGCCATTTTGATCCATTCATTGTAGCCATGTTCAGTGGACAAAGTAAGCCAAGTCCTCTTGAGGAGTATTTAAAAGACTTTCTGACTGAATACAAACATCTCAAGGAAAGTGGAATAGTTTTTAAAGGCCAGACTTACACTGTCAATATTGATGCCCTGATATGTGATGCCCCAGCAAGGGCATATCTGAAATGTATTAAGGGCCATACTGCCTATGAGAGTTGTGAAAGATGCTCAATCAGAGGTACTCATGTTGAGAGAAGAATAGTTTTCAGTGAACAGGAATGCACTTCTCGAAAAGATGACTGTTTCTCCAGAATGGAGTACAGTAATCACCAAACTGGTATCAGCCCCTTCATTGCAGCAGGAATTCCTTGTGTCAGCTCCTTTGTCATAGATTATATGCACGTCGTCTGCTTGGGCGTAGTTAGGCGGCTGTTAAGTTACTTGACTCGTGGCCCAAAGGTCTGTCGTTTATCTGTGAGGCAAAAGGATGCAATTTCTGAGAAACTAATTGCACTGAGAGGGAAGATGCCAAGTGAATTTGCTCGACAACCGCTGGGTTTGCATGAAATTGACAGGTGGAAAGCCACTGAACTGAGGCAGTTTTTGCTGTACACAGGTCCTGTGGTTTTGAAAACTGTGTTGTCCCCCGAAAGATACCAACATTTCTTGTCATTGTCAATATCCATGTCAATAATGCTGGAGTCAGATGAGCGTACTCGAAATGCCTATCTCCAATATTCTTAGGAACTAGCCTAATCAAACATTTTGTCATGTGCTGTGCTGACCTCTATGGCAAGACCTTTGCTGTGTATAATGTACATGCACTAATTCATCTCCAAGAGGATGCCAGCCACTTCAACTGCTCCTTAAATGACATTTCCTGTTTTCCATTCGAAAACTACCTACAACAAGTCAAAAAACACATGAGGAGCGGGAGAAGTCCCTTGGAACAAGTGACTAGGCGATTGTCTGAAATCGAGCAATCAGAAGTGGACAGTAGCCAAAGACACCCTAAAGTGTTTGTCTCTGACAAAGAAAAGGACAGTTGTTTTCTTTTGAGGGACAACAGCTTTGCTTTTGTTCGACTGAAAAATGCAGATGGGACTTTTGCTTGCAAAATTCTGCGCCAGTGTCACACTTCACCATTATTTCAACAACCGTGTAGCTCTGGACTTCTGAACATAGTGTGCATAGGAAATGGTCGTGTCAGGATGAAAAGTGCACTACTGCGAGAAAGGGATCTGCCACAATATCCTACTCCCAATGTAACCCTCATAGCCCATGTCCAAACCCTCTCAACCTCTAAACTTTGATCTAAAATGTTAAAAACTTATCCTTTCCAGGTCATGTACACAAGGGCAGTTTGGAGGGAGGGTACCCAAGAGGAGGAGGGTGTAGTTCCTGACAGTTGGATCGACAAGGAAATGAAAACCGTCAGATGGCAACGTAAAATGAGTGTCTCAAAAACAGAAAAAGCAATAAATGACAAAATTACCCCCCAGGATGATTGGATGACATTCTCATTAATCAAGATAAAAATGACTTCAGGCAAGTTTTGCCTATTAATAGAAAATTGAATACATTACAATGTCAAAATATATATTTTTTTACGGTAAATTTTATACTAATTATAATTTCTAGATAATGTGACGCCTACAACCTGACCAGCAGGCAGAAGAGGACGATGAGGTGATTACATCAACAAGGAAGCGCACAAAAAAAAGAATTCCAGAGGGTTTTGTCAGAAATGGTATGTTTCTCATTCTCAAATAATTTATACATTTTAAAAAAAAATTGGTTGATATAAATTGGGCCTGAAATTTGAGACATCAATGTTTGTTTTTGTGTGTGTGCAGAATTAACGGATTCGGATGAGAGTGTCAGGGGTAATGGGTTTCTCTTAATGAATCTATAATTCCAGTTTCAAAATGAATCAAATTATTTAAGATTATATATTTTTGGAGATGGATATGCTTAGTTATACATAATTACCTCTGTATAGGCGTCAAGCTACACCCCTTCCCTACTGCACCACAGAAGCTGCAGCTCCTTGAAGACACCAACATGTTGCACAACACTTGTGAGTACTGATGACAAATTAAGAAGCATGATAATGTGTTGTGTACAACATGTCACAGGATTATTCATGCGTTTCAGCCCATGAAGATGGAGCTATGTCTGGCTCAGTGGAGCGTGCGAACAGTCCCCGGGGCAGTGAAATGTCCACTCCTAGTGAGTATTTACTTTTCCCCTGGCACCAACCATCGAGTAGTTTCCTCACTGCTTTTTAGTTAGGCATAGTAATGACTCAAGTGTTTCATTATCCATTTAGTACATGCAACATGACCGTACTTAATAGGCTGACTCATGTGTTTCAGACTCAGCAAGTCAAACGTTGGATGGCCTTGTGGAAGCCTGCTCTGGCCCGGAGAACATCGCTGCCAGATCTCGCCGCAAGGAAATGTCCAGTGAGTACTTTATCCATTGCACCAACCAAAAGTCTATTCAGGACAAAGTGTTGCTCACTGCTTAAGAAACAAGTTTGGTAATGATTTATTTTATAGGCTTAATGACATTTTTCATACTTGTCTGGCTTAGAGGAGCAGAGTGGGCCAAATTTCGTACCTTTTTTGTTTTATTTCAATAATTGTACATCTTTGAATATTCTTTGTTTTCTTCACTCTCAAGATGCAAGCACAGCACTTCAAAGAAGAGACCCGTCGACACCCAGTGAGTATTCATTGCATCACACTTTAAACAGTCACTTTTGTATTTTGTCAGGCCTTTTGAAATGTAAGGATATTCTGTGTTTTTCAGGATCTCGCCATGTGAGGGATGGCTATCGCTCCAGGTAAAGAAGCAGGACAGGGCACAACGTCAGTAGTGGCTGGCTTCTACTGGTTGGCCTCTAGCCCTTATTTTTGGTCAACCAGTAGGGGTTTGTCTGTATCAGTGTTAAAACATGGCATGTTACTGTCAGTTATAAATGTATGGCCAAGTGATTCAATTTAAACGTTACTAGGTCCAGCAGTGGATCCACCATAAGGTCCTGGCACAGTGATTTTGAGAGGCCGACCTTCAGGTCCAGAGATGATGGGTCCAGGCACAGTGATGGTGCGAGTCACACAGTCTTCATATCACTGCTATATTACTTTTTATATTGCATATAACCGTATTTGACTAATAAATCTATCTTGTACAGTCAGGTCCAGACATGATTTGTCACGGCAGAGGTCAAGACATGATCGATCCCGTAGTGATGCCCCCTGTCCCCCGGCCAGGTCCAGACATGATAAAAGAGCACAGCAATGGGATGACCGATCCCGTAGCAATGCCCCCAGTCCCTCGGCCAGGTCCAGACATGATAAAAGAGCACAGCGTTTTGATGACCAGTCCTGTAGTGATGCCCCCAGTCCCTCGGCCAGGTCCAGACATGATAAAAGAGCACAGCGTTTTGATGACCAGTCCTGTAGTGATGCCCCCAGTCCCTCGGCCAGGTCCAGACATGATAAAAGAGCACAGCGTTTTGATGACCAGTCCTGTAGTGATGCCCCCAGTCCCTCGGCCAGGTCCAGACATGATAAAAGAGCACAGCGTTTTGATGACCAGTCCTGTAGTGATGCCCCCAGTGTCCCAGCCAGGTCCACACATGATGAAAGAGCACAGCGCAGCCATCTCAGCCGCCCCCCCTATGACAGGCTAGGTGAGTTGTCACCTGTGTTTATACTGCGCTCAATTATGATTACTTCGCTATTCACGTGGTGATCCTATCACTCTGACTGCCTGTTACAGTGCACACATTGCTTTGAATTTTTTTTTTTTTTTTTTACAATTAAGGAATCAGTTTTCATTAGGGCTGCACGATTTGGGGAAAAAGTCATATTGCGATTATTGATGTCAATATTGCGATATGCGATTATAATAAATAAATGGTTTCATGAGTCAATTTGCTTGGTTCAACTTGCTTGGTAAAATGCACACACAGATGATTAGTGAAAAGGCTGAAATGCCGGTATGTTTAACTCAAACTAGAAAGGGTTAACCCATTCCACAAATGACATTAGGCTGTCCTTGCTGTGCCCCTCTGCTATAAACACTCCTGCAGTCTCCTCCTTCAGCTTGTTCCTGATTAGGTAGATGGTATACCCAATACCATTTTCAAGAAGCCAGCGGAAGGACTTCCCCTTGTATCTCCCAAACTGCAGGATGTAATCTCCAGCCACCTCAGATTTATCTGAGGCATCCCCTCCTCTCTGACGGACAACACTGAGTGCATTTTGCCTGACCATCTCCTCCCTTACAGGTGCAGACTTGTCCTGGAGAGATGGGTTGTCTTTAATGACTTTTGCAGCATCAGTAGGATCCTGGCGAAGATACCCCAGAGGTCCCTTGTGAAATGTAACTGCAATTCTCCCGGGAAAAAAAGATTTGTTTGCGCATTTTACCTGTCATGAAGAAAAGTCACGTAATTAGTATATTATTACATCATAGACATTGACTGTTTTCATAACAAATGTTAATAGGTAGCGTCTCAATGAAGTGACAAAATAGGTTCACATCTCAGCCTTTGCATATTCATACTGTATTTGTCTAGGGTTTGAAGATTTAAAAAAAATACCAAATAGCTTTATTTCTTATTTTATATTTGATATTGTTGATGTTTTTGAACTTGATTAAGTGCCTGCCTTTCTGTATGTCTTGACAATGAGCTCTGTGTTTGTTAAGTGAGACTGTTAACCCTTCAAAGATAGACCCCCTGTGGGTGAAACCCTTTGATCCACCCCCAGCAAAGAACTTGAAGGTGAAGGGAGCTCAGCTTAGTGGGGAGTCACACCTTAACCTCCATGTCCGATAAACAACAAAGTTTACATTCTTTTTCTAGGTGGCCTTTATATAACGAGCAGTGGTGTAAGTTATTAAAGTCTAGTCCATGGATGTGTTAAGCTAAGAGAACTAGCTAACAGTCATGTTATGAACTTTTATATACTGTCTATGGTTATGAAAGGAAGTGACTGAAGGCTGCTCTTCTTCTTCGTTCCGTTAGTTTCTGTAGCAATAACAGCGCCGCCTACAGGCCTGGCATATGAAGTACCGTGTTGAGTCATTTATAAATGGATTCATGTGTACGTGAATTTTCTTGAACCGAATCCAGGGAAGACGGATGCGTTTTCATCCTAACGTCTTTGTCTGGATGGGGCCTAAATGTATACGATGTAGCCTATAAAAAAATAAAGCATACATAATATGTAGTATGTTGTTATCAACATTACCATATTCTGGTGTTCTCTGATCTTACTACAGTGTAGAAATACTTTGCTACAAGTAAAGGTCCTGCATTAAAAATATACTAAAAGTACCAAAATTGAAAATATTCATTATGCAATATGGCTCATTTCAGAAATACATCTATATTACTAGATTGTAATTAGTGATGTAATAAATGCATATCACTGTAATGTTGCAGCTGGTAAAGTTGGAGCTGATTTTAACTACTGTATCTACAGTTGGGTAGTTTAATTTATTAATACATCATAATGTATGTGTTGATTAATAACATGCAAAGTAACTTGTAACTAAAGCTGTCAAAAAAAAGTAGAGCAATTACAAAGTAAATGTAGGCTAAAGTTACTTAGTTATATTTCACCACTGAATCTAAACACTAAAGGAAAAACTGCCAGAAAACCGAAGACATGTTTTAGCTGCAGAAATAGAACGGAGACTGATAGCAGTCAACGTAACGTTGAGTGTGAAGAAAACACGACGCATTTACGTAACTCAAAGTAAGAATGTTCATTCATAGTTTGTCATTCTTGCAATGTGTGTATGTAGCTAACTACGTTAGCTAACGTTAGTAACCAGAGTATATCAAATCTTAACCGGCTGGTAACGTTAAAGCTAAGCGGTAACGTTTACGTAATGCTAAGTTTAAACTAAGTGATATGATAATAATTTGAATGGGCAACTCACACAATGATGCTTTCGACTTAATATAACGCAAATTTCCACTCACCGCAACCACAAATGGACAATAAACTAACACATGAATCAAGCCAAGGTTTAAGGTTAACGTTACATTAACGTTAGTTAACATGTAATCCATCCTAAAGTGGCGTTGACATGAAGCCGTTCGACACAATAAACTTAGCAGAGTGACTAACTTTATATCATTCATGTTACGTTAAAATAGAAAACGCCAGACAGGGACAACATAAAATTCCATGACACGTTTGTTCATTTAACATTTTTTCATTCATCTAAATATAACTTACCGTTTGGCGTTCAGCGGAGCTCAATCGATGTGTGATGTCAATCCACTGTCCAGACGAGCACTGAGGGGTCGGAAGCAATTGTCTTCACTCGCCGCTGAACTGCTCCAGGGCTACTCCAGTGCGAATACTAGCGGCCAAAGATATATTACAGCCGTACTGGTTTAGCAGTACCATAGGAAATGAATGGGAATCGGTTTAGGGCGTTTTAGCTAAAGAATTCCCGAGTGACGCGCGGAAGACTAGGGTTCGATTCCCCGATAGGGAGTAACTTTTTATTTTCTATGCTAGTGTTTATAAAACGATAGTTTGTTTTTAGTGATGTCGTTTTCACTTTAATAGACACAAAAAGAGATGGTAACAAAATAACAGCCATCGCTAATAAATTATACATTTATCGTTAATTAAACTTAAGTTTATAGTTATTTAACTGTTAAATAACATGAGAAAATGTTACTTAATCATGTTAATGATTATTAATTATGCAATAACTGTATTGTTGCCCAAATCTTAACATTGTATATATATTTTTTAAGTATTTGTTAATTATTTCTTTTTGCTGTTAGGTTTGTAAACCTCAAACATTTGGAAGGCTTTTATAAAGTTTCATCTGATGAATATAATACCTTGTTAATAGTCAATTAAGACTTTTTATACCATGGTCTGGGTGAATACTCGATTCTGATTGGCTGCTGGGTGTCCATAAAAAAGTGATGTAGGACACCTAGTAAAGGTGTCCCGGTGAAACGGACTGTTTACCGTTAAATCAATAACTAAATCAATGCGCTACATTAAATCAAAAAGGAAATGTGGATCTGTTATTTCCAACTCGTCCTCTGAACACCACAGGATGGCGCTAACACACACGCTGCAAGTAGTAAGTTATATTTCCCAGGGGCGTAGCAAGCTTTTCAAAAGTGAGGGGGATGGATGTGATTTGTTTATTAACAATAAAAACGATGGATACAATGACAGAGGGGTACAAAATGTATAACATACAAGATATAAAAAGTTTCCCATTTAAATGAGTGATACTAGAAAAGTATAAAAACACACTCGGAACTAGGGCTGCACAACATATCGTTTTTTTATCGTCATCGCAATATCAACCGCCGCAATATACACATCGCGAAAGTCTGCGACATATCGCTATAGACACAAAACTGATTTCTTTTTGTTTTAGGTGAAAGAAAATATGAGTAGAAAACTGCACATTCAAATGTAATGGTCATTCTTTTTTAGTGCTGCCTTTATATTCAAGTCAATGTTCAATTTGTTCAATAAAAGAACGTTAGAAATTATTTCATTTCATTTGTTTTAAATTCAACAAGCAATGTGTTGTATTTTAGCAGAATACTAATATAGACCTCTTTCACAAACTGTAACATTCATTTCATTGCTCACCTGTGAACCTTCCTGTGCTCTCTCTGAAACTGATGCCTCCAGCAACTTCCTCTCCTAAAGTGGTAATAATGGGCAGTGGTAAAGGAATAGGGCCAAACAGGTACAGCTGTGGCACTAGCAAATCTCAGTGAATATTGAAAAGTAATATCATGAAATAAATGCAAACAATATCTAATGGAAATAGGCTACTGCTGTTTAATGTCAACATTTTTCAACGTTCAGCTTTCAACTTCACTTACAGGATTTCTCTTGAAAAAAGTGTCAATCTTCTCCTGCCTCTTTTCTGCATCTTGATACTGCAAACCCCATCTCTGCAATAATAATACTGGTTTAATACACTCAATAATCAGTACTGGTAAAGCAATTCTTCCTGCCTCTATGTATTAATGCTCATGGGTAGCCTAATGGGTTCCATTCAGACCTTTACATTAAGTCTTTTAGTCTGTTATATGTCAACAAGACATTTTCACCTGCTATGCCCAGTGTTTAGATCTGTTGTGCTATTTACCAGGCAAATTAGCACATACGTAATTATATTATGATCCGTTTATTATGAATGCTATAACGTTACTAATGTTACGGAACGTTATACTTCTTACATGGGAAACTACTCGTACATATTAGCTTTCATTTAACGTTGCTAGTGAAGTTGAAAAGGTGCAGTTACCTCCCATCCTGTAGTTACAACTGATAAACACATCATTTTCTAAATCTCTGCTACGCATATAGCTACAGTAACGGCATATAAAAAGAGATGAACATGCCACCGTACATTAAACTTTACGAACACAAATGGCAAAAGACAACCTAGCTAACTAGCTAAAAGCCTAATGTTAAATGATAGGTTCTGTTAGCTAACGTTAGCTCGGGTTGTATCTACCTAGCTACCTAATTACGATAGCAATTTGTACCAGCATTAAAGAGTTAAGCTTTACATTGATGTAACACATTAACGGTGATAACAAATGTACGGCAAACACTAAAGATACTTACATTACCTTACCCTATTCCTTAAAATTACTGGACGCGGTCTGTTAAGACCGGTGGCAAAATTACGAATCCCACTATGGCAACGCCATGACCCGCCCTCCGAAGCATCTGATTGGTTGGGGTTAGGCATTTCACCTCGAGTGGTTATGGTTAGGATAGCGGATTGGTCAGGGGATAGGACCTGAACAAATGGGGTCACTTTACCTTGGACGCCTGGCCAATAGTAGTGATTGAAGGGCGGGTCTTGGCGTTGCCATAGTGGGAACACACCGTTGCCATGAAAAACAGAGCGTTGCTATGGACGCAATCGCTACACACAGCCTACGACGTAGCTACGGTGGCAGTTCGACTGCGGAAAAACTGCAGAAAAGGTGTGGGTGTTCAACCCTCTCACCGGGAAAAGTGTGGGTGTTAAAACACCCACATCCCCCACGGGTGCGACGCGCCTGATATTTCCCCTCCGGACTGATTTTGTTTCACAGAGAATAACGTTATCTCACATCCCGTTCACTCTTCAGGTCGCTACTCCAGGCTGCGCTGCTGCGGCCGACAGTAACGTTACACATCGCGGATCAAATTGTTCGTAAAAGTCGTTATATTGTTTCGGGGACAATGACATGGCTGGATAGCTTGCTTGTCTTGTTGTTTAACATACTGTCAAATTATTTTTACTGATTGCCAACTGTACACAATGTTATTGACTTTGGATCTTGCTAGCATAGCGTTAGCTTTCTGGCTCGTAGCTGAGCTGAAGGATTCTATCAGCTGAGCGGACTATAAACATCTCCGGTTGCTAAGGGTGGCGAAGTCGTATCTAAGGTTTTCCTATTTCCTGGAGGAGTGAACAACGTTTGCGTTGCATTAGAACCTGATGGATAGGAATGATTGTTCCAGGTATTAGTCAAACCGCCAGGCGTAACCAGGGAAACAGAGTTATTGTTTGTAAAAACTTTAGATTTCGATTGTAAAACTAATTAAAATGTGAAATAAAGTTTTAAAAATATGTTATTTAGCAAGTGACCATGGTATAAGCGGGTTAATGCCCTTCGAGGTGTCCATTGTCAGGTATTAATGGACTTCGGCGGAGGCAACCGTCCTCCGCTGCGCGTCGGACGGTTCACGCCTCGCCATCGTCCATTAATACCTGACAATGGACACCTCGTCGGGCATTAACCCTTACATAAAGCATCTATAAATATTATCATCTCTTTAATAGATTGCCCATAAAATGGTAGCACTTTATAAAAACCATCATTAATAAATGGTAAATTTATAGTTAATTAAACTTTAGTTCAGTTATTTTACTGTTAACTACAATGAAATAATGATGTATAATGTTTACTAATTATAAGTAATGTTATTTTTGTTTACAAATTTTTAGTAATGTGGGGCTGGGATCCCATGTATGCAAGGCAACGCGGATCCCAGTCCCAGCGGTTCTGGGAACCCTATTGTAATCGCATTTAAGATTCTTTTCATTTTCCGTTTGTACAGTTATGCTATAGCCTAAATAATGCATAGTGGGGCGGTACCATTTTCAGGACTTGTCCAGATCCCTGCAAGGACCTCCGACACAAATTGACACACTTCAACCACTAGGTGGCGCTATAGCATAAGAAAATTGTTTTGCCCTTTTACTCCCATACCGTACATCGCACATTTAAAAAACATATATCAACGCGTTTCCTGAATTCAGCTTAATCTCTTGATATATGCCACGCCCATTCCCACCTATACCTTTATCATAGTAACATCGCGATTTATCGTAAAACTACTTAGGCCGTGCGTCCAATCTGCATGAAACTTGGCACATAGTATCGTCAGACGGGGCTGACTAAACTGAACTTACGTACGCTGAGAAGCGTTAAATAACTACTTGAATTCCTTGCGTTTGATAAGCTAGACGTTTTGTTAAGACAACACATTTTCGCTATGGTTGTAATATAGTTTTATATTTTGTGTGACACAGTTTCTTAATCATTAACAAATGCTTAAAATATATACAATGTTAAGATTTGGGCAACAATAAACAAAAGTTATAGCGTAATTAATAATCAGTAACATGATTAATTAACCTTTTCTCATGTTGGTTAACAGTTAAATAATGATTAACTTAAGTTTAATTAACTATACATTTTGCATTTTCTTTGTTGTGTTGTTTGTATTGTTACCATCTCTTTCCGTGTCTATTCAACTGCAAAGGCGTCAATAAAAACAAACTATTGTTTAAAAAAATAAGACTATTTTACATCCATAGTTGCTAGTGTTTATAAAACTTATGTTATAATAGTAAATAGTAACACTTTATAATAACCATTAATAAATGGTAAATTGATAGTTAATTAAAATTATTATTTCACTGTTAAACGTACAATATGTAACTTTCTGCCACTAGGGTTCTCTCAACCAAAACAATGGATGGTAAACACGGACTTTTGATGACGTTGGTAAGTTGCATGGAATTATGGGAGTTTTTTTTAATGTTAAACACCTTCGCTGATTAGAATGCATCTGTTCACGAACGTTTAGTATCGTTTAAGTTTACCCATTCAAGGTTATTCACGTTACGTTTAGTATCGTTTATTTATGTCATTCTAATAAAATAGCTGCATTTTCCCCAACATAATTACGTTTTTCTTGATTCAATCCGTATTGGTAGCTGACCAGTTAGCTAGCTAGTGAGCCAGCAAGCTAACGTTAGCCAGCAGCTAAAACCACAGTGACTATCACAATATATTTCACATGTCACTGTCACCTTTTGGATGGTTTCAACACCGGGGCGGACGGGGTTTGTTGTAACGCTAGCTAGCTACTCAACGAGACTGAGAGACAGGTGTGGGTGCTGGGTGGGGATTGCCGGGGGAATCTCCGGCCGGGATGGCGAGGACAGCCGATGTGCAGCAGCAGAACATCTCCAAGCTGCCTGGAACAATCTTAACTATTCATTTTGGTGCTTGTCGGGTTAATTTAGCTAACTGTAAAGATAGCTAAACCCGAAGGGGTGAGAAATTTGGCAGGGAGGAGATTTTTGGCACGAACACCAGTAGCTAGCGCTAACGGATACGTAGCTAACATTGGCCGCTGTTGCGACTCGGATCTGGGTCTGATATGGTCTGTTTCCTGACACTTCATTAAACTGCCGTTAGTGTTGTAAGCACCCGGCACCGGAGTTAAGTGCTGTATAGTACTTATACTGTATGGATTGCTGTAATGGTGGCTGTCTGTTGGCTGGCTATGGGCTAACGGTAACTGGCTATTGCTACATGTCCCGGCTGTGTTGTCAGCCTAGCTGACATAGCTGGCTAAATTAGCATTAGATTAGTCGTCGATCTATACAGCTAACATTAACATTACTGGTAAACTCATTTGTGGTTTAGCCAAGCATTAGCTAACATTAATGTTAGCTACTTGTCAACCAACACATTGTAGTAACGTTAAGCTGGATCAATATTGATATGTATCAATAAATAAGATCTCTGCTGTATTACTGTGTTGCAAAGTGGCATGTTATCAATCACAAAATGATGCTGCGTGGCAAAAAAGCAGCATCAGCATTAGGAGTATTGTTTTCTGTGACATTGTTTGATTTACAATTACTCTCAAACGTATCATCTGGGTGCCATGTTTTGAAGGAAGTTACGAGTAACTAGAGGGTGAAAAGTCATATGACGCCACTGACGGAAACATGAAAGGAAACATGCCGTGTCTGAAAATGAAATAACAGATTTCTCTGGTTTTGACATTTGGTAGAAACATTTGGGAGAGTGCAAAGTACACAACTCAAAAAAATATATAACATAGGTATGGTCATTTTTAGACATTTTACTGCAGACATGTTATTGTACCTTTAACAATGAAATGATGATGTATAATGTTTAGGTCTGTCACAGTAACATTTTGCTTTATTGCGACAAACGATAATATTGTCGTTCTGAGACCATTTTCATCTAATATAATGATAATGGCATAATAATGCAGGTACACCTTTTCAAAGATCAATAAACTTTTATTTCTAAAGAATATTTGATATTTTTATATTTAACACTGGAACTTGAAGACATTTTAAATATCCACAATAAATGAACAAAACAATCAAAAACAATAAATAAAATGGACTCTCAGTCTCTGAAAAATACACTGGAATAAAAACCAAACACAATCAAAAATTAAAGCAGCAAGCAGCGTTGGACGGGCCCTCGCGCCTCTGTGCGCGTTGGGGTTACTGGCGGACGCCGCTCCTTTGCGACCGTGCATTTGCGCGGCACTCAGACACTGCAAATCGTCAGCAATGAAAAGGGAACTCCGTGCTGAGTTCAATGATACCTCACACAAGACTCTACGTCATACAGTTCATTAGCTGTGACAGGGGGCATGGCCAAAGCATAGGGGTCGGGGCAAACCTTTACCAATAAAAAGGAAGTCTCTGCTGAGTTCATTGATACTTCACACTCTACCTTAAACGGGTCATAAGTTATAAAAAGGGGCGTAGCTACAGCATAGGGGGCGGGTCAAACCATCACCAATCAAAAAGAAACTGCTGAGTTCAGTGATACCTCACACAAGACTCACCAGTTATGAAAGTGGGCGTGGTTTAAGCATAGGAGGTGGGCCAAACCATCAACAATGAAGAAGGAACTCTCTGCTGCGTTCAATAGCCGCTTTCCGACCAAGTAGTTACCGGAACATAGTTATAGGAAAAGTCCACTTCTAAGCAGTTCTACTAACTACATCCCCCAAACCTTTTTTTCCATTTGCATTCGCACTGGCCACGTGGCCATAGGGACTGGTAGGAGGGGTAAGGGAGTGATACAAGCACAGCAACAGTCTTGATAGCGTTAAAATCAGAAAACAATCAAAAAAAGTATGAACTAAATACTAAATCTAATGTATATAGCCTATTTGTCATTTAAACAAGTCTCCTGAAGAGAAACAGGTATCTCTCCCCCGCCTCTGCCTGCTGCGCTGTGTGTGTGTGTGTGTGTGTGTGTGTGTGTGTGTGTGTGTGTGTGTGTGTGTGTGTGTGTGTGTGTGTGTGTGTGAGTGAGTGTGTGAGAGACGGCCGGCAGGCGCTGCTGACTGTCGCGTTACTTCATGGAGCTTCTCAATTCTGAAAACTTTGAAGCAAATTGTCAATTTCAGCATCGATTTCAAAGACTGCCTATATTCGAAATCTAAACAGTTCATTTCTCGCCTAAAACATTGTCAGAAGTAAATTTAGTGATGAATAAGATAGCAATTTTTTTTTTTAAATTGTCCCGTTGTTGGTCTGCCTGTACCCGACCCTCGTTGATCTAGGTTCCTATGCGGAAAAGTAGGGGTGTAACGATTCATCTACTACATCGATGTATCGATTTATATTCCTATGATCCAACTACATCGATCTATGCTCGGCAAGTTGGCCTTCCGGACGACATATATTGATCAAACATCGTTTTAAAAGGTAATTAATCGATTGTATCGATACTAGGAAATAACGCATTGAATTTAATAATAATAATAATAATAAATTTAATTTATATAGCGCTTTTCATAGACTCAAAGTCGCTTTACAGGGAAGAATTACAAGTAAGGAAAATACAGCATAACATGAGGAAAGAGGAGGAGAAAAAAAAGCGACTCCCAAACTATGCTCAGTACAGTACAGAGTACAGTGTGGGAACAGGAAAAAAAACCTCGGCAATAAGCACATACAACACGATTCAACACATGACTTGCAACAGGGGAGGGAATGGGGGGAATGGGGGGTGGAGGTAACCCAGACATAGGCAAGCACATGTAACAGACGTGATTAGGGTGTGGAGAGAGAGAGACAACCTCAGCTGACGATTGTCCAAGATTTATTTTCTGCAGAAGACAATACAACATTAATTGGCTTCTGGGCTACTGTTTGCTTCATCTGCACCTCTGCTCCTCAGCAATACAAAACGGTATTGTGTGGGTGACACACACACAAAAATCACATAGTATAGCATCTGATTCAACTCCCAACTTGCACACCGCCAGCCAACAGGAGCGGTAAAAATACACTTGGAAAACCTTAATTGAACTACAACAATAGTCTGTGACAAGCATGAAACCAACATTTTATACTTTAACAGTTTCAGCGAGCAAAGTTAAACAGTACGTGGGTTTGGGGACTGCACAGATAACAATAAAAGTATAATGTCTAACAGAGAAATACACATACCTGCAGAAGACAATACAACATTAATTGGCTTCTGGGCTACTGTTTGCTTCATCTGCACCTCTGCTCCTAAACATTAAATAACAAAATTTACACACTCAAACTGGACCGCGGAACCTCCGTTATTTACACTGCACAAAAACAGAAAAATGGCGCGAAAAGAAAAGAGTTAAACAAAGCATCATTAAAACTTATATTTAACCGTACAATGGCACTAAACAGCTTAGTTAATATTGTATTAGATTAGAGGCACTAAATAGTGAAGGGTCACAACACAATTTTTAACAAAAACAATAAAATAACGCAGCAGCATTTTACACGCAGCTTACCTCAGCAATACAAAACGGTATTGTGAGGAGAAGACGGAAGCTACGGCAACTTAGGAGGTACAATAGAGGCGCAATGCACAACAACATCTCCGCCAGAAACAGTAGCATTTTATACATAAATTAAACTCAATAAGATAAAATTCAAAAATACACAAACAAATGATTAAATAATGATTAAAATATGATTACAATTAAATTAAACATAAACTGGAAATTAGAATTAATAAAGTGCATTTTTAACTCCGTTACACCCACCCCCACTGAATTTTATCAAAAAGAGCTGCAGCTACACAACATGCACTAATCAGAACACAACAAATTGACAATTCACAAGGATCAGTATCAAGAAGACCAACATCAAATGTATCCCATTAGGATGAGGTGGTATGAGAGAAACACTTATCTCCCAATCCAACAACTGGCAATAGGGTGCCTTTTTACACCCCACACGACCCCAAAACATAGTGTTGTATAGACCCACCACAGAATAAAATAATGACACAAAAACAAACTTCCGGACCTGTAACAGCCCAGTCAGGGAAGGCCTGGAACACAGAATTGCAAACCATTCTAACATTGAACCTGCCCTAACCAACGTCCTGCCTGGACATGGTCTGTACAAGCCTGTTTACAGGCTTAATCAGGCGACCAAATCTCGACCTGACCTGTGTCTGTGTATCAGTATGTTCAGAGTGCATAGGTCTAGTCTCATTAACAGTGTGCAGAGTGTCAAACGTCCTGTCAGTCTGCGTCATAGTGTCAAGAGCAGGGTCTGGCTGTCCCACATGTGCTCGAACGTTCACAGCAGTCACAAGGCTAAAGTCACTGGGCACAGACTGCTGTGTTGAAACGTCCCCGGGTGGGATAGAGGCGGCCTGGGAATCGGAAGTCACACTCATCATATCAGCAGCATCCACCTCAGACAGACTTGGTACAGACAACTGTGTAATCCATTCAGAAGTCCTCCTCTCAGAGTCAACAGGTTCTGGGTCAGGCAAAGGGTTCAGTCCTCCTCCCACCGTCACAGATGAGTGTCTGCCACATTCAGCATCAAGGCCGTCACTTGCCGCACAAAGAGGTTCCCCCACTCCTTCAAACAGGGCTTCCCCTGCCTCCCCCACATCATCACTCCCTGGAGCCGAGGAGGTCTTAGCAGGCACGGACGAGGTAAGATCGGACATCTCACCAGCGTCCCTCACAGGAAAGAAATTTGCCAGCAGAAGCAGGTTCCTGTGGACCACCTTCTCCCTCCCAGTGAGTGTATCACAGATCCTGTAGGTGTGCGTCTCTTCATTCACGTCGACCACAGTGTAGATGGTCGAGTCCCATCGGTCAGCAAGTTTTCTCTTCCCTCTTTCTGTCCTGTTGGCAACCAGCACTCTGTCACCAAGGTTAATTTTAGATCCCTTCACTTTCCTGTTGTAGAGACAGGCATGCCTGTCCTGCACCTTTGCCGCGTGATCCTGGACGATCACCATTGCTTCCTTCAGATCATTAGCAAGACATGCCACATACTTATCATAGCTCGTCACATCAGAGTCATGGAGGACAGTACGAAAGAGGACATCGACAGGCAGGCGGGGGACCCGGCCAAACATGAGGTAAAAGGGGGGATAACCTGTTGTCTCATGGGCTGCACAGTTGTACATGAAAGTCAGAGTCTGTAAGCGTCACGGCCAGTCAGTTTTCTCTCCAGGAGGCAGTGCACGGATCATACCACCCAGGGTCCTATTGAAACGTTCCACACTCCCATTTCCCATTGGATGATAGGGGGTTGTGTGTGACTTCCTGACACCTGATACCCGAAGGAGCTCACTAATCAGTTGACTTTCAAAATTAGCACCTTGGTCGCTATGGATCCGTCCTGGGAATCCAAAGACACAAAAGTATCGGTCCCACAGAACCCTCGCCACCTGCTTAGCTGTCTGGTCCTTGCATGGAAACGCCTGAGCCATCCTCGTGAAGTGGTCAGTCACAACCAAAACATCAACAGACTTGTTTCCGGAGCTTTCAGCCGACCAAAAGTCAATACAGACTAATTCCAGAGGCCTGGTTGTAGTTATGGTCACCAGGGGAGCCCTACCCTCAGGCTCAACTGTCTTGCTGACGATGCATCGCTGACAATGACGGACATAGTCCCTCACATCTCTGTCAATGTTAGGCCAGAAGAATCTCTGTCTCACCAAGCTGAGGCTCCTAGACTGAGCTTGATGTCCGGCTCTGTCGTGGATTCCCTGTAGAACCTCAGATTTGAGTGAGTCAGGGACAACATACTGGAAGCGCTTTGCTTTTGTCGTCTGGTGCCTTGAAATCCTGTAGAGCACTCCATTGCTCACAGTGAGCCTATCCCAGTGCTTCAAGTATCTTGTGACAGAGACAGACTCCTTAAATCTTTCTCTCCTAGAGGGTTTCCGGTGTCTTTCAACATACGACAGAACACAAGCGAGAGTCTTGTCCTCTAACTGCTTATCGCGGAGATCCTTTTCGGTGTAGGCAGGTAAGGAGTCCTGTCCAGGTGGAACCAACTGAGGTAGGTACTGCAAAACGTCCACGGCACGGAGTCTCGGGCCAGCATCCCACTCAACGTGTGACTGCAGCACAGCAGACACGTCCTCCATCTTGACAGACTGAGCGTGCATGTGAAGCGGACTGCATGTAGACGGAGCATTGCTACTCACTGGAGAGAGTTCCTTGTGACCACTAGATGAATGAAAGGCATTTCGGACAGAAGTTTTAGACATATCCCTGACCACACTTAGAAGACCCGCATCTCCTTGACAAATGGGACACGACTGAGAGCATCAGCAACTACGTTCTGCTGCCCTGGGATGTACTTGATATCAAAGTCATAACTGGCCAACTTGGCTACCCAGCGCTGCTCACAACAGTCTAGCTTTGGCTTCGTCAGGATGTGAGTCAACGGGTTATTGTCCGTCCAGACTGTGAATCTGTGTCCCTTTAGCCAGTGGCTGAACTTGTCACAGACAGACCATTTCAAGGCTAGAAACTCCAACCGGTGTGCTGGGTAATTCTTTTGTGAATGTGACAATGACTTGCTGGCAAAAGCAATAGGTCTGGCCCGTGCTTCACCCTCCTGAACCTGCGACAGAACAGCACCTAAGCCTTCTAGGGAAGTGTCAGTTGACAGCATAAAGGGACGGGTGAAGTCAGGATGAGCCAGGACAACACTGTGAACCAGGGAAGCCTTCAGTTCCTCAAAAGCTTGACTCTGTGATGGCGTCCAGTCAGAAGCACACAACTTCCTGCTTGACAGTTTGTTTGTGTTATGCTTGCCTTTCCTCTTTACACCCTTCAGCAGATCAAAGAGCGGTTTGGCAATGGCAGAGTATCTGGGAACAAAGTGTTGATAGTAATTTACCATCCCCAAGAAGGATCTTATGCGCTTCTGGGACGGGGTCACGCCATCAGGCTCCATGAGATCAGCGCTCGACATTTTACAGATACTCTCAACCTTACTAGGGTCCGTTGAAATGCCATTTTCATCAATCACGTGGCCAAGAAATTTCACAGCCCTCCTGAGGAAAAAACACTTTCTAGGGGCCAACTTCAGGTTGTGGCTGCGCAGCCTGTCAAACACCATCGTCAGGCGGAGGAGAGCAGTCTCTTCATCATGGGCAAACACCAACAAGTCATCCAAGTAGCATAGCAGACTTAAATAGTTTTGGTCTCCAAAAATGCTGGTCATCATGCGCATGAAGCTCCCAGGGCTGTTACAGAGACCCTGCGGCAACCGGTTGTATTCATATAGGCCCATGGGGGTGGTGAAGGCTGAGTACTTCCTGTCGTCCTCATGGAGTGGCATGTTGTAAAACCCAGAAGTCAGATCCATCGTGCTGAATAGGCAATTTCCTCCCAGTGCTGCCAAACAATCTGCCTGGTGGGGAAGGGGATGAGCATCCTTCAGGGTCCTCTTATTCAACCAGCGAAAGTCCGTACAGATGCGGAGATCTCCGTTCTTTTTCCACACCAGCACCAATGGAGATGCGTATTCACTTGTTGACTTTCGGATGATTTCCTTCTCCTCCATTTCGCTCAGTACTTGGCGCAGCTTTTGGTACTGACCAGGAGGCACTCTCCTGTACGGGAGCCTGAAAGGTCTGCTGTCTGACAGGTGTATGCGGTGTACGAAACCCGTCGCCTCACCACAGTCAAGATGGTGGCGCGAAAAGATGTCCTCATACTGCAAAACAAGGTCAGCCATCCGTCTCTTGTAATCCTCTGACACTTCACATGACTCAATGTCAACACTGCTAAGCCCAACCGACCTGAGTTGGTCTTCAGCAGAACTTGCAGCAACAGTAGGTGGCACAGCTGATTGGTTGCAACTGACCAGGGGAACCTCTGTGCGTCCACCAGCATCCATGTCCTCAAGTGCCACACAGGAATAGACATCTGCCAGATTTGCGTTGCGCCTCAACAGCACAGGCCTCTCAGAAGTATTGATGAGCTTTAGTGGAATCCACCGATCTCCCCACAACGGAGTCACAATCTTTGCGACCAAAACACCTCTGGGAGCAGAGCGGGACGACGTGGGCTCTGTCATGACTGTGCTGCCTGGGGAAACAACAGTATTTTTGGGCAGTTTACCCCAGATGAGATATTCACGACCAGGCTCGAGGCAGGTAGCTGAGTTACACCGGACTGTACCGACCTTATCAGGAACATCTCCACCTTTCCAAGGGCTTAGACCAGAGAGCATAGACATGAAACGTTCAACATCTGTGTCTTTTGTTGGGCAGGGGCCGGACACTGTCTTCCAATAGGAATCACAAAGTTTAGACTGATGCAGGATGTGCTTTATAACATTCGTTCCGAGTATTAACTCATCATGCTGTCCTTGAACGACAAGTGTAGGAACTAACATCTTGCAGCCATACACTTCCATCTCCACTTCGAAAGCACACTTGGGCTTGACACAAAGTCCGCCACAGCCAATGAGGACCACATCCACATCGATCCGTCTTTGATCAGTCACCACCCCAGCATCCCTCAGTTTCATCTCTGCCCTTTCACTGATGCTACATGCCATTGAACCACTGTCCAACATTCCACCAAGTGTCACTGCCCCACCCATTGCTACAGGAGTGTAGAAGAGGCTTTCACTGTTGCCGACTCTGTGAACATTCTGATAAATAACTTCAGAGTTATGTGAATCTTTCACAGCCATGTAAACTGTCTCAGCATCAAACATGTCATCTTCTTGGGAGTCTACGGTGCGACCTGTACTGTCTCCCCCCGAATACAGGTCAGCTAGTTTCCCTGAGACTGTGGCTGGGGAGAGCCATTGGCAGGGCAATTCAGTCTGGTGTGGCCAGGGGCGAAGCAGACAAAACACAGTCTCCCAGACATGCAGTGTGAAATAGTGGTGTGGCTTGAGTCGTTAGATACTTTACAAATAGCCTCCCTGGGACGTCTTTCACGAGAAGCACGCTGGAACCTTCCACCCCGACCTGGATGAGGAGTATCATGCTGCTGCATTTTCTCCATCATTTCCTGAAACATGTTGACCATACGAGCGAGAAGTCTCTCCTCTGACTGTTGGAGATTTTGTGCCATAGCTGGTACAGAGGCATGGCCTGGAGCACGGTTGGGAGATTCGTCTCGCACCAGGACAGACACTAGAGAGGGATAGGGCGAATAACACACATGTTGCTGGGCCTGGAGAGGAGGAGATAAGGGACTCGAGCTATGGTACTGCTCGGACACCGCCAGGGAAGCTAACGGCGGACTGGGCTGCTCAGAGGTAACAGCGGCCGTGTGGCTCTTTAGCTGTGCAGCGCCAGTGACTCCACCACTAGCCCTCAGCTCTCTCTGGTAATCATCAATCCTCAGCTGAACATCACGTGAGGTCCACTCATGAATTGGCTTACACTTTAGGGTGTAGGATAGGTCTGGGTCAGGGCAGTGTTTTACGAACATGAGAGTCACTTCACCATTCATGTCCTGCGCCTGCTTGCCTTGTCTGTGCAGGCCCTCAAGTGCGAGATCCGCTGCTTTATTCAGTCTTATCCAGTAGTCAACCGGGTTCTCTCTGTGTCTGGGCAGAGTAGCATAAAAGTCAGCGAGGGGAAGGCATGAGGGAGCATCACTGAAATATTGAAGAAGAACATCATATATGAGTTGTGGTCTCTGACTGACATCAATTGCAGGATCACTGCGCAGGGCAATCTTCACAACATCTCTGGCCTTGCCCATTAGATGGCTCATAATCTCCTCAGCTTGGTCACACACAGAAATCTCCTGTTTCCTTATATGAGTTCTGGTCAAGTCAATCCAGTCCTGAACTGAGTATTTGTCAGTGCTGTCACCTCTAAACGTCTGGAGTCCTTTATCAGGCTTCACATGGACTGTCACATGTGGAGTGTCATGTCTTTTATCGTCACAGTGAGCATTCTGGGTACCAGTGTTAGTCCTGTGGTCACCAGTCATGTTCACAACACCAGCTGACACCAACTTTGCTACAATTGATTCACCGATTTGGGCACCTAACTGTCCTACCATGTCTGTGAGGTTGTTAATGGCATGTGTATCACCACTAGGAGTGGAAGTGAGGGGACCCTCCCTCATGAACCCACTAACAGGAGTATAGCCTGGGCTCTGACCTAACCCCGTATCTGTGTAACCATTATCCATGGACCTGGATTGACCCACATTACTACTGCCAGCAACAGCACTGAGCCATGCACCCCTACCTCTGGGCAACTTGGGAGTAGTTAACTCATCCATCATTATATCAGTGGCTGATCAAAACCATTAAATGTACTTGCGTTGTGTACACTTATACAAAACCAAAGCTGAGCAGATAACAATTTAACACATCTATGAAAAACAAAAGCAAATAGCATATATCATTATTATAAATAATATATATTATTTCCTGAGGACAAGTTATTCAAAGATATTCAAAGAAGTATACCCTAGTCCACAGCCTCTCAATAACCTGACCAGACAGTGTAGATCAGAACAGCAGCGCAGCGTCCACGGCGATGAGCATCGAGCTGATCTGGAGATCCAAAAGGTCACGGCACCAGTGTAACAGACGTGATTAGGGTGTGGAGAGAGAGAGACAACCTCAGCTGACGATTTTCCAAGATTTATTTTCTGCAGAAGACAATACAACATTAATTGGCTTCTGGGCTACTGTTTGCTTCATCTGCACCTCTGCTCCTCAGCAATACAAAACGGTATTGTGTGGGTGACACACACACAAAAATCACATAGTATAGCATCTGATTCAACTCCCAACTTGCACACCGCCAGCCAACAGGAGCGGTAAAAATACACTTGGAAAACCTTAATTGAACTACAACAATAGTCTGTGACAAGCATGAAACCAATATTTTATACTTTAACAGTTTCAGCGAGCAAAGTTAAACAGTACGTGGGTTTGGGGACTGCACAGATAACAATAAAGGTATAATGTCTAACAGAGAAATACACATACCTGCAGAAGACAATACAACATTAATTGGCTTCTGGGCTACTGTTTGCTTCATCTGCACCTCTGCTCCTAAACATTAAATAACAAAATTGACACACTCAAACTGGACCGCTGAACCTCCGTTATTTACACTGCACAAAAACAGAAAAATGGCGCGAAAAGAAAAGAGTTAAACAAAGCATCATTAAAACTTTAACCGTACAATGGCACTAAACAGCTTAGTTAATATTGTATTAGCTTAGAGGCACTAAATAGTGAAGGGTCACAACACAATTTTTAACAAAAACAATAAAATAACGCAGCAGCATTTTACACGCAGCTTACCTCAGCAATACAAAACGGTATTGTGAGGAGAAGACGGAAGCTACGGCAACTTAGGAGGTACAGTAGAGGCGCAATGCACAACAACATCTCCGCCAGCAACAGTAGCATTTTATACATAAATTAAACTCAATAAGATAAAATTCAAAAATACACAAACAAATCATTAAATAATGATTAAAATATGATTACAATTAAATTAAACATAAACTGGAAATTAGAATTAATAAAGTGCATTTTTAACTCCGTTACACACAGAGCCATAGAGATAGTGTCTTTCTCTATCACTCTGGGCAAGCAGCCATCAGAGCAGGCAGAGAAGCGGCGAATAAACAGCGCCAGCGTCCTCTCCGTCCGACCGAATGGCGCTTGTCACAGACCAGCTTGTCAGACTGGGGGGTAAAAAAGCGGCGAAGGCGTGGGACGGGGGTTTTAGGGGGGAGGGGGGCCTGGTGAGAGTCGCTTAGCCTGGCACCCATTGGGGCCTCAGTCCGCAGGATGTCATAGCGTTAACACAGCAAGTTGCCATGTAGACAACCTTGAATAGGTCCCAAGCAGAGTCAACAATCAGCAGGTGTCTGAGGGAAGTTGGGAAGGAACGCAAGAGTGTCTCTCTGCAATGCTCTTCGAGGGGGATGTGAAGTTCCAGCAGCGGCCTTGGCCGAGGCCAGTGCTGGATAAGGGGCCGAAAGTTGATAAGATTGGAGTTATTTTGTCTCGGCGCGAGTAGCTGCATTCCTTTACACAGCCACTCTGTTAGTCAATTTCTGGTCAATCTGTCTTTGTAAAAGCGGTGATCGATCCAAGATAATATCCAAATTGCAGTTCATCTCCATGTTGTTATCCATAGTGCGGTTAATAGTCCCAGCTTCAAACACTGACCGCTCTGCCCACCGCTTCAATCATTCCAGGCAGCTTTTTGGGGCTTTGAACAGTATCTGTGTAACCATTATCCATGGACCTGGATTGACCCACATTACTACTGCCAGCAACAGCACTGAGCCATGCACCCCTACCTCTGGGCAACTTGGGAGTAGTTAACTCATCCATCATTATATCAGTGGCTGATCAAAACCATTAAATGTACTTGCGTTGTGTACACTTATACAAAACCAAAGCTGAGCAGATAACAATTTAACACATCTATGAAAAACAAAAGCAAATAGCATATATCATTATTATAAATAATATATATTATTTCCTGAGGACAAGTTATTCAAAGATATTCAAAGAAGTATACCCTAGTCCACAGCCTCTCAATAACCTGACCAGACAGTGTAGATCAGAACAGCAGCGCAGCGTCCACGGCGATGAGCATCGAGCTGATCTGGAGATCCAAAAGGTCACGGCACCAGTGTAACAGACGTGATTAGGGTGTGGAGAGAGAGAGACAACCTCAGCTGACGATTTTCCAAGATTTATTTTCTGCAGAAGACAATACAACATTAATTGGCTTCTGGGCTACTGTTTGCTTCATCTGCACCTCTGCTCCTCAGCAATACAAAACGGTATTGTGTGGGTGACACACACACAAAAATCACATAGTATAGCATCTGATTCAACTCCCAACTTGCACACCGCCAGCCAACAGGAGCGGTAAAAATACACTTGGAAAACCTTAATTGAACTACAACAATAGTCTGTGACAAGCATGAAACCAATATTTTATACTTTAACAGTTTCAGCGAGCAAAGTTAAACAGTACGTGGGTTTGGGGACTGCACAGATAACAATAAAGGTATAATGTCTAACAGAGAAATACACATACCTGCAGAAGACAATACAACATTAATTGGCTTCTGGGCTACTGTTTGCTTCATCTGCACCTCTGCTCCTAAACATTAAATAACAAAATTTACACACTCAAACTGGACCGCTGAACCTCCGTTATTTACACTGCACAAAAACAGAAAAATGGCGCGAAAAGAAAAGAGTTAAACAAAGCATCATTAAAACTTTAACCGTACAATGGCACTAAACAGCTTAGTTAATATTGTATTAGCTTAGAGGCACTAAATAGTGAAGGGTCACAACACAATTTTTAACAAAAACAATAAAATAACGCAGCAGCATTTTACACGCAGCTTACCTCAGCAATACAAAACGGTATTGTGAGGAGAAGACGGAAGCTACGGCAACTTAGGAGGTACAGTAGAGGCGCAATGCACAACAACATCTCCGCCAGCAACAGTAGCATTTTATACATAAATTAAACTCAATAAGATAAAATTCAAAAATACACAAACAAATCATTAAATAATGATTAAAATATGATTACAATTAAATTAAACATAAACTGGAAATTAGAATTAATAAAGTGCATTTTTAACTCCGTTACACACAGAGCCATAGAGATAGTGTCTTTCTCTATCACTCTGGGCAAGCAGCCATCAGAGCAGGCAGAGAAGCGGCGAATAAACAGCGCCAGCGTCCTCTCCGTCCGACCGAATGGCGCTTGTCACAGACCAGCTTGTCAGACTGGGGGGTAAAAAAGCGGCGAAGGCGTGGGACGGGGGTTTTAGGGGGGAGGGGGGCCTGGTGAGAGTCGCTTAGCCTGGCACCCATTGGGGCCTCAGTCCGCAGGATGTCATAGCGTTAACACAGCAAGTTGCCATGTAGACAACCTTGAATAGGTCCCAAGCAGAGTCAACAATCAGCAGGTGTCTGAGGGAAGTTGGGGAGGAACGCAAGAGTGTCTCTCTGCAATGCTCTTCGAGGGGGATGTGAAGTTCCAGCAGCGGCCTTGGCCGAGGCCAGTGCTGGATAAGGGGCCGAAAGTTGATAAGATTGGAGTTATTTTGTCTCGGCGCGAGTAGCTGCATTCCTTTACACAGCCACTCTGTTAGTCAATTTCTGGTCAATCTGTCTTTGTAAAAGCGGTGATCGATCCAAGATAATATCCAAATTGCAGTTCATCTCCATGTTGTTATCCATAGTGCGGTTAATAGTCCCAGCTTCAAACACTGACCGCTCTGCCCACCGCTTCAATCATTCCAGGCAGCTTTTTGGGGCTTTGAACAGCTGTCATAGTCTTGTCACTTTCTCGATAAACCAGGGCAATGCCTAATCCGGTCAGCAAGGGCCTGTTATCATGGTTCCGAATAGGTAGATATCCTCAACGTCCCCCCCGGAAAAGAGCCGCCAGACACACGACCCGCCACTTCTCCCACGCGTCCATCGTGTAGCCAGCAGCAAACGTTCCGGCAGGGCGAGCAGGTTCCCCCGAACCCAAGCTCCTCGTCAAGAAGATGGTGTCAATTGCGTTGAGAGACCAGTTGATCAAATCCATGGTTTTAGGGTTTGGAGAGCAGTGCTGAGAGAGTCTCTCAAAGAGTTAGACGAGACAAGAGGAGCAAGCAGGGGAGGTGTGGGAGAGGAGAGGAGAGAAAATGTGACCGCCTTCGTTGAGAGCCAAACAAGAAGAATTTAAGCACGTCAGACTTTATATGGATGCTTTTTCTTAGCACTTTTAATGATAAAGGCGTTAAACGTTACTAGATTCAGTCTGCCTATCTGTGACGTAATCGCCACGCGCCAGCAGCAGCAGCGCAAAGACAACAAAACATAGCATGGTGGATGGCTTTTTGTAGGATATGTAAAGGTCAAGTAAAGTACAACGGCAACACAAAAAATCTCTCCAACCACCTACTAAGGCACCGTGGGATTTCACACAACACCGACCGTCCAGGCACCTCTTGCAGCGTTCCTGCTGCAGCAGCAGCGCAAGGTAAAGTCAACTCTGCAGAAGCCTCAGGCCTCGCCTGCATGTTTAGTCAGAGACTAGGCCAAAACTCAGCTCGGGCGAAAAAATTAGTGCTTTATTGTGTCATAAACATACATTACAGCACACTGCAATGAAGAAGTGTAGGGAAGCAGTTATTCATTAACATTGCAGACAGCATGTACACTGTATTAATATAGTATGTCAGTGCAAGTGGATGACATTACTAGACACAATATAAATAAACAAGGGGACAAGAAGCAAAAGGCAGTGCAATATGAGTGTTAGTAGGGTCAAATGTTCATAGCAAATTTAAGAATAATAATTTAAAAAAACAGTGTAGCAGCATGTGGGAGGAAGTGCAGACGTTTTTGGGCTTTCTTGGCCAGGTTCTGTTGGTGGTGTCGACAGATCAAGATGGGTCTGAGATATGAGATATGATGTTGTCCTGTCCATATCTGTGTGTTAGATAAACAAATGAATTATATTCAGATAAATAAACACAGAAAGCACACATTACCAGAGAATTTGACGAAAAGAGAGCTGAGCCAGAAGGCAAAGCTCCGATCTACCGGTCAGTTTTCGTTCCTACCCTCACCTATGGTCATGAAGGTTGGGTCATGACCGAAAGAACGAGATCCAGGGTACAAGCGGCTGAAATGGGTTTCCTCAGGAGGGTGGCTGGCGTCTCCCTTAGAGATAGCGTGAGAAGCTCAGTCATCCGTGAGGAGCTCGGAGTAGAGCCGCTGCTCCTTCACGTCGAAAGGAGCCAGTTGAGGTGGTTCGGGCATCTGGTAAGGATGCCCCCTGGGCGCCTCCCTAGGGAGGTGTTCCAGGCACGTCCAGCTGGGAGGAGGCCTCGGGGAAGACCCAGGACTAGGTGGAGGGATTACATCTCCAACCTGGCATGGGAACGCCTCGGGATCCCCCAGTCAGAGCTGGTTAATGTGGCCGGGAAAGGGAAGTTTGGGGTCCCCTGCTGGAGCTGCTCCCCCCGCGACACGACCATGGATAAGCGGACGACGATGGATGGATGGATGGATTTGTATTAAGATACTAGCCATCTCAAATGAGCTTGACAAGACTACTGCACTTCTGACCACAAATAATTTTGTTAAATAGCTCAAAAACAGCCATCTTTAACTAAAACATTTTCCACCATATTCCATCTTATACTTCTGTTATGTAGGTGAAGCCCAACCACTGACAGATGTAGCTGAACCACTGCCAGTCAATGATGAGAGTGTCCCCAAGGTCCGGATTCTGTGCTCTGCATTGGACGATGGCTCCGAACAACCAAGGAGAGCGTCTCATCTACTCCCAGCTGGATGCCTAATATGCAAGAATAATCAATATGTTATTGACAGTCATAGAAAAAGGAAAAAAGAAAAGCTTTCAAAATGTGAGACACTGACAGCAGGTAAGCTGCTTTTTGCAGCAGAGGACATGAATCATCAGAGCTGTTACAAATGTTACACATCTTATCTTTGTAAACACACTAAAGGTTCTGAAGACAACCCATACCAGGCAGGCTGTGACCATTTCTAGTTGTAAGTCAGTGTTGGAAGAGAGGCTATTGAATAAGCGCGAAGTTCTCAGGCTGTCCCGGCTAAATGAGCTTTTCAAGGCAATAGTTAAGGAAAGACTAGGCTTCAAAAGTCACATCCTTGCCTAAAGTTTGTGAAGTCATCCAAAACTTATTTAGTATTTGTTGAAGACTTGTGTGCTGAGGTTATCCCTGATGTAGCAACACAGCAGTCATCATCATCAGACCAAAGTGATGACGACAATGAGGATGGCACTGAGCCAAGCCAGGTTGTGGAGGGGCAGACTTATGAGAGACTTCTGTATCATGCAGCCATGTCTCTCAAGGAGATCATACAGGACAAATGCAAATGTAGGCCTACAGCTAAACTGCCATGGACACCAACAGCCCAAGACCTCAACATTGATACTGCCTTGAGAATGATACCACCCGAGTTGTACAATGTTATTGCCTGGATAACTGGTACAACTTTTCAAAGTTTCAATCCTGTGCTCAGCATGTCAGTGTTGGTGTGGATGAGAAGCAGAAGATTAGGTCAATGTGCCAGGACATAATGAATCTTGCCATGAGAGGAAGGTGGCTCATGCCAAAGCACACTGCGCTAGCCATGGCGGTTAGACATATGACTGGCTCAGCACAGGTAATTGGGATTTTGAATGGTCTTGGGCAAACCCAAGTGCTTGAGCATGACACTGCTCTCGCAGAGCTGCAGCTTGAAAGAGGTGGTACATACATCCCACCAAGCATTGTACCTGAAATCTATGCAACCCTTGTTTGGGACAACAATGACTTTGGTGAGGAAACACTGTCAGGAAAGGGCACAACGCATAACACCAACGGCATCATAATTCAGAAGCCCACCTCCAGTGATGTACCTACCTCTGAATTTGTATCGCTGCAGAAAAGCCGGAAAATGTCCCTTCAACCTCCTCCTATCCAAATTGACATCTTTACAAGAAGAAAAAGGGCCAGTCCAGAATGTATCAGGTCTAGAATTGAAGCTGGATGTTAGATCTTCATTCCTGTGCAGGCGACAGCAAGGACAATTGACAGTGCTTACTTCTTCATGAAGACTCAAGAAGTCCAAAGAAGTGTTCTTCCTGGATAGACTGGCTACAATACACTGCTGCAGAGAGGTGCAATTCCACCACAATCTAACATTGGTTACCTGCCTGTCATTGATGCCAGTCCAACAGACTTAAACACCGTCCTTACACGTTCCATAGCTATAGCACACAAACTAAAGCTGAATGAAATTGTGTTAGTAATGGATCAAGCCCTATACTCAAAAGCACAAGAGAATCGTTGGACAAACAAAACATTTCAGGAACGACTTGTCCTTCGAATGGGGGAATTTCACACAGCCATGGCATACCTGGCCTGTATTGGGAAGCGATTTGGAGACGCAGGATTTCCGGATGTCATGATAGAAGCTGAAGTTCTTGCTGCAGGATCTGTGGAGGGAGATATATCTGGACATCAATACAATCGCAGCATGCGTGCACACAAGTTAATGTGTGAAGCCCTACAGAGACTTCGCTGGCAGGCATACCTGGACATTCTGCCAGAAGATGTACGTGAAGCTGCTGTCAAGACTGCTGTTGATCTGCAGACAGCTTTTCCTGGTGCAGAATTTGATGATTTGGTAATGGCTGAGAACTTTCAAAAGGTAATGAAAGGGTTTGAAGATTTCATTAAAGACAACACCACCAACAAGACATTCCACTTTTGGTGCACATACATTTCAATGGTTGAAGATCTCCTCTTCATCAGAGGAACATGAGAGGCAAACTGGAGTCTCCACCTATCAAGTGTGCGTTCCGTTATGCCATGGTTCTTCTGTTATGACAGGATCAACTATGCCCGCTACCTGTCAACGTACTGGATGGAAATGGTCAGTTTAGGGTACACTCATCCAAACATAAACCGCCAGCTCCAATCAGGGGATTTTGTCGCCCAAAGACAGCAAACATATGGCTTTGCTTACACAGCATGTGATCAAGTCATCGAACAAACAGCAAACCGTGACTCCAAAACTAAAGGTGGACTGACTGGGTTTTCACTTAACAACGGTGCAGTTCATGGATGGACACTCACACATCATGAATGTGCAGCTATCAGTATGGAGTGCAAAGACATGGCCGGGCACAGCCCCACAACAAAACAACGAGTTGAACTTGATGACACGCGCAGAGAACGTGATGAGAGGGATGTAAAGAACATCATATCCACCATTCAGAACATGATAAATCCATTTGATCGTTCCATCGATCAAGAGGTCCTTTACCATATAACATCTGGACATGTTGCATCAGAGTCAATTTTTAATGATCTGAATGAAGCAAAAGAGAGGAGAGAAAGCCTTATTAGAATTCTATGAAAAGAGGCTACAAAGTAATGAGGTGTAGGCATTTATCAGCCCATAAAGAAAATGAAGCTCAAGACCTTCAAACACACTGCAACTACAACGGTGACAAAAGCAAAAGGTAGAGAGATATCCCTAAAAGCAGACTGTGATCTTTTTGCCAGATTAATTGTAGTTGGGACCTCAAGAAAAATTGACATGAGTGAGATGCTTGTACATAGTTTAGGGCCCTTACCTGCCGCACTAGCTCATTTTGATGGCTCTCTGATGAAAACGGACAAAGTAAAGCTGTTGCATTTCCTGGAAGCTGTTGTACACCCAGCAGCAACAGTGGACAACGTTCCTGAGGGCTCTACGTGGGTGTGGGATGCTATGGCACTTGTAAGTGATGAAACCCCAACCAATTTTCGGGATGTTTGCTGACGGTGGTCTCAGGCTGATTGTCAGTGTGGCCAAAGCTAGCAAGTCCAAAGTAATCCATTTTGTACCAGACACCTACAAAGTCATGAGCATCAAGAATGCAGAACGAGATCGACGTGCAGTGAAGGGTTGTCAAATTACCAAAATATATTCTGAAGACCAAAGGACACCAAAGCATTGGGCAAAGTTCTTGGCATGTGGGGAAAATAAGGAAAATCTCCTACAATTTTTTTTTGATAGATGGTGTACATCTGGAGGGCACATGATTGAGGACCTGGCTGTGATCGTTGCACATGGAGAAGAGTGCCATGCTCTAAAAAAAACCCCAGATACAACTGATTTGGAAGCCTTGCCAATGCCAGCGCTGTTCACGACACAGGAAGAAGCGGACACCAGACTACTGCTACACTATGCTCATGCTGCTGATTACAGCAGGCATATTATTATCAGAAGTCCTGACACTGATGTGTTTGTACTGGCCCTTGCTTTCTACAAAGACATCGGAGCTCACCTGTATTTCCAGACAGGGAAAGGAGGAAATCCTCGCACAGTTGAAGTCCAGAGGATCCATAACCAGCTGGGTGCGATAGTCTGCAATGCACTAATTGGTCTTCACTGTTTCACTGGTTGTGACACTGTCAGCTCCCTGTATGGCATAGGAAAGGTGAAGGCAATGAAGGCACTCCTATCCAATCAAGAGCACTGCAACACATTCCAGAGAATAGGCAGACCTTTCACTGTAACCCCAGACCTCTATGAGGCAGTGGAGGTCTTCACATGCGAGCTATATGACGTAAAAGATGTAAAAAGTGTCAACCAGGCAAGGTGGCACATGTTTAGGTCTAGGAAATGTCTCGAAAGGAGCCTTCCTCCTAATCAAGACTCCCTTCAGCAGCACATTCAGCATGCCAACTACCAGGCTGCAATACACAGGTACAGAAACAGAAAAAAAGAAAATGGTTTACAGCTAATATGTCACTCTAAAGTTAATAAACAAAATCAGAAACATAATTCTGATACAGTAGGTTAATAGGCCAAAGTTATCTTTTAATTTTTTTCATTCTACAGGAGAAGTCTGCAAAAACAACCTGACATACCCTCACCGGTACAGCATGGATGGAGGATGGAGGGAGAACACCTGGTACTGCACTGGATGACACTGCCCCCAGCACCACAGAGTGTCTTAGAGCTGGTGCACTGCCAATGCAAAATCCTTAAATGTGTGGGAGGGAACTGCACCTGCAAAAAGCATAAGCCAGCATGCACAGAATTGTGTCATTGTATGAACTGTGACAATCTACCATAACTGGCTCCATGACCAGAGATTGGAAGTAGCGAAGTACAAATACTTTTACTGTACTCAAGTAGATTTTTCAGATATTTTTACTTTTACTATTTTTGTGCCGACTTTTTACTTTTACTCCTTACATCAAACAAATCCAGGAACTTGATTTAGTGTAACAGTGCTGTAGTAACGTTAACGTTACTCAAGGCCGTTCTTGTTTTCGAGACCACTGAATTTAACGTTACTTGGTCTTGTCTCAAATCAACATTATTTTGGGCTAATGTTAATGTTAATGTCTCAAACCTCTCAGACGTAAGAGGACTCATGTTTGAATTCTCACAGAATCACAATTGAATGCATATCTTGCAACTCAGTCAGAATCGTATTAACCTGGAGTCCCCTCTGTCACAATAATCATATATGTAATGTTTTAGGCCTATTGGCAGACATCCATTTAAAATGTAGCCAATATAAAGACCATATAAAGAGCCTATTCTCCATATCCACTGACGTTTCTCAGCTTGTACTCTAGTAACATTTGTGTGGTCCAGGTAGCTTTGCAAAAAAAAATAGTTGTCATTCGCAAGGCTACTTTTACTTTTATACTTTAAGTACATTTCCAAGGCTGTACTTTGTTACTTTTACTTAAGTAAAGTTAAATCAGTACTTCTACTTTTACCAGAGTATTTTTAAACACAAGTATCTGTACTTCTACTTGAGTACGGGAAGTGAGTACTTTTGCCATCTCTGTTCATGACTACCACTATAAAGTTGATTTGAAGTCATTTCTTCGTTCTGGTTTGCATTCTTTTTAGCTTACTTGTAGCCTAGTTAGCTTGCTGTAACCAACCTGCACAAACTATCAGCCCTCCCGTTTCCCCCGTGATTCTCCCTTATTTAGATTTATTTCACGCTGTCTTTTCCTGTAATTATCCCGTATTTCAATACTCTTTGCTTAGTTCATTGTGCATGCACCGAATTATTATTTTGGATTAGCCTACGCAACGTAACGTTAGCTAGCTAGCTAGCTTTACTGCTCCACTACCAACATTCTTTCATGGCTACTGTTGTCATCAACGACAACGCATATACTCACGGCGAAGTATAGCTTGCAGTCTTAAATACAACTTATATGAAAAGCATTCAGATATAGGGGTGTATAATCACTGTAAAACAAATCTTACCTTGACGTTGTTTTGGCGAGATACACCGGTCTCTCCAGGTTGGGTTGTAGACTCATGGCTGGCGGTTCAACGAATAACGTGATTGGTCAAATCAATTCCACAAGGAAACAACACAAGCTTTGATTGGATCTCACTCCGGCCAATAGTTGTGATCAGCTAGCGAAATTAAATCTATTGTTATACTTTAATGTGCAACATTTGGCGTTGGAAACAATCGGTAATCTTTTTGTGAATTATTCATACAGCTAAATTTAAAAAATGAGCCAGACAGCTGATGGGTAACTATCAAATCAAAAACTAAACTAGATAGACGGAGTTGGCCCGCCGCCTAGAACTTAAAAATCCCCTAATTGGTCCAGTCGGAACATGAGAAAAAAAGGGTTCTAGGAATGTTATGTTCTAGGAACTGCAAAAATCCCTAATCAGCTAATGACATCTGACACAAGACTCTACCTTAAATGGTTCAAATGTTATGAAAAGGGCGTGGCCTGTGTAAGTGGTCGTGGTTAAAGAATAGGGGCTCCTCAGTATCACATGTAGACCACACATTACAAATTTCATGTAAATTGGATGATGTTTGGCATATAAGGTTGATTTCCTGTTGCAAGCGGGGGGCGCTATGACCAAAAGTAAATTTTGGCCTATAGATGTCCTCAGACCTGGACAAATTGGACAATGTACACTAAAGATACAACAACTTCTTTGTTCATCGATAAATGCTCAAAATGGCTGCCACGCCCACACCGTTTGACGAAGAGCTTTTCTTTTAATAACTTTTCATCGTTAAGGTCTTTAGATGACACAGACTGAATTTGAAGTTGATCTGATTAAATCTCTGTTAAAGTATAGCACCTTGACTTTTAGGCCTACTTCCAGTTGCCACTAGGGGGCACTATGACTTTGCGTAAATATCGGCCTTTAGATGTCGTCAGGGTTGGACTCTTGTAAATCCTGAAAGGTTTCGAGCCAATTGGACAATGTACACTCAAGTTACACCCACTTCCTGTTTCGATGGCGAAATGCACAAAATGGCTGCCCCGCCACGGCCATGCCCTAGAAATACGTACACTTTCACCAGGCTTGATGCAACCGCCAATTTTGGTGAGTTTTTGAGTATGTTAAGCCCCTCAAAAGGGCGATTCATTTGCAGAAAAGGAGTAATAATTCCTTCCGTTTCAATAGGGCCTTCACCGCTGTCGGCGCTCGGGCCCTAACAATAAATAAATAAAATGGATGTAAAACAAAATTGCACTTCAATAAATATTAAACATTAGGCTCAGACATAAAGAGTGATACATTCCTTAACTGGCAAAACTGCCAGTTAGGACCTTTGTAAACAAAAAGTGCAAAAGATGCCTCAACAGGCCATATGCAAAAAGCTTTTTAAAAATAATTTCTCCAGCATAAAGCTTTGTTCAAATAAAGCGAAAATGAATTGCAGTCTATGTTCACAGCAGGGTGTGCACAAAGGACGAGAGAGAGAGAGAGAGAGAGACAAATGTGACATACCGACTTGCTCAGGTTAAGTGGTTCCCCGCGGTCATTCGGCTTTAATCCAAAGTGGTCCCACACTGCAGCAGTCACGTTTGGCTTTGAAACCAATTCTTTTTTTTTTTTTAATTCCTCCAACTCTGAACTAGCGTTTTCTCTGGCTATACTCCTCTCGCGGCTCTTTTGCTGCAATCTGTGGTAGGCTACGTCAGGAGTCCCGCCTCCCCACACATAGAGACCATGCGGCTGACAAGTGACTGACACGAGGGTTCACTCCTTGTTACGCTAAGGGGTCACCAATGCACCGGAGTGGTCATCAAGTCTGTTTGGTAAAGAGAGAGACGAGGAAAACAAACAAGCATGCAAATGGAAATTATCGTGGCTGGAAAAATTATCAAGCTCATTTTTATTTATCATGCGATTAATTGATTTATTGCATATCGCGTCAGGCCTAATAATGTTTACTAATTATAAGTAATGCTATCAGAATCAGAGATCAGAATATAATTTATGTTATCATATCATTTAATGTAATATAAAAAATTAGTTTATGAATTTAGATAGATGGTTAATTCTTTGTATTACAGTTGGTAAACGTTACTGTAAACACTGAAATATGACGTTAATGTATTAACCTTAATGTTAGCTAACATCATACCATACCTTAACTAACAACAGTTAGAACCTATCAATCAAAAAATACAACACCAAATAACACTAAACGTAAAGTAACAGTTTCCCATATAAACAACAGAGACACGTTAATTTACTACTAATCACGCTTGTGTGGCCACAAATAAATGACAGCCGTACTTTAAAGGTGCTCTAAGTGATGTCACGTTTTTTAGGCTACAACATTTTTTGTCACATACAGCAAACATCTAACTATCCGCGAGCTGCCGGTCCCCTGAACACACTGTAAAAAAAAAAAAGCGGCCTCTGTAGACAGCCCAGGCTCCACAAACGGCAACAAAAATAAACTTGCCAACCAGGGGCCCGTTTCAGGAAGGAGGTTTAACAAACTCTGAGTCTAACCCTGATGTCTGAGTTGATTTACCCTGAGATGGGAAACTCTGAGTTTTCGGTTCCAGAACAGCTGATATGAGTTGGTTCAATCAACTCAGAGTAGGTTCACGCGTGTGCAACACCACAATAAAACGGCAGCATGAATGGAGCCATGACACTACGATTCACCATGGTAACCAGAGGTGTAGTGGTAAAAAAAGAGGTGGGTAAACTATAAATTCTGGTGGACCACGACGTGGTCACCTTTTAAGGTGGGCCACTGCCTACCAGTGTATGTGTATCCTGATGACATCGCTATAGTCTATCATTTGATGGTACTACCAAGGGTATCACTGGTTGTTTCCTCATCATAGGTCACACAATCACTATTCAATTCATACATTAATCTAAGCTCTTGTTAAAGAGACTCAATGAGTAATAATAGGGTTGAAATCTATAAAGTTTACTAAATGACAAAACAGAGAGAACAAAAATATTTAAGAGATAGAGAGGGAGGCTTATATCCAGGGCTTCCAATGCAATGCACTTGTACATAATGATTAGGGATTTGGGATTATTTTCATAGTTGATTATTCTGTTGAATATTTTCTCGATTAATCGATTAGTTGTTTGGTACAATATGTCAGAAAAATGTGGATCAGTGTTTCCCAAAAGCCCAGGATGACATCCTCAAATGTCTCATTTTGTTTCTGCTCCTGTAGAAGCTAGAGGTCTGTATGAAATCAACCTTGTTACTAGAAAAACATGTTTTTAGCCGCAATCTTATGGAGAAAAACTACACTACCCACAGTCCTAAGCTTAACAGCGACGCCTCTGATTGGTTCAATTCGCCGTTTCCATAGAAACGTTTACCGTACCTGCAAAACCGCGAACAGCGATAACATTAACTAGCTAGGTGACTAGCAAAGAGAGCTTGTTGTCACAAACTTCCAGTGGTTTAAATGTCAGAGAATCCATAATTACATCCAGTTATTTATCTGATAATGTATCCTGAATTTTACTTGTAACATGGGCTAATGGGAACAGGTAGAGGTGACTTGTTGAGTCAGTGGCATGAATCTACTGTGAACCAAATTAACCTAAAAAACATGAAGTTTAGTACTGTTTTTCGAGCTCACTCACTTTGGGCTTGTAGCCGAGGCCGTTTGCTTGCATCAGGAGGAGGGCTGCTGTCTTGACGCCGCTTAAAAAATTGCCGGACATCTATTTTTACAATTTATTACATGAGACATGTAGGCTAGTTTGGGCTAGTGACCATGGATGTATTAAGAGAACTGATGAGTCTTGATGCAGTCATAGACAGTATATAAAATGCAGTCTGCTGCTTCCTGCTGGCTACGCAAGAGATGCTCGATGGTGTTTTAAGCCACCAACGTTGACTTCAAGGCAGCGCTGCGACCGTTGACTTAGTTCAAGGCACTAACTGTTGCCTAATCCTAGTGCCTTCCAGGCATCGCTGCCTGGAAGGCGACGTTGTGGGCTTTACAAACAAACACCGCAAGAGATTGGTCAACACTGAGAGTAAGCAGCGCAATATGAAATACTTCGTCTTAGGTTTAACAATCTATGAAACTAATAATGAAAAATATGTAACTAAAACGACATAAGCTTAATTTAAAATGTCTTAGGAACTATAGGCTATTTAGAGGTGGATAAACACAATTTAGAGGTGGATAAACGCACTTTGGAGGTGGGTAAACGCTATTTCCGAATTTTGGGAGGTGCGTAAACGGCGTTTACGTGCGTTTAGCCTCCACTACATCCCTGATGGTAACAACCACAAACAAACGGGTCGGCGGAAATACTCATGCGCACATCAGAGATGGGGACTCGAGTTTGAGACTCGGACTCGAAAGTCGCACACACAGTGACTTCAGACTCGAGGCTAATGTCCCTATAAGTCGGTGTGTTCCTTTAATTATCTTTATAGTTTCTAGATTTTAGAGTCACATTTCTTCAGTGTCTTTCTTTTATATGTCCATATAATAAGTAAAGAAGGAAACTTGTTCTCTATAGAAAATAAAAAAAAAATCTTATCGTGTCAGATAATAGCGGACCGACTGAATGATAGTCTAAAAATATACATTTACGAACTACTGCTCTTAACTGAAACCATTCAACAAGCCATTGTCATTTGCAAAAACGAACAGTTGTACACTGCATTAAAATCGAGCAGTGGAAGTTAATATGACTTGGGTCATTTATATTTTAGGGGTTGGTGTTTTGTCTTATTTTGGTAGTCAGTTTTTCTGTTTTGTATTTTGCTCAGTTTCCTGTTTGACGGTCTGGTTTTCTGTCTTGTCTTGTTTTACTTCCTGTCTTTTGGTTTTCCCTCCCTTGTGATTGTCTGATGTTTTTCACCTGTTTCCCAGCCCTTGTGTCACCTGCCTCTTCTTACCTCGTTACCCTCTGTATTTAGTCTTTGTGTAGTGTATTTGTTCCCCTTGTCCTGTGTCAGATCATTGTGTTTTGTCTCCTGTCTGTATTTCTAGTTTGCCCTGAGTCTTCCCGGTTTGTCTTTTTGTTCCGTTTTTTTTATTTTTTTGACTTTGTTTTTTGGATTATCTCTTTTTGCCTGCTTGCTCCAGTTCTCCTGCGGTTTTGTACATCTTTTGTGTTTGATTAAATCACCAAAATGCATTTTGGGTCCGCCAACCCTCCATGACAATGAGAGAGAGGGAGAAACAGAGTGAGAGAGATATTTATGCATCATATTCTAGCGTTCTAGAAAATGATCTTCATGGTAACATTATATTCTGCTTACTTTTTTTATCCTCCTCAGCCTGATTTGGCCGTCGTGAAACGCACCGAGCCATGATGCACAGATTAGACTAGGTCAAGTCTCGCTTTATCATTTATAAAACCTGACATTCATAGATAAAATAATTAGTTTATGAATTTAGATAGATGGCTAATACTTGTTTTTTAAACCATCTATAAACATTGGTGGTTATTAAAGGTGTCACCAAATCAAAATGTGGTCTGCTTAAATGGGAAACAGCGCCTCCCAAAACCTACTTGTGGCCACAAATGTATGACACCCGTAATGATGAGAACTACCATAGAGAATGAGTTTAGGGAGTTAAGCTCTAGGTATCAGCGCGAAAATGGGTTTGATTCCCTGACGGGGAGAAATATTCACCACTGTTGTACAACAGTTTTATGTTTTGTGCTATCCAGTATTTTTTCATGTCCCTCCTCGTTAGTGTAGTGGACAGTATCTCCGCCTGTCACACGGCGACCAGCCACGTATAGGTGTAGAAGACTTTTTTTGAAAACAAAGGAAAAAGTATTCCTGACCGGAAGCCTTTCCAAAAGAACATAGTTCGAATCCCACCTTACCCCCAAAAAATGTCCTGTATTTAGTTCAGAATATCATGCTACAGCATGTTTGTATTACACAAAGTAATTAAATTAGATTATGTTAAATTTAATTCAATATTTTTTTTTAAAATGATTAGTCTCTCAGGATGATAACAAGATGATTAGACCTTATGATTTGAAGGTTATGACAATAGTACTTTAACTTGCTTCTACTGGTAAACGTTGAATTGAACTTAATAATAGTATAGTATTATATAATTATACACAATTCCAAAGCACTATTTGTTTAATTTTATTTAATTGTTTAACACTTTAACTTCCTCAATCAAATGACAGTCACAGTGATGCTTTCAGTATATTTTATTAAAAAAACAACCTCATTCTAAAACAGACAAAATGATCATCCAAAACACAATAAAAATCTCGCGGGGCGTATATTTGAAGTCTGGTGTATATTTCTTTTTCACTGCGACCCATCTGTCCCTTTCAGCCTCATAAAAGTCTGACAGTTTGAACACTCCCCCCAAGTCATCTCCTTCACCATGCCCTGTGCCTTGTAGAGGGAGAACACTCTGGAAGGGCAGTAGATGTATTTCCCTGGCACTCCGGGGAAGCTGTCATGTGTGAGGGCTCTCAGGGCCCTGCTTTAGCGGTTCATCACAGAACCTGCACAGACGACCTGTTGGAAGCTGCTCTGCTGACTTCCTCTTTGCCCTCTCCTCTGCCACCCTCCTCCACTCAGCCCCCCTCTGTCTGGCGCCCTCCAGCTTCCTCTCAATGAATGGAGACGCAGCAAAGTCCTCAAAAGACATCCGAGGGTTTGTGAGGCCTTCGTCAGCGTAGGTCTTGATCACCTTTGTGGAGCAGTAAATGTATTTGATGGTTTGTGTCTGATAAAAGAAATGAACTGATGAGCCATCGCCAAGATACCGGGACTTCGGCTGACCGCAGGCTACACAGTTCCTGGTCTTTTTTTTCTGCTGCTGCTGCTGATGTTGTTTTGCCATTAACTCTGCTACAATCCGCTCCACTGTAGCCCGGCTCAGGGACTCCTCCTGGGGCGGAGCAACAGGTGGAGGGTTGAAAGTTGCAGGAGGCAGAGTTATGACAGGCACGCTGGTCGTTTGACTGCCTGTAGTCAAACTCTGCCACAGCTGCTGCGTCTCAAACTTTCTCTGGGCTGGTATTGAGGCAGGAGCTGGTGTTTTTTAATTTGGCCAGATGCTTTACATATCTGGAGATATGTTGGCATGTGGTTGGATGAAGGAGGCTTTTGGGGTCAGTGCCCTCTGGACCATGGCAGCATAGTCTGCGTCCACCTGCTTCAAAGAGTCTTTTGACCCATGGTGTTTAATCAGAAGCCCGTCGATGGCCACTCTCATGGCTTCTGTCCACCGGCTGTGGTCCAAGACTTGAACAAGGCCTCCCGTCTTGATTGGTCCAGTACGGGCGGCCCGGGGAGAGGAGGAAACAGGCAGCGGTGCTACCCCTGGATGGTCTAAACAATAAAGCATATATTTATTATGAATTTATTATTCATTCATTTATTATTCATTCATTATTTATAGTTTTTTGACAAACTTGGATAAAACATGGATACAAAATTGTATATGTTGATTGTGTGAAGAGTTGATCAGTTAAATTTGTTACATGTATCATATATTCTCTCATAGTTTTTACACATTGTATACACTAGTGCTGGGCGATATACCAGTTCACACCGAATAACGGTGTATATTTTCGTTATATGAATTTTTAATATACCGCCTTACTGGTGTATTTGATTACACAACGTTCGGAACGCTACACTGCGCCGCACGACACTGTTTCAGACGGACCCTTTTCAATGTAACACGCATGGTGTGACTGGAGGCGTGGTGAGGGTAAACAGTAGTGCTCTGGTGTCACACAGAGCCATAGAGAGAGTGAAGATGGATAGAATAGACACTGAAAGTTCCGAAATCGAAGCTGCAGAACTAGTAAAACATGATGACACAGAAGAACTTGTGCCAAAAAGAGGAGCCGTGTCTGATGTTACCTGTCATGCTAACTGTAGTTGTCGCGCTAACGTTAGACCTGTCACCTCAAGCATGCAGCGGAGCAACACAATGAACAAAATAGCAATCCACCTACGGCTGCACTACAGACCGTCAAGAAAGACGTGTTCAGAGCAATGATTAAAACACTGGATTTAGCGGAGCTACGTTCAGTCGCCCACTTTTCTACAACAACCTAACGTTACCTATGGTCAAGGTAGTGTTTAAACAGCAATCTTACAACTATTTTGCTTTGAAAAGGAAGCATGTTGGTATGTGTATTTAATTTAAGTTTATTTTACTACTTTGTATTTTGCACAATAAAAAAAAATAGTTTAGATTCTGTAACTGTTTCATGCATTCTCCTTCATATAGTTATTGTATAATGTTGTGGAGCCAAGCAGACATTGAAATGTTTCTGTTAATATTCTGACAGTACTGAATAGTGACAGTAAAATGAGCCATTAAACCTATATAAAGACCCAGTCAAGCAAAAGAAGGAAAATACCGTGAAACCGCCAGAATCTTAATAAATACCGTGATACAATTTTTTTGTCATTCCACCCAGCACTAGTATACACAAAGTTATTCCTTATTCAATATTACCAGGCCTGTTTTATACTGTGAGGTCTGTATGAGGATGGAAGGTGGGTAAATGGAATACCTGTATCCATCAAAGACTGAGTCTCTGAGTTGGCTCTGGCCGCAGCTGGTATCAAGGGTGGCTGGGACTGCTGGGATTGTGAAACTGTTTCAGAGCCCTGCTGGAAAGATAGGATGGGCACCGCTCCAACTGGCTCATCACTGGTCTCCCGAAATATAACATACAAACACTGACCGTCTGACAGACTGACTGACTAAATCACTATATCAAATATAGTGATTTAGTCAGTCAGTCTGTCAGACGGTCAGTGATTGACAGTGAGTGTTTAGTCTGGATTACCTGAGAGTCTGTGCCCACCATATCAGCAGGGCAGTGATAATCTGTCTCCATGGCTACAGCAGCTGGGATGTTGGGCTGTACCTTGTGCTTGTCCCAGTTCAACACAACAGGATGACAACCTGGGTCCACAAACCACAGTCCAAATCTCTCCCCTGTGTCCCTGTTTGTATTTTGCAGCCTGGGATATTTTGCATGTCCTGTCACCTTGACAGAGGCTGTGTTCAGTCCTGAAATTAACAGGGGGTCAAACACAGCTGGCAGCTCCACACCAGGCTGTTTCAGGTCCACCAGCCTCTGGAAGTTCCACCGCACCACTCCAGTCATTGCCTGGGCCTGGAAAGGTTCACAGGACACTCAGTTGCCTGTCACCCACTGGGCTTGGTGAAAGTGGAAGCCCTCCTGCTGAGACGTGCCTCTCACTGGAATCCAAACAGGTACAGTGGCTCCCGCACCCTTGGTGTAGTTGAGCTGCAAGGTGCCACCATACCTGTAGAGAATTCCCTCCCCCACGTCAGGGTCGCTCAGGCAGCCTCTCAGGATTTGGCATCCTTAAACAGGGGCATATCATTGGCATCCTTTGCCAGGTAGAAGTTGTGCAACACATCTTCAACCCTCTGCAGCTCCCTCGGCTGTGGCACCTTTGTCCTGCAGTGCTCTCTTATGTGCTGCTTTGTCGGATTGGCAGGAGAGATTCCGCAGAAGGTGTATGCCTCTTTGAGCCTTTGTAGATCCCTCTGGTCCACCACAACAAATGCTGCAGAGAGGAACTGGCAGAAGGAGCTGAACAGAGGGTGATGTTCAGACACACACTCCCTGGTAAAGCGCCTCATGCAGTGAAACAAGTCTAACTTGATGGCAATGTCTTTGTTAAACTTGCTCCTCGAGGCACTGTTGTTGGCCAGGTTGCCAGAGTTCGCCTTCGCCACGGTGGCCTCTGACGTCCTCCAGCAGTCCCACAGCAGGTGCTCCTGGGGACCAGGGTCCAGGACCTTGAAGGCAGCGCAGCAGTCCCTAAAACACTGAAAATGAATTTCATTAGAGCCACTACAATATGTTTTGTACAATGACTCTTATTATATTCACAGTTTAAAAGCATATACTGTACTGTAAGTTTACTATATCATTATTTTTTTGTTATTTATATGAACTACGAATGAGAGTCAGATTACACAGTGAACTGCAAATGAAGTAAAAGAAAATTAAGACATGAAGACAATAAACAAAACAACATAAAAACAAGTATATAGATTTATTTTAAACTTATCTTTATACCTGTCAAGCCACTGGTAGCTTGCCTTCCTCACACCAGCTGCAGTGTAGCCCCTCGTCTGAGAAGCCCAGTGATGGTTCTCTGGCCATAAACTCCTGCCTCAGCATCCCTGACGTTCTGCACACTGAGCAGGTAGGCCAGGTGAGCTCTCTCATATTTAAGGTGGAGTGCCTCCGTCAGCTGCTTAGCCATGTCCTCTGGTGATCTGCCGCTGTGCCTCATCTCATCCATTACAGATTTGCAGATGGCCTTTTTGTGGGTAAGGAAAGCCGGAACAATGCTGCTGAAGCGCTCTGGTAGCTTCTCCAGCCACTGGGGCTTGTCAGCATGCCAGTACTTCCTACAGGCCTTGCAGGTGAGCCGTGAGGCTAAAATATAGTACTGGCCGCTGGTGCCAATGATAACCCTTGGCCTTCCAATGCCGGAAGAAGCTACCTGAGGGTTGGGACAATCATGAAGGCAGGGCAAGATGTAATTGTTCCTTACCCTCTCCATGATTGTGTGCTCCGGCTTTCAAATGAAAAAAGGATGAAGCTGACAGTATTTAGGTGACGGCAGCTCAGAGATTGAGTCTATGAGCTCAGGCTGAGGAGGATTACGCCACAAGGACAGCATGTTCATGGGATGACGTACAGGACGTGATCCCGGCCACAGCCCCAATGCCTCCAGCTCAGTCTTCATCCAAATTTTCTGCTGGTGGGAGCAGTTCCACTGCGCTACATCCTGATCATAGCCAGGGACAGAGGCTGCAGGCTGGTGTGGCACATCTAAAGGGACAGAAGGTGCTGGACTTGGCAGAGCTGTAAAACAGTATAGTACATACTAGGGATGGAACGGTACACAAAAGTCACGGTTCAGTTCATACCTCGGTTCAGACATCACGGTTCGGTTCGGTACAATGGAGGGAAAAGCTAAACAAAAATGCAGAAGGCCATTTCTTTATTTATACCTAGTGTTATACAGTCTCACCCCTGAGCTAACTGCAACAGCCTGAAGTGTATAAAGTAAGATGTAAACGGTAAACAAAAAGTACCCCATATCATCTACAGACTCCACCTGGAACTTGTAAGCAAAATAAAACAATCAGCTATAAAACTGAAAATACAGCATCTCTTTTTTTATGAAAGTGCAAATTACGTGGAATAATAATAAAACAACAAATTCTACTTAGGCGAGACCTTCCCCCACACAAGTATTCTTGTTCTTAAGTGCGACAGGCATACCTTTGTCAACTGGCCACTACCTCCTGTAGCTTCTCAGCTAGGTGAGTGCTTGTGTGCTGCTCATACAGGGGCCGCGTCTGTAGAACTGACGCTTTCATTTCCCACTCAGTCAATAAAATGAGCAGTCACCATGAGATAGCTTTCCGTGGCACGAGAAGGGAGAAGTTGGACAGTTTTTTTTGTCTCGTTCCAGTGATTGGTACATCTGGGTAATGGTGTTGGATATGCGTTAGCATGCTACCTGTATTTCCACTCACATACCCAACTGCTGCTGAACGGCCGACACAGTCCTCGTCTTATCCACCACTCGTCTGTACTACTGGAACTGACTGGGAAACCCAATTTTTCCCAAACTTGCGATCAGGCTGGCGGGTCCTTATTGCTTCTAGCTCTGACTCGCTCACTGGACCCGGCCGTCAACATGTAGGCAGAGCTCGGCAGCTTCAGAGCAGGGGGACGGCTACAGATTAGGTGCCTGATACGCGTATCTAACAGTAGTTCCGCATTACATTAATTCATTTATACGCGAGTTTTATGTATTTTTATACCGTGTATTCTCCATGTAAATTCATGTACCGAACCGAGACGCCCATACCGTTTCGGTTCAATACGAATACATGTACCGTTCCACCCCTAGTACATACACAGTAAGAGAAAAGAAAGAGAGCTCTATATTAAGACTGCTACGGTTATAACAAATGTATACCTTCATCAGGGACAGTGTCTCTGTGCTTCCACTGATGATAACTCTAGGATGGTGAAATACAAACAGGAACATACGCATTCAAATAAGATATTATTTCTCACAGCATTCAAGGAAATAAAGCACGTTACCTTCAGGATGAAATGGAGCTGATGTTATCCCAGGCTCTGACAAAGTAGTGTGGGAGACTGGCTTTCCATGTGCTTTGAAAAGAAAAAAGTTAGATACCAGATGTTAACATTACATAACATTATTTAACATATAACATGAGTAATATATATAACACAGTGAAATATTAATTTGATTTTCACAATGAAACTGATGTGAGGTACACTGGTAGTTATCACAGAGGACAACATACTTTGTCTCAACACATTAGGCGCCTGTTCTTCTACCCCAAGCTGTTGGGCGAGGGCGAGCAGCTGAGGAGGGACCGACAGCGGGGCCTTCGTCGTGGCTGTGGGAACAATTTGGTCACATAACATGATACCGTAACACAACATTCAGTACAGTTTCAAGTGAGAAGTGAACAAATATAATAACCTTTCACAGAAGCAACAATCACAGAGGAGACAGGCAGGTCTGGAAACAGTAGCTGTTGGCTCCGTCCTGTGTGCTATAAAAACAATTCAGTGTCATTTTCCTCACACAGTCAAGCTAGTTTATGCTTCACAGTGTGGCTTTACCTGTTGTCTCTCTAATAAACTGAGTACAGACTGAAAACGTATTTCCTTAAATTATAAATAGCTATTTCTTTGTAATGACAAAACAATGCTTTTAAGAAAACAGGTAAAGTACAGAAACAATATCAATATACAGTAAGCACACTGCTTCCCCAGATTTGCCTCCAGGTGTCCTTTGCCCCGGCTCCAAAGCCGACAGTATTGTCACCGTCTGATGCCACTGGTGGCGCAAGCAGCCTGGAAGCTAGATACTCCCTCAGGTCCCTAATTTCCTGGAAGCTCCTGCCATAGTCCAGAAATGACAGCAGGCTGTCCTTGCTGTTTCCCTGAGGGTCCCATCTCTCTCCTCCTCCTCTACCTTTTTCATCAGGTAGATGGTGTAGCCAACATCGTTTTCCAGGAGCCACCTAAACAATTTCCCCTTGTACTTGCCAAACTGCAGCACGTACTCCCCCATCACCTCCAGTCGGTCAGACTGATGGTTTATCCAATGAACTAACCAGTATTTTCGCCCCTTCCCAAACGTTCTCCAACGGAAAGTTCCCAGATGGATATGCTGAGCAAATGCGAAGCAATCCATCTGGCGGAGTCAGGTTACAGATGTGGGGCCTGCTGCAGAAACAGGAGAGTTCTCTGTGCAGTATTTTCCCTGGTTCTGATGAGATCACCTGGTGTATTCCCAAAGTTCCCTTTACAAGGGGCACGACATCAGGAACAGCTTCACTTGATGCCTGTCTCTCCATTAAAATCTGTAAAAATCCTCAGGGGTTTGGATGTCTGCTCCCCTGTTGACAGAAGTATGGCGTTATTTTTTAGTCAAAAGTTATGAGCGTGTAACACATGCTCACAAGCACATTATGTTATTTCACACGCGCAAAAATGAACCTTCAGCTGGCATGATAAAAGTACTCGCGCACAAATTCAACAACCGAGAGGTGTAGGTAGCTGCGAGCGAGCGCCTGGCTACTCTTACTCTGCTTGTACAGTGGAATCCTGCTCGCGCGCAGCGGCCTTCTGCTCGCGGAGTGGATTTCTGCTCGCTCAGCTGATTTCTGCTCGCTCGAGTACATGACTTTTGACAATTTGGGGGCGGAAACCAAGGAGGGCACTGACCCTCTTATGATTGGTCACTTTCACACAGGGACATCCTTGATTGACAGCTCTCATTACAGGAAGCACGGAGTCAAAGTATCTGACGGAGTTCAGTCATTCAGTTAACACTGCACAGTGGACGGAATGGCGGCGACACCTGAAGATGTAGGCGTAAGTGATATTGATGATATGATGGGGGGGCTGTGTGTTTGACAGTGTTATAGCAATTTAATCTGAAATTTGTTGAGAATAAACTCATTAAATATTGAGAATAAAGTCGTTGTATTTCAAGTTTTTTTCTCAATATTTAATGAGTTTTTTCTCGAAACACAACGACTTTATTCTCAATATTTAATGAGTTTATTCTCAACAAATTTCAGATTAAATTGCTATAACACTGTCAAACACACAGCCCCCCCATCATATCATCAATATCACTTACGCCTACATCTTCAGGTGTCGCCGCCATTCCGTCCACTGTGCAGTGTTAACTGAATGACTGAACTCCGTCAGATACTTTGACTCCGTGCTTCCTGTAATGAGAGCTGTCAATCAAGGATGTCCCTGTGTGAAAGTGACCAATCATAAGAGGGTCAGTGCCCTCCTTGGTTTCCGCCCCCAAATTGTCAAAAGTCATGTACTCGAGCGAGCAGAAATCAGCTGAGCGAGCAGAAATCCACTCCGCGAGCAGAAGGCCGCTGCGCGCGAGCAGGATTCCAATGTACAAGCAGAGTAAGAGTAGCCAGGCGCTCGCTCGCAGCTACCTACACCTCTCGGTTGTTGAATTTGTGCGCGAGTACTTTTATCATGCCAGCTGAAGGTTCATTTTTGCGCGTGTGAAATAACATAATGTGCTTGTGAGCATGTGTTACACGCTCATAACTTTTGACTAAAAAATAACGCCATACAGAAGAGTCAGCAATCCTTTTAACAGCACCCCCAACCCCATCTGGTGCGCCTTTCCCGTGAGACGTCTCAGAGAAGTTCCAAGTGACCTGATTGAATCCTGAAAGGAAGGGGATGGTACTCAGGAGGTAAAAATTATTTTTGTTACGGTACTGAGTGACAGGTCCATCGCTCATCACATGGAGTAGTAGGACGTGGATTCCAACTGCCCAACATCTTTTATCACAGGCTCAAGGTGGGACCACACAGCTCTCTCATCATGCCGGAGGCACCCAGAGATACTGGCATAGGACTGCACACCAGTAGAAGTGTAGGCAACACAGTAGTGGACAGTAGCCTGCCTTCTGTTCCCACCAAAGTGAAAAGCCTGTACTTCGCGGTTCAGTTTGCAGCCAAAGTTTTCTGCAAAATCAACATGTAAGACCATTTCATCCTCTCTCAGGCTTTCCTTTAATGCCCTGCACTCTTTGGCCTGGTGAAGCCAATTGAAGTGGTGTTTCGCAAGGCCATCAAGCTTGCGTTAAAACGTTCCAACAAATCAGTGAAAGTGCCATTCTGTGTCTCTTTGATGAAGTTCATGAAGGTCCTCTGCTCTTCTGTGTTTTCTTACCCACTGAGACCACATCACCATCTCTTCTATCTGGGGTTTTGAAACTCCCACTTCATAATAGCAGCATTTTGCACAGACACGGTACATGCAGGCCTTGTTATCTGGATTGCACACAATTGCAGACAACAGCTGAGAGACACTGGTTGTCTTCAGAAGACCTTTCTGCTGCAGTTTTTCAGACAGCAGTTTGACATTCTCATGTTCCATGCAGGCACATGTGTTCCTGTCAGACGTTTTTGGCTGAGTCACGTGAAAGGACAATATCTGACAAATTGTCTGTAAGAGACCCTGTGGGACCTTTCCATTTCAGAATTAAATGAAAAATGGAGTTCAGCTAGGGGTTTAACAAGAACACGCCTCTGCTGTTTGTTTGTTTTCATTGTCACTGTGTCTTTTTTCCCTGGCAGCAAGCAGCTGTTCTCATCACAACAGAGGAACTCCACAACTTTCAATCTTTCCTTTCTACAGCCAGTTTCTTTGCACATGTTTCCTTGTGTTGTAGATTTAGCATTTTCCTGTCTCCTGGCTCTGTTTTGTCTTAATCTTTCTAGGCGTTTTTGAAATTTTTCAGTTTCTTTTCTGGCAGCCTCCATTTCCCTTTACATCATGTTCATATCACGGCACAACTTTTGACTGACTTTTGACTACAAAAACATCAAACACTAAGGTTAACTGGCATATTTTAATTAGAAAATCTGAAAAGTCTGACTGATTGCTGTACACAATTATCAACTACACAAAAATGGTATTAAGATGTATTACCTTTCTTTCCTTTTTGCAAGATATCTTTCTGTTGCAGCTGGATCATTTTTAAATCGCTTCCTGTAGCGTGCAGCTTTTTCTTTACTTGATAGTGGCATCTAAAATCATTGAAAGAGATACATTTTAAATCCATCCATCCATTGTCTTCCGCTTATCAATTGTCGGGTCGCGGGGAGGAACAGCTCCAGCAGGGGACCCCAAACTTCCCCTTCTCGAGCCACATTAACCAGCTCCGACTGGGGGATCCCGAGGCGTTCCCAAGCCAGGTTGGAGATATAATCCCTCCACCTAGTCCTGGGTCTTCCCCGAGGTCTCCTCCCAGCTGGACGTGCCTGGAACACCTCCCTAGGGAGGCGCCCAGGGGCATCCTTACCAGATGCCCGAACCACCTCAACTGGCTCCTTTCGACGCAAAGGAGCAGCGGCTCTACTCCGAGCTCCTCACGGATGACCGAGCTTCTTACCCTATCTCCAAGGGAGACACCAGCCACCCTCCTGAGGAAACCCATTTCGGTCGCTTGTACCCTGGATCTCGTTCTTTCGGTCATGATCCAGCCTTCATGACCATAGGTGAGGGTAGGAACGAAAACTGACCGGTAGATCAAGAGCTTTGCCTTCTGGCTCAGCTCTCTTTTTGTCACAACGGTGTGATACACTTAATGTAATACCACCCCCGCTGCACCGATTCTCCGATCAATCTCCCGCTCCATTGTCCCCTCACTCGCGAACAAGACCCCCAGGTATTTAAACTCCTTCACTTGAAGTAAGGACTCATTCCTTACCTGGAGAAGGCACTCCATCGGTTTCCTGCTGAGAACCATGGCCTCAGATTTAGAGGTGCTGATCCTCATCCCAGCCGCTTCACACTCGGCTGCAAACCGATCCAGTGAGTGCTGAAGGTCACAGGCCGATGATGCCATCAACATCATCTGCAAAGAGCAGCGATGAGATCCCCAGCCCACCGAATTGCAAACCCCTCCCCACCACGACTATGCCTCGATAACCTGTCCATAAATACTACGAACAGGATTGGTGACAAAGCGCAGCCCTGGCAGAGGCCAACCCTCACCTGAAACGAGTCTGACTTACTGCCGAGAACCCGGACACAGCTCTCGCTTTGGTCATACAGAGATTGGATGGCCCTGAGAAGGGACCCCCTCACCCCATACTCCCGCAGCACCTCCCACGGTATCTCCCGGGGGACCAGGTCATACGCCTTCTCCAGATCCACAAAACACATGTAGACCGGATGGGCATACTCCCAGGCTCCCTCCAGGATCCTTGCGAGAGTGAAGATCTGATCCGTTGTTCCACAACCAGGACAGAATCCGCATTGTTCCTCTTCAACCCGAGGTTCGACTATCAGCCGAACCCTCCTTTCCAGCACCTTGGAGTAGACTTTACCAGGGAGGCTGAGAAGTGTGATACCCCTGTAATTGGGACACACCCTCTGGTCCCCCTTTTTGAACAGGGGAACCATCACCCCGGTCTGCCACTCCTTTGGCACTGTCCCAGACTTCCACGCAATGTTGAGTAGGCATGTCAACCAAGACAGCCCCTCCACACCCAGAGCTTTCAGCATTTATGGACGGATCTCATCCATCCCTGGGGCTTTGCCACTGTGGAGTTGTTTGACTACCTCAGTGACTTCCACCAAGGAAATTGACGACAATCCCCCATCATCATCCAGCTCTGCCTCTACCATAGAGGGCGTATCAGCTGGATTCAGGAGTTCCTCAAAGTGCTCCTTCCACTGCCCTATTACCTCCTCAGTTGAGGTCAACAACATCCCATCCTTACTGTACACAGCTTGGATGGTTCCCCGATTCCCCCTCCTGAGGTGGCGAACAGTTTTCAGAAGTGCCTTGGTGCCGACCGAAAGTCCTTCTCCATGTCTTCTCCGAACTTCTCCCACACCCACTGTTTTGCCTCTTTCATGGCAGAGGCTGCAGTCCTTTCGGGCCCTTCAGTACCTTGCAACTGCCTCCGGAGTCCTCCGGGATCCCAGAAAGACTCCTTCTTCAGTCGGACGGCTTCCCTGACCACGGATTCCACCACGGTGTTCGTGGGTTACCGCCCCTTGAGGCACCTAAGACCCTAAGACCACAGCTCCCCGCCGCAGCTTCAGCCATGGAAACTTTGAACATTGTCCACTCAGGTTCAATGCCCCCAGCCTCCACAGGGATGCACAAAAAGCTCCGCCGGAGTTGAATGTCTGTCGGACATGGGCCTCCTCCAGATGTTTCCAATTTACCCGCACTACCCGTTTGGGCTTACCAGGTCTGTCCACAGTCTTCCCCCACCCCCTGACCCAACTCACCACCAGATGGTGATCAGTTGACAGTAGAGCCCGACCGATACATCGGCCGGCCGATATTATCGGCCGATATGAGCTAATTGCATTTAAATCGGCATCGGCGTTTATAACGGCCGATGAAACATGAGAAACAGAGTCTCATGCTTCACTCATGTTATGAGTGTTGCATAGTTTGCCCACCAGAGGGCGGTCTGCAACTCCCCAGTTGACACAGCGCCAGAAATCCACTACAGAGGAAAGCTATCAGCCAAGCCAGTGGCAGAGCATTACACCCGGCATGGAGATGTACTGTTTTGACGGTGAGTCTGTCGTTCGTCATGTGAAATGATTGTAGATTTAGTTCATACTCTGTATATAAAAACGGTGTGGTAGTTCTAGCTAACGGTCCTATCATTATCACTTCTAAATATTCTGTAACATCACTTACAGCCGCTAATGCATTGCTATATTAGATTAGCCACAAAGCTAACTAATACCATGTTTATCAGTGGAAGAGCGCGAACGTTAATAAGAGGTCAAACTATAACGTTAGCGTTTAACTTATTCTAAATATATCTGCAGTGTTTCCCACATAATGACCGCGTAACTGTGGCAGGGGGGCGCGTGTAGTAAATGACTAGAAGTTATGTACAGCGTGCCTCGAAAAAACAACAACTGTTACGTTATTCTAACGCTAACATAGCTTCCTTTTTAGCAGGCCCCTTAAATGCTTGCTATTAACTTGTTTGAAGGTGGTTCTTCTCAAAATTGACACTAACGTTAACCATTCAACTTCAAATTGATTCCGTAATCTTCTCTGAGCTGAAAGCCGGTAACAGTAGGCTAACTTTACGTTCGCCAGCGCATGACGATGTTTTGATTCAGACTGCACAAAGAGAAGAGGAGAAGATATACGGGACCGTTGTGAATGTGTCTGTGAGAGCAAATATAGTTACAGTAACTACAGTAGGTGCGTCAGAAATGATTAAACCAGTGGGGACATGTAAATAAATGTGAGCTGAACAAGCGCTTTTTTTTTTTTTTTTTACAATACAGCTCAAAGCAGCTTTACAGACATAACAGGAAAATGTTGTAATAATATTGTTAAATATAAATAGGTAATAGGTAATACCTATTGCTTGACAAATAAAAAAAAAAAAATATTTCTTATTTTTGCCTATGTAGGAGATCCCTGTTTATTATTATTATTTTAATTGCAATGATGACATGAGTAATGATACATGGTGGTGATATTATTAATACACATGCTTATTCTTTCTCTGTCTCTCTTTCTGCTCTACAGATGGCTGAAAAAGGTGAACGCTGTAGCAGCAAAGTGTGGGACTACTTCTGCAAAGATTCCTCTAATGCAGTGTTCTGTGTTATTTTATATTTATTTATTTTATATGTAGCTATACATTTAACTTATTTTAATTTTATTTTCAATTCATTGACATGGTTTTGTGGAATATTGAATTTTTTTGGTATAGCTCTTTTACTTTAACTTTAGTATTATAATTTATTTACAGTACACAGACTGTTAAAACCAGCTTCAACTGGAAGTAAGTAAAAGTGTTAAATGTTTAAAACCAGACTGTTTTTTGATCATTAAAAAATATATACTTTTGATGTGCAATTGTTTAGTCATTGAGACTGTAATCTAAGGCTTTTTTTAACATCCCTTCTGGAAAATGGTTTATACAGCCCACATACATAGAACAGGCAGATATTTTGCTATTGAATGTCGTGTAAGTGCAGTTTATAGGAAATGGGTCTAATATCCAGTTTATTTTCAAAATCCAAATATCGGCTTATAAATCGGCTCTTTTCGAGTTAATATCGGCATCGGCATCGGCCCCCAAAAATCCATATCGGTCGGGCTCTAGTTGACAGCTCCACCCCTCTCTTCACCTGAGTGTCCAAAACATACGGCCTCAGATCAGATGAAACGATTATAAAATCAATCATTGACCTTCGGCCTAGGGTGCTCTGGTAACAAGTACACTTATGAGCATCCCTATGTTCGAACATGGTGTTTGTTATAGACAATCCATGACTAGCACAGAAGTCCAACAACAGTGCCCACATGCACGTTGAAGTCCCCCAGCAGAACTACGGAGTTCCCCACCGGAGCCCCATACAGGACTCCATTCAAGGTCTCCAAGAAGGCCGAATACTCTTGTTTGGTGCATATGCACAAACAACAGTCAGAGTTCCCACAACCTGCAGGCATAGGGAGGCAAACTCCAACGTAGCGGCGCTCAGCCGGGGACTTGTGAGTATCCCCACACCCGCCCGACGCCTCACACCCTGGGCAACTCCGGAGAAGAAAATAGTCAAACCCCTATCCAGGAGTATGGTTCCAGAACCAAGACTGTGCGTAGAGGTAAGCCCCACCATATCCAACTGGTAGCGTTCCACCTCCTGCACAAGTTCAAGCTCCTTCCCCCACAGAGAGGTGACATTCCACGTCCCCAGAGCCAGCCTCTGCTGCCCGGGTCTGGTCCGTCGAGGCCCCTGACCTTCACCGCTACCCGTGTAGCAGCGCACCCAACCCCAGCGGTTCCTCCCACAGGTGGTGGGCCCATGGGATGGAGAGAGAGGTGCCACATAGCTTTTTCGGGCTGTGCCCGGCTGGGCTCCGTGGCAAACCCGGCCACCAGACGCTCGCTGACGAGCCCTCCATCTGGGCCTGGCTGCAGACGGGGGCCCCGGGCTTCCTCCGGTCAGGGTCTCTGTATCTCTTCCTCGATGTGTCATAGGGATTTTTAACCATTCTTCGTCTGGCCCCTCACCTGAGACCACTTTGCCATGGGAGACCCTACCAGGAGCACAAAGCTCCAGACAACACAGCCCTCAGGTTCATAGGGACACCCAAACCTCTCCACCACAATAAGGTGATGGTTCCTGGAGAGGATATCTTTTAATGGCGAGCACACGGAGGGCTGTGCGGCCCCCCAAAGAAATGCCACCCACACCATTACTGACCCACTGCCAAACCGGTCATGCAGGAGGATGTTGCAGGCAGCAGAACGTTCTTCACGGCATCTCCAGACTGTCACGTCTGTCACATGTGCTCAGTGTGAACCTGCTTTCATCTGTGAAGAGCACAGGGCGCCAGTGGTGAATTTGCCAATCTTCTCTGGCAAATGCCAAACGTCCTGCACGGTGTTGGGCTGTAAGCACAACCCCCACCTGTGGACGTCGGGCCCTCATACCACCCTCATGGTGTCTGTTTCTGATCGTTTGAGCAGACACATGCACATTTGTGGCCTGCTGGAGGTCATTTTGCAGGGCTCTGGCAGTGCTCCTCCTCCTCCTTGCACAAAGGCGGAGGTACCGGTCCTGCTGCTGGGTTGTTGCTCTCCTACGGCCTCCTCCACGTCTCCTGATGTACTGGCCTGTCTCCTGGTAGCGCCTCCATTCTCTGTACACTACGCTGACAGACACAGCAAACCTTCTTGCCACAGCTCGCATTGATGTGCCATCCTGGATGAGCTGCACTACCTGAGCCACTTGTGTGGGTTGTAGACTCCGTCTCATGCTACCTCTAGAGTGAAAGCACCGCCAGCATTCAAAAGTGACCAAAACATCAGCCAGGAACCACCTGCAGAACTACTCCTTTATTGGGGGTGTCTTGCTAATTTCCACCTGTTGTCTATTCCATTTGCACAACAGCATGTGAAATTGATTGTCAATCAGTGTTGCTTCCTAAGTGGACAGTTTGATTTCACAGAAGTGTGATTGACTTGGAGTTACATTGTGTTGGTTAAGTGTTCCCTTTTTTGAGCAGTGTATATTAAATATAATCATAAAAATGTATTTAATGTATATAGTAACTATTAATATACATTTAATGAATATTTGTAAAAAAAATATACAATTAAATAATTGAAGTTAACATGTTTATTTAATCCAGAAGTGACATTCCTTCTGGTTGTGCCACCTGACTTTTGCTACTAATTTCAAATTATACAGGCATTTTCTTGGACACCTACAGTGGGGAGAACAAGTATTTGATACACTGCATATTTTGCAGGTTTTCCTGCTTACAAAGCATGTACAGGTCTGTACTTTTTATCATAGGTACTCTAAAACTGTGAGTGTCGGAATCTAAAACAAAAATCCAGAAAATCCCATTGTATGATTTTTAAGTAATTAATTTGCATTTCATTGCATGACGTAAGTATTTGATACATCAGAAAAGCAGAACTTAATGTTTGGTACAGAAACCTTTGTTGGCAATTACAGAGATCAAACGTTTCCTGTAGTTCTTAACCAGGTTTGCACACACTGCAGCAGGGATTTTGGCCCACTCCTCCATACAGACCTTCTCCAGATCCTTCAGGTTTCGGGGCTGTCACTGCACAATACGGACTTTCAGCTCCCTCCAAAGATTTTCTATTGGGTTCAGGTCTGGAGACTGGCTAGGCCACTCCAGGACCTTGAGATGCTTCTTATGGAGCCACTCCTTAGTTGCCCTGGCTGTGTGCTTCGGGTCGTTGTCATGCTGGAAGACCCAGCCACGACCCATCTTCAATGCTCTTACTGAGGGAAGGAGGTTGTTGGCCAAGATCTGGCGATACATGGCCCATCCATCCTCCCCTCAATACGGTGCAGTCGTCCTGTCCCTTTTGCAGAAAAGCATCCCCAAAGAATGATGTTTCCACCTCCATGCTTCACGGTTGGGATGGTGTTCTTGGGGTTGTACTCATCCTTCTTCTTCCTCCAAACACGGCGAGTGGAGTTTAGACCAAAAAGCTCTATTTTTGTCTCATCAGACCACATGACCTTCTCCCATTCCTCCTCTGGATCATCCAGATGGTCATTGGCAAACTTCAGACGGGCTTGGACATGCGCTGGCTTGAGCAGGGGGACCTTGCATGCGCTGCAGCATTTTAATCCATGACGGCGTAGTGTGTTACTAATGGTTTTCTTTGAGACCATGGTCCCAGCTCTCTTCAGGTCATTGACCAGGTCCTGCCGTGTAGTTCTGGGCTGATCCCTCACCTTCCTCATGATCATTGATGCTCCACGAGGTGAGATCTTGCATGGAGCCCCAGACCGAGGGAGATTGACTGTCATCTTGAACTTCTTCCATTTTCTAATAATTGCACCAACAGTTGTGGTCTTCTCACCAAGCTGCTTGCCTATTGCCCTGTAGCCCATCCCAGCCTTGTGCAGGTCTACAATTTTATCCCGTATGTCCTTACACAGCTCTCTGGTTTTGGCCATTGTGGAGAGGTTGGAGTCTGTTTGATTGAGTGTGTGGACAGGTGTCTTTTATTCAGGTAACAAGTTTAAACAGGTGCAGTTAATACAGGTAATGAGTGGAGAACAGGAGGGCTTCTTAAAGAAAAACTACCAGGTCTGTGAGAGACGGAATTCTTACTGGTTGGTAGGTGATCAAATACTTATGTCATGTGAAAAAATGCAAATTAATTATTTAAAAATCATACAATGTGATTTTATGGATTTTTGTTTTAGATTCCGTCACTAACATTTTAAGAGTACCTATGATAAAACGTACAGACCTGTACATGCTTTGTAAGTAGGAAAACCTGCAAAATATGCAGTGTATCAAATACTTGTTCTCCCCACTGTATATAACTTTTTGTCTTTGCTAGCAAGTTCATTCATTCAATTTTATAATACAATGACTTTTTCTTAGTTTTACATTGGTTGTACCACCTGACATGTAAACTGTACAAGTCTAACTATGAAGAGAAAGTTGCTATTTTTATGAATATATGAGAGAGATTTACAAACCTTTCACTCATCAGTTAAGGTCAGTCGGGGTCCTCTTGATGATGCAATATCCTGTTCACTCTTTTACCTCTTCATTTCAAAATAAAAGTTCTATTAATGTGGTTGCGCTGCCCTGACATTTCAGATATACAAATTTCCGAACAGTTTTTTTTTTCAATTTTCCAAACAATTTAAGAGCTATTAAACTAGTAAATTGTGTTCATTTGAAAGGTCTTCAATGTAAAATTATGCCCCTATATTTAGTTTTAATGTCCTTACCTTTTAAATTCCATATTTAATACTTCACATAGTGTTTATTTGCTCGGACGGTTGCACGACCTGACGTTTTGAGGGTTTTAGATTGCAAAACATAAAATATATACCATTTTTATGATACACTAAAATATGTTCAAACTATACAGGTTATATAGAATAAAATGATGCTTGTATGAATCATTTTAAATTATTTTAAACCAAAGTAGTGCACTTGGACACAAAAAGCTGCATGTCACATCATTGACCCATAGATGGATAGATAGATAGCTCAAAATGTATTATTTATAAATACTATATATATACTGTATTATTTTTATTGAAAATATACACAATCATTGCCTGAAACACGACTGTAGCTAAATATTATCCACATTATATAGTAATAATGAAAAAGAACAGTTATTCATGTTTACATGAATCAGCCTTTTTAATGACTAGGTAACAGCTAGACAGCCAGAGATAACTAGATAGATAGAACAAAATGTCTGTGTTTATCCTATTCATCTATTAACAATAATTCTGTATTTGTTTGCCATATCAGTTAAACCCCATCTTAGACATACTGTAGTATTTATTAAACATTACACACTATGGCCATTAAAAATACACACTATGGTATCTGAAACACGTGTAGCAAAATATTTACAGTGCCTCTGTGTTTAATGGTTTGTAAATAAATAAGCACTATGAAAGAAAGCACAATATCAGTGTCAGCAAGAGAGAAAATTAAAACACGACAGGTCTTCCACATGTGCAACGTAACGTCATTACAGGTAAACGTTACTGTAAACACTGACATATACATAACGTTACATGAAAAACATGAATGTACTAACGTAACGTGCTAACGTACTAACAATCCTAAAACAACTAACAAGTATATAACGGTTTACCCATATATACAACTAAGAAACCTTAAATTAATACTTACGTTTGATAAGTTGACAGCTTGTAAGACGACAGAACAGTTGAAAAAACACTGTATATCGGACAAACTCTGTGCACTTTATCTCTGCTGCTGCCGTCTATGATGCGACGTCTGTCACTGTAAGAAAACAAGGGAAAAAAGAGGCTCTCCTTAACTTTATCCACAGTAGCGCCCTTAATTTAGAGAGTATGGCCAACTAGGGAATCGGATGTTCTGAGCTATCCCGTTATGCGATTGGTTCCGAGGTGGTCACATGTTTTGTGGACTCCATGTTGTATACCAACATTCATTTGATTCCATTGACATAGTGCAGGGAATAGTGGAAAGATGTAATAAATTATTTTAAAAATGACAATTCACTGAAAAAATGCCCAAGTATTTTCTTCTTATTTATGTTTACGTTAATATTCACTTATTTAATAATATTCACTTATCTTAATATTATAGAACATACTCTATTCAATAAATATTGTTTGTTTGAACCTCATTCTGTTCTATATTGTTGTACTTATTCTGACTGTTTTGTTTAAAGGAGGGAGGATTGTATTGGGAGCACTGAAGTGTCAGGTGGGACTGTGTGGCAATGGCAAATGGTTTACATAGCTCACGGCATCACGGGTCAGGTAGAGGGCCCCTTAGCAGAATTTAGCTTAGGGCCCCAGGGAGGTCAGGATCGGCACTGACGACTGCCTTCGGAGTTTCCTATGTCTGCGTCCACCTGTGGTGACCTGTGGTGTTAGTGCTCCTTTTGTACCATAATTTTATTGAATGAAACATTAAGCTTCGCTCCTACGAGATGGGTGGGTTTTTGTTACATTACACACAAAGCTAACTGGCTATAGTTAGCCTGTACATATGCTAGCTGACATTAGAAAGGTAAACACTGCTCAGAGACTTATTGGGCGACTGGTCACTCACTACAATGGGCATTTTTTAGAGGCCCATTTACGATATAGAAGGTCAATATACACTGAAATATTTCCGTAAGGGCCTTTTACATATTGACAAACGTTGACAATAACAAGAATATGCCTCTTTATGGCGAAAATAACCGATTTATTTCAAGATAGCATATTCGCCCCATAGGGTTACATTGTAGAGTCATCTGACGTTGGTATCCAATATGGAGCCCATGATTTGAGTTGGCCAAACTCTCTCTAATACACAGCTCTGATCCACAGGGGGAAACAGCACCCCCCAAATCCAGTTTGTGGCCACAAATATATGACAGCCGTACTTTAAGACTTACCATAGAGAATGAATGGTAAAAGTTAAGAGAATTAAGCCCTACTATTCACGGCTCCCGCGCAGCGACCAGCCACGTATAGGTGTAGAAGACTTTTTTTGAAAACAAAGGAAAAAGTATTCCTGACCGGAAGCCTTTCCAAAAGAACATAGTTCGAATCCCACCTTACCCCCAAAAAATGTCCTGTATTTAGTTCAGAATATCATGCTACAGCATGTTTGTATTACACAAAGTAATTAAATTAGATTATGTTAAATTTAATTCAATATTTTTTTTTAAAATGATTAGTCTCTCAGGATGATAACAAGATGATTAGACCTTATGATTTGAAGGTTATGACAATAGTACTTTAACTTGCTTCTACTGGTAAACGTTGAATTGAACTTAATAATAGTATAGTATTATATAATTATACACAATTCCAAAGCACTATTTGTTTAATTTTATTTAATTGTTTAACACTTTCACTTCCTCAATCAAATGACAGTCACAGTGATGCTTTCAGTATATTTTATTAAAAAAACAACCTCATTCTAAAACAGACAAAATGATCATCCAAAACACAATAAAAATCTCGCGGGGCGTATATTTGAAGTCTGGTGTATATTTCTTTTTCACTGCGACCCATCTGTCCCTTTCAGCCTCATAAAAGTCTGACAGTTTGAACACTCCCCCCAAGTCATCTCCTTCACCATGCCCTGTGCCTTGTAGAGGGAGAACACTCTGGAAGGGCAGTAGATGTATTTCCCTGGCACTCCGGGGAAGCTGTCATGTGTGAGGGCTCTCAGGGCCCTGCTTTAGCGGTTCATCACAGAACCTGCACAGACGACCTGTTGGAAGCTGCTCTGCTGACTTCCTCTTTGCCCTCTCCTCTGCCACCCTCCTCCACTCAGCCCCCCTCTGTCTGGCGCCCTCCAGCTTCCTCTCAATGAATGGAGACGCAGCAAAGTCCTCAAAAGACATCCGAGGGTTTGTGAGGCCTTCGTCAGCGTAGGTCTTGATCACCTTTGTGGAGCAGTAAATGTATTTGATGGTTTGTGTCTGATAAAAGAAATGAACTGATGAGCCATCGCCAAGATACCGGGACTTCGGCTGACCGCAGGCTACACAGTTCCTGGTCTTTTTTTTCTGCTGCTGCTGCTGATGTTGTTTTGCCATTAACTCTGCTACAATCCGCTCCACTGTAGCCCGGCTCAGGGACTCCTCCTGGGGCGGAGCAACAGGTGGAGGGTTGAAAGTTGCAGGAGGCAGAGTTATGACAGGCACGCTGGTCGTTTGACTGCCTGTAGTCAAACTCTGCCACAGCTGCTGCGTCTCAAACTTTCTCTGGGCTGGTATTGAGGCAGGAGCTGGTGTTTTTTAATTTGGCCAGATGCTTTACATATCTGGAGATATGTTGGCATGTGGTTGGATGAAGGAGGCTTTTGGGGTCAGTGCCCTCTGGACCATGGCAGCATAGTCTGCGTCCACCTGCTTCAAAGAGTCTTTTGACCCATGGTGTTTAATCAGAAGCCCGTCGATGGCCACTCTCATGGCTTCTGTCCACCGGCTGTGGTCCAAGACTTGAACAAGGCCTCCCGTCTTGATTGGTCCAGTACGGGCGGCCCGGGGAGAGGAGGAAACAGGCAGCGGTGCTACCCCTGGATGGTCTAAACAATAAAGCATATATTTATTATGAATTTATTATTCATTCATTTATTATTCATTCATTATTTATAGTTTTTTGACAAACTTGGATAAAACATGGATACAAAATTGTATATGTTGATTGTGTGAAGAGTTGATCAGTTAAATTTGTTACATGTATCATATATTCTCTCATAGTTTTTACACATTGTATACACTAGTGCTGGGCGATATACCAGTTCACACCGAATAACGGTGTATATTTTCGTTATATGAATTTTTAATATACCGCCTTACTGGTGTATTTGATTACACAACGTTCGGAACGCTACACTGCGCCGCACGACACTGTTTCAGACGGACCCTTTTCAATGTAACACGCATGGTGTGACTGGAGGCGTGGTGAGGGTAAACAGTAGTGCTCTGGTGTCACACAGAGCCATAGAGAGAGTGAAGATGGATAGAATAGACACTGAAAGTTCCGAAATCGAAGCTGCAGAACTAGTAAAACATGATGACACAGAAGAACTTGTGCCAAAAAGAGGAGCCGTGTCTGATGTTACCTGTCATGCTAACTGTAGTTGTCGCGCTAACGTTAGACCTGTCACCTCAAGCATGCAGCGGAGCAACACAATGAACAAAATAGCAATCCACCTACGGCTGCACTACAGACCGTCAAGAAAGACGTGTTCAGAGCAATGATTAAAACACTGGATTTAGCGGAGCTACGTTCAGTCGCCCACTTTTCTACAACAACCTAACGTTACCTGTGGTCAAGGTAGTGTTTAAACAGCAATCTTACAACTATTTTGCTTTGAAAAGGAAGCATGTTGGTATGTGTATTTAATTTAAGTTTATTTTACTACTTTGTATTTTGCACAATAAAAAAAAATAGTTTAGATTCTGTAACTGTTTCATGCATTCTCCTTCATATAGTTATTGTATAATGTTGTGGAGCCAAGCAGACATTGAAATGTTTCTGTTAATATTCTGACAGTACTGAATAGTGACAGTAAAATGAGCCATTAAACCTATATAAAGACCCAGTCAAGCAAAAGAAGGAAAATACCGTGAAACCGCCAGAATCTTAATAAATACCGTGATACAATTTTTTTGTCATTCCACCCAGCACTAGTATACACAAAGTTATTCCTTATTCAATATTACCAGGCCTGTTTTATACTGTGAGGTCTGTATGAGGATGGAAGGTGGGTAAATGGAATACCTGTATCCATCAAAGACTGAGTCTCTGAGTTGGCTCTGGCCGCAGCTGGTATCAAGGGTGGCTGGGACTGCTGGGATTGTGAAACTGTTTCAGAGCCCTGCTGGAAAGATAGGATGGGCACCGCTCCAACTGGCTCATCACTGGTCTCCCGAAATATAACATACAAACACTGACCGTCTGACAGACTGACTGACTAAATCACTATATCAAATATAGTGATTTAGTCAGTCAGTCTGTCAGACGGTCAGTGATTGACAGTGAGTGTTTAGTCTGGATTACCTGAGAGTCTGTGCCCACCATATCAGCAGGGCAGTGATAATCTGTCTCCATGGCTACAGCAGCTGGGATGTTGGGCTGTACCTTGTGCTTGTCCCAGTTCAACACAACAGGATGACAACCTGGGTCCACAAACCACAGTCCAAATCTCTCCCCTGTGTCCCTGTTTGTATTTTGCAGCCTGGGATATTTTGCATGTCCTGTCACCTTGACAGAGGCTGTGTTCAGTCCTGAAATTAACAGGGGGTCAAACACAGCTGGCAGCTCCACACCAGGCTGTTTCAGGTCCACCAGCCTCTGGAAGTTCCACCGCACCACTCCAGTCATTGCCTGGGCCTGGAAAGGTTCACAGGACACTCAGTTGCCTGTCACCCACTGGGCTTGGTGAAAGTGGAAGCCCTCCTGCTGAGACGTGCCTCTCACTGGAATCCAAACAGGTACAGTGGCTCCCGCACCCTTGGTGTAGTTGAGCTGCAAGGTGCCACCATACCTGTAGAGAATTCCCTCCCCCACGTCAGGGTCGCTCAGGCAGCCTCTCAGGATTTGGCATCCTTAAACAGGGGCATATCATTGGCATCCTTTGCCAGGTAGAAGTTGTGCAACACATCTTCAACCCTCTGCAGCTCCCTCGGCTGTGGCACCTTTGTCCTGCAGTGCTCTCTTATGTGCTGCTTTGTCGGATTGGCAGGAGAGATTCCGCAGAAGGTGTATGCCTCTTTGAGCCTTTGTAGATCCCTCTGGTCCACCACAACAAATGCTGCAGAGAGGAACTGGCAGAAGGAGCTGAACAGAGGGTGATGTTCAGACACACACTCCCTGGTAAAGCGCCTCATGCAGTGAAACAAGTCTAACTTGATGGCAATGTCTTTGTTAAACTTGCTCCTCGAGGCACTGTTGTTGGCCAGGTTGCCAGAGTTCGCCTTCGCCACGGTGGCCTCTGACGTCCTCCAGCAGTCCCACAGCAGGTGCTCCTGGGGACCAGGGTCCAGGACCTTGAAGGCAGCGCAGCAGTCCCTAAAACACTGAAAATGAATTTCATTAGAGCCACTACAATATGTTTTGTACAATGACTCTTATTATATTCACAGTTTAAAAGCATATACTGTACTGTAAGTTTACTATATCATTATTTTTTTGTTATTTATATGAACTACGAATGAGTCAGATTACACAGTGAACTGCAAATGAAGTAAAAGAAAATTAAGACATGAAGACAATAAACAAAACAACATAAAAACAAGTATATAGATTTATTTTAAACTTATCTTTATACCTGTCAAGCCACTGGTAGCTTGCCTTCCTCACACCAGCTGCAGTGTAGCCCCTCGTCTGAGAAGCCCAGTGATGGTTCTCTGGCCATAAACTCCTGCCTCAGCATCCCTGACGTTCTGCACACTGAGCAGGTAGGCCAGGTGAGCTCTCTCATATTTAAGGTGGAGTGCCTCCGTCAGCTGCTTAGCCATGTCCTCTGGTGATCTGCCGCTGTGCCTCATCTCATCCATTACAGATTTGCAGATGGCCTTTTTGTGGGTAAGGAAAGCCGGAACAATGCTGCTGAAGCGCTCTGGTAGCTTCTCCAGCCACTGGGGCTTGTCAGCATGCCAGTACTTCCTACAGGCCTTGCAGGTGAGCCGTGAGGCTAAAATATAGTACTGGCCGCTGGTGCCAATGATAACCCTTGGCCTTCCAATGCCGGAAGAAGCTACCTGAGGGTTGGGACAATCATGAAGGCAGGGCAAGATGTAATTGTTCCTTACCCTCTCCATGATTGTGTGCTCCGGCTTTCAAATGAAAAAAGGATGAAGCTGACAGTATTTAGGTGACGGCAGCTCAGAGATTGAGTCTATGAGCTCAGGCTGAGGAGGATTACGCCACAAGGACAGCATGTTCATGGGATGACGTACAGGACGTGATCCCGGCCACAGCCCCAATGCCTCCAGCTCAGTCTTCATCCAAATTTTCTGCTGGTGGGAGCAGTTCCACTGCGCTACATCCTGATCATAGCCAGGGACAGAGGCTGCAGGCTGGTGTGGCACATCTAAAGGGACAGAAGGTGCTGGACTTGGCAGAGCTGTAAAACAGTATAGTACATACTAGGGATGGAACGGTACACAAAAGTCACGGTTCAGTTCATACCTCGGTTCAGACATCACGGTTCGGTTCGGTACAATGGAGGGAAAAGCTAAACAAAAATGCAGAAGGCCATTTCTTTATTTATACCTAGTGTTATACAGTCTCACCCCTGAGCTAACTGCAACAGCCTGAAGTGTATAAAGTAAGATGTAAACGGTAAACAAAAAGTACCCCATATCATCTACAGACTCCACCTGGAACTTGTAAGCAAAATAAAACAATCAGCTATAAAACTGAAAATACAGCATCTCTTTTTTTATGAAAGTGCAAATTACGTGGAATAATAATAAAACAACAAATTCTACTTAGGCGAGACCTTCCCCCACACAAGTATTCTTGTTCTTAAGTGCGACAGGCATACCTTTGTCAACTGGCCACTACCTCCTGTAGCTTCTCAGCTAGGTGAGTGCTTGTGTGCTGCTCATACAGGGGCCGCGTCTGTAGAACTGACGCTTTCATTTCCCACTCAGTCAATAAAATGAGCAGTCACCATGAGATAGCTTTCCGTGGCACGAGAAGGGAGAAGTTGGACAGTTTTTTTTGTCTCGTTCCAGTGATTGGTACATCTGGGTAATGGTGTTGGATATGCGTTAGCATGCTACCTGTATTTCCACTCACATACCCAACTGCTGCTGAACGGCCGACACAGTCCTCGTCTTATCCACCACTCGTCTGTACTACTGGAACTGACTGGGAAACCCAATTTTTCCCAAACTTGCGATCAGGCTGGCGGGTCCTTATTGCTTCTAGCTCTGACTCGCTCACTGGACCCGGCCGTCAACATGTAGGCAGAGCTCGGCAGCTTCAGAGCAGGGGGACGGCTACAGATTAGGTGCCTGATACGCGTATCTAACAGTAGTTCCGCATTACATTAATTCATTTATACGCGAGTTTTATGTATTTTTATACCGTGTATTCTCCATGTAAATTCATGTACCGAACCGAGACGCCCATACCGTTTCGGTTCAATACGAATACATGTACCGTTCCACCCCTAGTACATACACAGTAAGAGAAAAGAAAGAGAGCTCTATATTAAGACTGCTACGGTTATAACAAATGTATACCTTCATCAGGGACAGTGTCTCTGTGCTTCCACTGATGATAACTCTAGGATGGTGAAATACAAACAGGAACATACGCATTCAAATAAGATATTATTTCTCACAGCATTCAAGGAAATAAAGCACGTTACCTTCAGGATGAAATGGAGCTGATGTTATCCCAGGCTCTGACAAAGTAGTGTGGGAGACTGGCTTTCCATGTGCTTTGAAAAGAAAAAAGTTAGATACCAGATGTTAACATTACATAACATTATTTAACATATAACATGAGTAATATATATAACACAGTGAAATATTAATTTGATTTTCACAATGAAACTGATGTGAGGTACACTGGTAGTTATCACAGAGGACAACATACTTTGTCTCAACACATTAGGCGCCTGTTCTTCTACCCCAAGCTGTTGGGCGAGGGCGAGCAGCTGAGGAGGGACCGACAGCGGGGCCTTCGTCGTGGCTGTGGGAACAATTTGGTCACATAACATGATACCGTAACACAACATTCAGTACAGTTTCAAGTGAGAAGTGAACAAATATAATAACCTTTCACAGAAGCAACAATCACAGAGGAGACAGGCAGGTCTGGAAACAGTAGCTGTTGGCTCCGTCCTGTGTGCTATAAAAACAATTCAGTGTCATTTTCCTCACACAGTCAAGCTAGTTTATGCTTCACAGTGTGGCTTTACCTGTTGTCTCTCTAATAAACTGAGTACAGACTGAAAACGTATTTCCTTAAATTATAAATAGCTATTTCTTTGTAATGACAAAACAATGCTTTTAAGAAAACAGGTAAAGTACAGAAACAATATCAATATACAGTAAGCACACTGCTTCCCCAGATTTGCCTCCAGGTGTCCTTTGCCCCGGCTCCAAAGCCGACAGTATTGTCACCGTCTGATGCCACTGGTGGCGCAAGCAGCCTGGAAGCTAGATACTCCCTCAGGTCCCTAATTTCCTGGAAGCTCCTGCCATAGTCCAGAAATGACAGCAGGCTGTCCTTGCTGTTTCCCTGAGGGTCCCATCTCTCTCCTCCTCCTCTACCTTTTTCATCAGGTAGATGGTGTAGCCAACATCGTTTTCCAGGAGCCACCTAAACAATTTCCCCTTGTACTTGCCAAACTGCAGCACGTACTCCCCCATCACCTCCAGTCGGTCAGACTGATGGTTTATCCAATGAACTAACCAGTATTTTCGCCCCTTCCCAAACGTTCTCCAACGGAAAGTTCCCAGATGGATATGCTGAGCAAATGCGAAGCAATCCATCTGGCGGAGTCAGGTTACAGATGTGGGGCCTGCTGCAGAAACAGGAGAGTTCTCTGTGCAGTATTTTCCCTGGTTCTGATGAGATCACCTGGTGTATTCCCAAAGTTCCCTTTACAAGGGGCACGACATCAGGAACAGCTTCACTTGATGCCTGTCTCTCCATTAAAATCTGTAAAAATCCTCAGGGGTTTGGATGTCTGCTCCCCTGTTGACAGAAGTATGGCGTTATTTTTTAGTCAAAAGTTATGAGCGTGTAACACATGCTCACAAGCACATTATGTTATTTCACACGCGCAAAAATGAACCTTCAGCTGGCATGATAAAAGTACTCGCGCACAAATTCAACAACCGAGAGGTGTAGGTAGCTGCGAGCGAGCGCCTGGCTACTCTTACTCTGCTTGTACAGTGGAATCCTGCTCGCGCGCAGCGGCCTTCTGCTCGCGGAGTGGATTTCTGCTCGCTCAGCTGATTTCTGCTCGCTCGAGTACATGACTTTTGACAATTTGGGGGCGGAAACCAAGGAGGGCACTGACCCTCTTATGATTGGTCACTTTCACACAGGGACATCCTTGATTGACAGCTCTCATTACAGGAAGCACGGAGTCAAAGTATCTGACGGAGTTCAGTCATTCAGTTAACACTGCACAGTGGACGGAATGGCGGCGACACCTGAAGATGTAGGCGTAAGTGATATTGATGATATGATGGGGGGGCTGTGTGTTTGACAGTGTTATAGCAATTTAATCTGAAATTTGTTGAGAATAAACTCATTAAATATTGAGAATAAAGTCGTTGTATTTCAAGTTTTTTTCTCAATATTTAATGAGTTTTTTCTCGAAACACAACGACTTTATTCTCAATATTTAATGAGTTTATTCTCAACAAATTTCAGATTAAATTGCTATAACACTGTCAAACACACAGCCCCCCCATCATATCATCAATATCACTTACGCCTACATCTTCAGGTGTCGCCGCCATTCCGTCCACTGTGCAGTGTTAACTGAATGACTGAACTCCGTCAGATACTTTGACTCCGTGCTTCCTGTAATGAGAGCTGTCAATCAAGGATGTCCCTGTGTGAAAGTGACCAATCATAAGAGGGTCAGTGCCCTCCTTGGTTTCCGCCCCCAAATTGTCAAAAGTCATGTACTCGAGCGAGCAGAAATCAGCTGAGCGAGCAGAAATCCACTCCGCGAGCAGAAGGCCGCTGCGCGCGAGCAGGATTCCAATGTACAAGCAGAGTAAGAGTAGCCAGGCGCTCGCTCGCAGCTACCTACACCTCTCGGTTGTTGAATTTGTGCGCGAGTACTTTTATCATGCCAGCTGAAGGTTCATTTTTGCGCGTGTGAAATAACATAATGTGCTTGTGAGCATGTGTTACACGCTCATAACTTTTGACTAAAAAATAACGCCATACAGAAGAGTCAGCAATCCTTTTAACAGCACCCCCAACCCCATCTGGTGCGCCTTTCCCGTGAGACGTCTCAGAGAAGTTCCAAGTGACCTGATTGAATCCTGAAAGGAAGGGGATGGTACTCAGGAGGTAAAAATTATTTTTGTTACGGTACTGAGTGACAGGTCCATCGCTCATCACATGGAGTAGTAGGACGTGGATTCCAACTGCCCAACATCTTTTATCACAGGCTCAAGGTGGGACCACACAGCTCTCTCATCATGCCGGAGGCACCCAGAGATACTGGCATAGGACTGCACACCAGTAGAAGTGTAGGCAACACAGTAGTGGACAGTAGCCTGCCTTCTGTTCCCACCAAAGTGAAAAGCCTGTACTTCGCGGTTCAGTTTGCAGCCAAAGTTTTCTGCAAAATCAACATGTAAGACCATTTCATCCTCTCTCAGGCTTTCCTTTAATGCCCTGCACTCTTTGGCCTGGTGAAGCCAATTGAAGTGGTGTTTCGCAAGGCCATCAAGCTTGCGTTAAAACGTTCCAACAAATCAGTGAAAGTGCCATTCTGTGTCTCTTTGATGAAGTTCATGAAGGTCCTCTGCTCTTCTGTGTTTTCTTACCCACTGAGACCACATCACCATCTCTTCTATCTGGGGTTTTGAAACTCCCACTTCATAATAGCAGCATTTTGCACAGACACGGTACATGCAGGCCTTGTTATCTGGATTGCACACAATTGCAGACAACAGCTGAGAGACACTGGTTGTCTTCAGAAGACCTTTCTGCTGCAGTTTTTCAGACAGCAGTTTGACATTCTCATGTTCCATGCAGGCACATGTGTTCCTGTCAGACGTTTTTGGCTGAGTCACGTGAAAGGACAATATCTGACAAATTGTCTGTAAGAGACCCTGTGGGACCTTTCCATTTCAGAATTAAATGAAAAATGGAGTTCAGCTAGGGGTTTAACAAGAACACGCCTCTGCTGTTTGTTTGTTTTCATTGTCACTGTGTCTTTTTTCCCTGGCAGCAAGCAGCTGTTCTCATCACAACAGAGGAACTCCACAACTTTCAATCTTTCCTTTCTACAGCCAGTTTCTTTGCACATGTTTCCTTGTGTTGTAGATTTAGCATTTTCCTGTCTCCTGGCTCTGTTTTGTCTTAATCTTTCTAGGCGTTTTTGAAATTTTTCAGTTTCTTTTCTGGCAGCCTCCATTTCCCTTTACATCATGTTCATATCACGGCACAACTTTTGACTGACTTTTGACTACAAAAACATCAAACACTAAGGTTAACTGGCATATTTTAATTAGAAAATCTGAAAAGTCTGACTGATTGCTGTACACAATTATCAACTACACAAAAATGGTATTAAGATGTATTACCTTTCTTTCCTTTTTGCAAGATATCTTTCTGTTGCAGCTGGATCATTTTTAAATCGCTTCCTGTAGCGTGCAGCTTTTTCTTTACTTGATAGTGGCATCTAAAATCATTGAAAGAGATACATTTTAAATCCATCCATCCATTGTCTTCCGCTTATCAATTGTCGGGTCGCGGGGAGGAACAGCTCCAGCAGGGGACCCCAAACTTCCCCTTCTCGAGCCACATTAACCAGCTCCGACTGGGGGATCCCGAGGCGTTCCCAAGCCAGGTTGGAGATATAATCCCTCCACCTAGTCCTGGGTCTTCCCCGAGGTCTCCTCCCAGCTGGACGTGCCTGGAACACCTCCCTAGGGAGGCGCCCAGGGGCATCCTTACCAGATGCCCGAACCACCTCAACTGGCTCCTTTCGACGCAAAGGAGCAGCGGCTCTACTCCGAGCTCCTCACGGATGACCGAGCTTCTTACCCTATCTCCAAGGGAGACACCAGCCACCCTCCTGAGGAAACCCATTTCGGTCGCTTGTACCCTGGATCTCGTTCTTTCGGTCATGATCCAGCCTTCATGACCATAGGTGAGGGTAGGAACGAAAACTGACCGGTAGATCAAGAGCTTTGCCTTCTGGCTCAGCTCTCTTTTTGTCACAACGGTGTGATACACTTAATGTAATACCACCCCCGCTGCACCGATTCTCCGATCAATCTCCCGCTCCATTGTCCCCTCACTCGCGAACAAGACCCCCAGGTATTTAAACTCCTTCACTTGAAGTAAGGACTCATTCCTTACCTGGAGAAGGCACTCCATCGGTTTCCTGCTGAGAACCATGGCCTCAGATTTAGAGGTGCTGATCCTCATCCCAGCCGCTTCACACTCGGCTGCAAACCGATCCAGTGAGTGCTGAAGGTCACAGGCCGATGATGCCATCAACATCATCTGCAAAGAGCAGCGATGAGATCCCCAGCCCACCGAATTGCAAACCCCTCCCCACCACGACTATGCCTCGATAACCTGTCCATAAATACTACGAACAGGATTGGTGACAAAGCGCAGCCCTGGCAGAGGCCAACCCTCACCTGAAACGAGTCTGACTTACTGCCGAGAACCCGGACACAGCTCTCGCTTTGGTCATACAGAGATTGGATGGCCCTGAGAAGGGACCCCCTCACCCCATACTCCCGCAGCACCTCCCACGGTATCTCCCGGGGGACCAGGTCATACGCCTTCTCCAGATCCACAAAACACATGTAGACCGGATGGGCATACTCCCAGGCTCCCTCCAGGATCCTTGCGAGAGTGAAGATCTGATCCGTTGTTCCACAACCAGGACAGAATCCGCATTGTTCCTCTTCAACCCGAGGTTCGACTATCAGCCGAACCCTCCTTTCCAGCACCTTGGAGTAGACTTTACCAGGGAGGCTGAGAAGTGTGATACCCCTGTAATTGGGACACACCCTCTGGTCCCCCTTTTTGAACAGGGGAACCATCACCCCGGTCTGCCACTCCTTTGGCACTGTCCCAGACTTCCACGCAATGTTGAGTAGGCATGTCAACCAAGACAGCCCCTCCACACCCAGAGCTTTCAGCATTTATGGACGGATCTCATCCATCCCTGGGGCTTTGCCACTGTGGAGTTGTTTGACTACCTCAGTGACTTCCACCAAGGAAATTGACGACAATCCCCCATCATCATCCAGCTCTGCCTCTACCATAGAGGGCGTATCAGCTGGATTCAGGAGTTCCTCAAAGTGCTCCTTCCACTGCCCTATTACCTCCTCAGTTGAGGTCAACAACATCCCATCCTTACTGTACACAGCTTGGATGGTTCCCCGATTCCCCCTCCTGAGGTGGCGAACAGTTTTCAGAAGTGCCTTGGTGCCGACCGAAAGTCCTTCTCCATGTCTTCTCCGAACTTCTCCCACACCCACTGTTTTGCCTCTTTCATGGCAGAGGCTGCAGTCCTTTCGGGCCCTTCAGTACCTTGCAACTGCCTCCGGAGTCCTCCGGGATCCCAGAAAGACTCCTTCTTCAGTCGGACGGCTTCCCTGACCACGGATTCCACCACGGTGTTCGTGGGTTACCGCCCCTTGAGGCACCTAAGACCCTAAGACCACAGCTCCCCGCCGCAGCTTCAGCCATGGAAACTTTGAACATTGTCCACTCAGGTTCAATGCCCCCAGCCTCCACAGGGATGCACAAAAAGCTCCGCCGGAGTTGAATGTCTGTCGGACATGGGCCTCCTCCAGATGTTTCCAATTTACCCGCACTACCCGTTTGGGCTTACCAGGTCTGTCCACAGTCTTCCCCCACCCCCTGACCCAACTCACCACCAGATGGTGATCAGTTGACAGTAGAGCCCGACCGATACATCGGCCGGCCGATATTATCGGCCGATATGAGCTAATTGCATTTAAATCGGCATCGGCGTTTATAACGGCCGATGAAACATGAGAAACAGAGTCTCATGCTTCACTCATGTTATGAGTGTTGCATAGTTTGCCCACCAGAGGGCGGTCTGCAACTCCCCAGTTGACACAGCGCCAGAAATCCACTACAGAGGAAAGCTATCAGCCAAGCCAGTGGCAGAGCATTACACCCGGCATGGAGATGTACTGTTTTGACGGTGAGTCTGTCGTTCGTCATGTGAAATGATTGTAGATTTAGTTCATACTCTGTATATAAAAACGGTGTGGTAGTTCTAGCTAACGGTCCTATCATTATCACTTCTAAATATTCTGTAACATCACTTACAGCCGCTAATGCATTGCTATATTAGATTAGCCACAAAGCTAACTAATACCATGTTTATCAGTGGAAGAGCGCGAACGTTAATAAGAGGTCAAACTATAACGTTAGCGTTTAACTTATTCTAAATATATCTGCAGTGTTTCCCACATAATGACCGCGTAACTGTGGCAGGGGGGCGCGTGTAGTAAATGACTAGAAGTTATGTACAGCGTGCCTCGAAAAAACAACAACTGTTACGTTATTCTAACGCTAACATAGCTTCCTTTTTAGCAGGCCCCTTAAATGCTTGCTATTAACTTGTTTGAAGGTGGTTCTTCTCAAAATTGACACTAACGTTAACCATTCAACTTCAAATTGATTCCGTAATCTTCTCTGAGCTGAAAGCCGGTAACAGTAGGCTAACTTTACGTTCGCCAGCGCATGACGATGTTTTGATTCAGACTGCACAAAGAGAAGAGGAGAAGATATACGGGACCGTTGTGAATGTGTCTGTGAGAGCAAATATAGTTACAGTAACTACAGTAGGTGCGTCAGAAATGATTAAACCAGTGGGGACATGTAAATAAATGTGAGCTGAACAAGCGCTTTTTTTTTTTTTTTTTACAATACAGCTCAAAGCAGCTTTACAGACATAACAGGAAAATGTTGTAATAATATTGTTAAATATAAATAGGTAATAGGTAATACCTATTGCTTGACAAATAAAAAAAAAAAAATATTTCTTATTTTTGCCTATGTAGGAGATCCCTGTTTATTATTATTATTTTAATTGCAATGATGACATGAGTAATGATACATGGTGGTGATATTATTAATACACATGCTTATTCTTTCTCTGTCTCTCTTTCTGCTCTACAGATGGCTGAAAAAGGTGAACGCTGTAGCAGCAAAGTGTGGGACTACTTCTGCAAAGATTCCTCTAATGCAGTGTTCTGTGTTATTTTATATTTATTTATTTTATATGTAGCTATACATTTAACTTATTTTAATTTTATTTTCAATTCATTGACATGGTTTTGTGGAATATTGAATTTTTTTGGTATAGCTCTTTTACTTTAACTTTAGTATTATAATTTATTTACAGTACACAGACTGTTAAAACCAGCTTCAACTGGAAGTAAGTAAAAGTGTTAAATGTTTAAAACCAGACTGTTTTTTGATCATTAAAAAATATATACTTTTGATGTGCAATTGTTTAGTCATTGAGACTGTAATCTAAGGCTTTTTTTAACATCCCTTCTGGAAAATGGTTTATACAGCCCACATACATAGAACAGGCAGATATTTTGCTATTGAATGTCGTGTAAGTGCAGTTTATAGGAAATGGGTCTAATATCCAGTTTATTTTCAAAATCCAAATATCGGCTTATAAATCGGCTCTTTTCGAGTTAATATCGGCATCGGCATCGGCCCCCAAAAATCCATATCGGTCGGGCTCTAGTTGACAGCTCCACCCCTCTCTTCACCTGAGTGTCCAAAACATACGGCCTCAGATCAGATGAAACGATTATAAAATCAATCATTGACCTTCGGCCTAGGGTGCTCTGGTAACAAGTACACTTATGAGCATCCCTATGTTCGAACATGGTGTTTGTTATAGACAATCCATGACTAGCACAGAAGTCCAACAACAGTGCCCACATGCACGTTGAAGTCCCCCAGCAGAACTACGGAGTTCCCCACCGGAGCCCCATACAGGACTCCATTCAAGGTCTCCAAGAAGGCCGAATACTCTTGTTTGGTGCATATGCACAAACAACAGTCAGAGTTCCCACAACCTGCAGGCATAGGGAGGCAAACTCCAACGTAGCGGCGCTCAGCCGGGGACTTGTGAGTATCCCCACACCCGCCCGACGCCTCACACCCTGGGCAACTCCGGAGAAGAAAATAGTCAAACCCCTATCCAGGAGTATGGTTCCAGAACCAAGACTGTGCGTAGAGGTAAGCCCCACCATATCCAACTGGTAGCGTTCCACCTCCTGCACAAGTTCAAGCTCCTTCCCCCACAGAGAGGTGACATTCCACGTCCCCAGAGCCAGCCTCTGCTGCCCGGGTCTGGTCCGTCGAGGCCCCTGACCTTCACCGCTACCCGTGTAGCAGCGCACCCAACCCCAGCGGTTCCTCCCACAGGTGGTGGGCCCATGGGATGGAGAGAGAGGTGCCACATAGCTTTTTCGGGCTGTGCCCGGCTGGGCTCCGTGGCAAACCCGGCCACCAGACGCTCGCTGACGAGCCCTCCATCTGGGCCTGGCTGCAGACGGGGGCCCCGGGCTTCCTCCGGTCAGGGTCTCTGTATCTCTTCCTCGATGTGTCATAGGGATTTTTAACCATTCTTCGTCTGGCCCCTCACCTGAGACCACTTTGCCATGGGAGACCCTACCAGGAGCACAAAGCTCCAGACAACACAGCCCTCAGGTTCATAGGGACACCCAAACCTCTCCACCACAATAAGGTGATGGTTCCTGGAGAGGATATCTTTTAATGGCGAGCACACGGAGGGCTGTGCGGCCCCCCAAAGAAATGCCACCCACACCATTACTGACCCACTGCCAAACCGGTCATGCAGGAGGATGTTGCAGGCAGCAGAACGTTCTTCACGGCATCTCCAGACTGTCACGTCTGTCACATGTGCTCAGTGTGAACCTGCTTTCATCTGTGAAGAGCACAGGGCGCCAGTGGTGAATTTGCCAATCTTCTCTGGCAAATGCCAAACGTCCTGCACGGTGTTGGGCTGTAAGCACAACCCCCACCTGTGGACGTCGGGCCCTCATACCACCCTCATGGTGTCTGTTTCTGATCGTTTGAGCAGACACATGCACATTTGTGGCCTGCTGGAGGTCATTTTGCAGGGCTCTGGCAGTGCTCCTCCTCCTCCTTGCACAAAGGCGGAGGTACCGGTCCTGCTGCTGGGTTGTTGCTCTCCTACGGCCTCCTCCACGTCTCCTGATGTACTGGCCTGTCTCCTGGTAGCGCCTCCATTCTCTGTACACTACGCTGACAGACACAGCAAACCTTCTTGCCACAGCTCGCATTGATGTGCCATCCTGGATGAGCTGCACTACCTGAGCCACTTGTGTGGGTTGTAGACTCCGTCTCATGCTACCTCTAGAGTGAAAGCACCGCCAGCATTCAAAAGTGACCAAAACATCAGCCAGGAACCACCTGCAGAACTACTCCTTTATTGGGGGTGTCTTGCTAATTTCCACCTGTTGTCTATTCCATTTGCACAACAGCATGTGAAATTGATTGTCAATCAGTGTTGCTTCCTAAGTGGACAGTTTGATTTCACAGAAGTGTGATTGACTTGGAGTTACATTGTGTTGGTTAAGTGTTCCCTTTTTTGAGCAGTGTATATTAAATATAATCATAAAAATGTATTTAATGTATATAGTAACTATTAATATACATTTAATGAATATTTGTAAAAAAAATATACAATTAAATAATTGAAGTTAACATGTTTATTTAATCCAGAAGTGACATTCCTTCTGGTTGTGCCACCTGACTTTTGCTACTAATTTCAAATTATACAGGCATTTTCTTGGACACCTACAGTGGGGAGAACAAGTATTTGATACACTGCATATTTTGCAGGTTTTCCTGCTTACAAAGCATGTACAGGTCTGTACTTTTTATCATAGGTACTCTAAAACTGTGAGTGTCGGAATCTAAAACAAAAATCCAGAAAATCCCATTGTATGATTTTTAAGTAATTAATTTGCATTTCATTGCATGACGTAAGTATTTGATACATCAGAAAAGCAGAACTTAATGTTTGGTACAGAAACCTTTGTTGGCAATTACAGAGATCAAACGTTTCCTGTAGTTCTTAACCAGGTTTGCACACACTGCAGCAGGGATTTTGGCCCACTCCTCCATACAGACCTTCTCCAGATCCTTCAGGTTTCGGGGCTGTCACTGCACAATACGGACTTTCAGCTCCCTCCAAAGATTTTCTATTGGGTTCAGGTCTGGAGACTGGCTAGGCCACTCCAGGACCTTGAGATGCTTCTTATGGAGCCACTCCTTAGTTGCCCTGGCTGTGTGCTTCGGGTCGTTGTCATGCTGGAAGACCCAGCCACGACCCATCTTCAATGCTCTTACTGAGGGAAGGAGGTTGTTGGCCAAGATCTGGCGATACATGGCCCATCCATCCTCCCCTCAATACGGTGCAGTCGTCCTGTCCCTTTTGCAGAAAAGCATCCCCAAAGAATGATGTTTCCACCTCCATGCTTCACGGTTGGGATGGTGTTCTTGGGGTTGTACTCATCCTTCTTCTTCCTCCAAACACGGCGAGTGGAGTTTAGACCAAAAAGCTCTATTTTTGTCTCATCAGACCACATGACCTTCTCCCATTCCTCCTCTGGATCATCCAGATGGTCATTGGCAAACTTCAGACGGGCTTGGACATGCGCTGGCTTGAGCAGGGGGACCTTGCATGCGCTGCAGCATTTTAATCCATGACGGCGTAGTGTGTTACTAATGGTTTTCTTTGAGACCATGGTCCCAGCTCTCTTCAGGTCATTGACCAGGTCCTGCCGTGTAGTTCTGGGCTGATCCCTCACCTTCCTCATGATCATTGATGCTCCACGAGGTGAGATCTTGCATGGAGCCCCAGACCGAGGGAGATTGACTGTCATCTTGAACTTCTTCCATTTTCTAATAATTGCACCAACAGTTGTGGTCTTCTCACCAAGCTGCTTGCCTATTGCCCTGTAGCCCATCCCAGCCTTGTGCAGGTCTACAATTTTATCCCGTATGTCCTTACACAGCTCTCTGGTTTTGGCCATTGTGGAGAGGTTGGAGTCTGTTTGATTGAGTGTGTGGACAGGTGTCTTTTATTCAGGTAACAAGTTTAAACAGGTGCAGTTAATACAGGTAATGAGTGGAGAACAGGAGGGCTTCTTAAAGAAAAACTACCAGGTCTGTGAGAGACGGAATTCTTACTGGTTGGTAGGTGATCAAATACTTATGTCATGTGAAAAAATGCAAATTAATTATTTAAAAATCATACAATGTGATTTTATGGATTTTTGTTTTAGATTCCGTCACTAACATTTTAAGAGTACCTATGATAAAACGTACAGACCTGTACATGCTTTGTAAGTAGGAAAACCTGCAAAATATGCAGTGTATCAAATACTTGTTCTCCCCACTGTATATAACTTTTTGTCTTTGCTAGCAAGTTCATTCATTCAATTTTATAATACAATGACTTTTTCTTAGTTTTACATTGGTTGTACCACCTGACATGTAAACTGTACAAGTCTAACTATGAAGAGAAAGTTGCTATTTTTATGAATATATGAGAGAGATTTACAAACCTTTCACTCATCAGTTAAGGTCAGTCGGGGTCCTCTTGATGATGCAATATCCTGTTCACTCTTTTACCTCTTCATTTCAAAATAAAAGTTCTATTAATGTGGTTGCGCTGCCCTGACATTTCAGATATACAAATTTCCGAACAGTTTTTTTTTTCAATTTTCCAAACAATTTAAGAGCTATTAAACTAGTAAATTGTGTTCATTTGAAAGGTCTTCAATGTAAAATTATGCCCCTATATTTAGTTTTAATGTCCTTACCTTTTAAATTCCATATTTAATACTTCACATAGTGTTTATTTGCTCGGACGGTTGCACGACCTGACGTTTTGAGGGTTTTAGATTGCAAAACATAAAATATATACCATTTTTATGATACACTAAAATATGTTCAAACTATACAGGTTATATAGAATAAAATGATGCTTGTATGAATCATTTTAAATTATTTTAAACCAAAGTAGTGCACTTGGACACAAAAAGCTGCATGTCACATCATTGACCCATAGATGGATAGATAGATAGCTCAAAATGTATTATTTATAAATACTATATATATACTGTATTATTTTTATTGAAAATATACACAATCATTGCCTGAAACACGACTGTAGCTAAATATTATCCACATTATATAGTAATAATGAAAAAGAACAGTTATTCATGTTTACATGAATCAGCCTTTTTAATGACTAGGTAACAGCTAGACAGCCAGAGATAACTAGATAGATAGAACAAAATGTCTGTGTTTATCCTATTCATCTATTAACAATAATTCTGTATTTGTTTGCCATATCAGTTAAACCCCATCTTAGACATACTGTAGTATTTATTAAACATTACACACTATGGCCATTAAAAATACACACTATGGTATCTGAAACACGTGTAGCAAAATATTTACAGTGCCTCTGTGTTTAATGGTTTGTAAATAAATAAGCACTATGAAAGAAAGCACAATATCAGTGTCAGCAAGAGAGAAAATTAAAACACGACAGGTCTTCCACATGTGCAACGTAACGTCATTACAGGTAAACGTTACTGTAAACACTGACATATACATAACGTTACATGAAAAACATGAATGTACTAACGTAACGTGCTAACGTACTAACAATCCTAAAACAACTAACAAGTATATAACGGTTTACCCATATATACAACTAAGAAACCTTAAATTAATACTTACGTTTGATAAGTTGACAGCTTGTAAGACGACAGAACAGTTGAAAAAACACTGTATATCGGACAAACTCTGTGCACTTTATCTCTGCTGCTGCCGTCTATGATGCGACGTCTGTCACTGTAAGAAAACAAGGGAAAAAAGAGGCTCTCCTTAACTTTATCCACAGTAGCGCCCTTAATTTAGAGAGTATGGCCAACTAGGGAATCGGATGTTCTGAGCTATCCCGTTATGCGATTGGTTCCGAGGTGGTCACATGTTTTGTGGACTCCATGTTGTATACCAACATTCATTTGATTCCATTGACATAGTGCAGGGAATAGTGGAAAGATGTAATAAATTATTTTAAAAATGACAATTCACTGAAAAAATGCCCAAGTATTTTCTTCTTATTTATGTTTACGTTAATATTCACTTATTTAATAATATTCACTTATCTTAATATTATAGAACATACTCTATTCAATAAATATTGTTTGTTTGAACCTCATTCTGTTCTATATTGTTGTACTTATTCTGACTGTTTTGTTTAAAGGAGGGAGGATTGTATTGGGAGCACTGAAGTGTCAGGTGGGACTGTGTGGCAATGGCAAATGGTTTACATAGCTCACGGCATCACGGGTCAGGTAGAGGGCCCCTTAGCAGAATTTAGCTTAGGGCCCCAGGGAGGTCAGGATCGGCACTGACGACTGCCTTCGGAGTTTCCTATGTCTGCGTCCACCTGTGGTGACCTGTGGTGTTAGTGCTCCTTTTGTACCATAATTTTATTGAATGAAACATTAAGCTTCGCTCCTACGAGATGGGTGGGTTTTTGTTACATTACACACAAAGCTAACTGGCTATAGTTAGCCTGTACATATGCTAGCTGACATTAGAAAGGTAAACACTGCTCAGAGACTTATTGGGCGACTGGTCACTCACTACAATGGGCATTTTTTAGAGGCCCATTTACGATATAGAAGGTCAATATACACTGAAATATTTCCGTAAGGGCCTTTTACATATTGACAAACGTTGACAATAACAAGAATATGCCTCTTTATGGCGAAAATAACCGATTTATTTCAAGATAGCATATTCGCCCCATAGGGTTACATTGTAGAGTCATCTGACGTTGGTATCCAATATGGAGCCCATGATTTGAGTTGGCCAAACTCTCTCTAATACACAGCTCTGATCCACAGGGGGAAACAGCACCCCCCAAATCCAGTTTGTGGCCACAAATATATGACAGCCGTACTTTAAGACTTACCATAGAGAATGAATGGTAAAAGTTAAGAGAATTAAGCCCTACTATTCACGGCTCCCGCGCAGCAGCAGATGGGTTCGATTCCCCGACGGGGAGTAACTTTTTCGTTTTCTATGGTAGTATTTCATTCATTTATAATTTAGTTTCTTTACGCTTTTCTGTGTTATTATAAATTATTACTCAAGTATAAATAAAAAGGGCCAAATAAAAAAGGGAATGAAAAAATACAGATAAAATAATCAATTTAAAGAAATTTATGCTGAAATAAATACGCCATTAAAAAAAGAATAAATTCTTAAATATGTAAAGGTACAAAGAAATACAGAAATAAAAATATAAAAATAAAAGAACAAAAAGAATGAAATGTTGATAATTAAACATGACATGAATAAATATCTTAAATTTATTTATTTTTTTTGTTCATGTACATTTATTTATTTATGTATTTTTGTGGTATTTAAATGTTATCACGACCCAAAATTACTTATATATAAATAAATAACATGAATAAATACATAAAGGAATAAATAAATAAATAAGGAAATACTGAAAAACAATTAAATAAAAATAATAAATAAATACTGAAATAAATACAGAAAAAATAATTCCATACTCATGTGTCTCATACAGGCAGCAAGTTAGGTAGGTACATATTTGGTTTGTGATCAACCTCATAGAGGCACTGTTGGCACACACAAGGCATTTTCAGCATTATTGATAAGAAGTACTATAAGTGGAGATGACTGATTCCCTGAATCGATTACGATTCAGAAGCTCCTAATTTGATTAGATTCTAAATTGAGTTAAGGAAATTTCAATTACAATACCAATTTAGCTTGGACATACAAGATTCTCGGAGAACCAACACTGTAAATTGTACAAGCAACCCTCTAACCTGCTGCATGCTTCAAAAGTGTAATGTTGTCGCTAAGAAATTACCCCAAAGCAGTAAAGCTGTAACAATTCCAAAAGTTACTGTACAATTTAAGTCTCAGAAATAATTGTGAGTAACAATATAATTGTCTCTTTCACTCAAATTAAAAAAAACATTTATTACTTTTTCAAACAAATTAACGTTTTTAATGAATTCCAGGATACATCTTTTGGGCATATCACCGTCATGTGACCCAGATTAAAATAACACAAATACACAGCCTATAAAGTAAACCACGTATCCCCCCTCATAATTTTTGTTGTTATGAACGTGTATAGGGCACTAAAATGTGTTAAGCTTTGGTTTGACTCAGACAACTAGAAGCAGGCACACAACACAGTAAGGCAATTTTTGAATGTTTATTGAGTAGACGTAGGTGATGGATACTTGAGAGCGGAGCGGAGAGGTGAGCAGAGCGGCGAGGGTGAGGCTTGGCAGGATGGCTGGTTGAGAGTGGAGCGGCGAGGTGAGCAGAACAGCGAGGATGATGCTTGGCAGAATGGCTGGTTGAGAGTGGAGCGGCGAGGTGAGCAGAACAGCAAGGATGATGCTTGGCAGAATGGCTGGTTGAGAGTGGAGCGGCGAGGTGAGCAGAACAGCAAGGATGATGCTTGGCAGAATGGCTGGTTGAGAATGGAGCGGCGAGGTGAGTAGCACAGCGTAGGTGTAGATGATGAGTGGCAGCAGTAATTCCAGAGAGCAGGGTCTGAATGAGATAAAGATGGTTTAGCAGAGAACACAAAGGACAAGCAAAACTTGGAAACCGAGGATACATAAAGTAGATACACTTGAGCACAGAGTAGAGCCACGTTACCACGAGAATGGTTGCAACGAACTGGCGCCGAAGAGGTGAACGGACCGGGTAGATATCTGGTGAGTGATTTCTGGAATGAGCTGCAGCTGGATGGTGATTGATTGCTGGGATGGTTTGCAGGTGGCTGGAGCAGAGCAGAGGGGTGGCTACGCCCACAGACCAAAATCCTCAAAACATAGAATGAGTGAAATGTCCAGCAGAGGGAGACAAACACACAAAACACCAAAGGAAAGGTAGAGACAGACAAGGACAGGCATAGAACCACAACAAAATGATAATGCAGTTTAAAAATAATTTGTTTGTTTTATTGTCTCAACAGAACAGAGGAAATATATCAGATCAACATATATTTAAGTTCTTCTGATAAATAAAATGTATAAAAATACAAACTTAAATGGTCCAATATGTAATATTGACAGCTAGTGTTTAAAATAGTTACTGCAGTACAAATTCAAAATTCTTCTCCCCCGCCCCCTCCTCCCCAGACTTGAAGTTCACGTTGGTTGCCAGGCTGAGACCACAGCATCCAACAATGTTGCTGGATGCTTGTCTCACATAGCCAGACATACTTCATAGCACAGCGGAGTAGCTAACGTTAGATGCTGGCTATTGACAGTCATAAAAGCCCGTGCTCACACAGAGCTCTGTCACTGACAGACACACTTTTTCATCTTAAAATTACAGTAGGAACTGCTAAAAATACCACAACCTTGCCGTCCTCTCCACACGCCAGACAGACACACTTCCTCAGCTTAGAATTATGATAGGAGCCGCTAAAAGATACCACTCCTTGCACTCCACCTGACTGAAATACACACTTTATTGGCCTTAGAATTACAGCAACAATCGCTAAACACACTGCAAACTCAAGTTCCTCCCCGCCTCCCCGGCTTCAAATAACTCACCGTTGTGTAAAGAGCCGTGGCCCGACTGCGTGGTCCTCCAGTAACGTTAGCAGTTAGCAGGGATAGCATGGGGGCGTTAGCCAGGACCAGTCGGGATCACCTTACTGGCTGTGTCTCAATTGTTTTTGCGAGTAACCAACTCGGGTACTCTTGCTATATAATTCAATGGGAGTAGCTACACAAATGTTGAAATGACAAAGTGCTCGTCCCTAGTAGCTGTGATAAATTAGCTTGAAGCTAATGCTTACCGGTTCAGGAGGAAATTAGCCAACTCAGCGTCCTTTTGGGCTCTAAGCTGTCTCTATCTTTCAAATACATCTCCAATATTAACCCGGGGTTTGTTACATCTCTGGTCACGCAACTGTTAGAAACATGTCATGTTTTTTTTTAGGTCCGATAGAATCTATCTCTGTTGATCCTGTTCGTTTGTTTGCTGCTTTCATGGCTGTACTAACATTACAGCTCGTAATCAGAATCATTTGTCATTTGTCATAAATGATTCTGATGGTTTTTTTTATTGGCCATTATAAACCGACAGTTTGGAAAATAATAATAATAATATCGGCCTGCCGATAATATCGGCCAGTCAATATATCGGCCCGCCGATATATCTATCGGTCGGGCTCTACAATATATATATTTTATTCTGGCATGGTTTTGTACCATGATATATCAACATAGTCCACAATGGTATTACAATTATGGGTAGAAGTCTATGCTTTGTTACGAGAAAGAATGTACAGAAAAATTATCTTCATTGATGTCATTCGGATGTGTGAGGAAAAGGAGACGGTGGAGGACATGGAAATACATTCAAGATAGAAGGGTCATGTTTGTATGGCTACATAAGTTAGGAACAGTGAAAATCAAGGTCAAAGATGTCCTTGAAAGTGGGGTCATCGGAAATAGGAGGAAATCTATATTTACATTTTTGAAAAGCACCGGACTAATTAGAAAATGATGAGTACTACCAGTAGGAGGCAGTAATGCAACTTATGGGATGCAAACTGCCATAAAACCCAAAAGAAGAAGTCATGCAGTCAATATCATGTGACAGGATGTGACATCATTCAGACAACTGCAAAGGACCACAAAGTAAGTAACTCACTCCTAACTATTTGAAAAAAATCCTGTTTTCACTTGCTCATACTCATGTCCCGAAATATCCGGTCATTCGGTATAAGCGCTGTAAAACATGGAAGATGTAATATTTTAAAACTTGTAGTAAATATAAAACGTTTGATTGTCCTTTTGCTAGCTGGCTAACTAACTAGCTAGTAAAGCTAGTTAAAAAAAAAGCAGCAGTGACCACACAAGATCAATACAAATACAACAATAAATAGCGAACATGTAAGAACAAAAAACAAAACAAATGTTAACTTAATTCCAATTCTTTTTTTTTTTATCATGTGTGGTTGTGGTCAAGCTGATGTGACCTTATCCTATTTACGTTTAGCAGTGAGATGGCTGAGGGTATGAATGAGTGTTTGAATCTGTTGGTTTTGACTAGCGGGTATTTGCAGCGCAAACCAGAAGGCAGGTTCTGAAACTAGGTGCAGGGGGTGGGCGCTGTCAGACAGAATGGATTCAGCTTTCTTTAACAACTGTTTGTCATACAAACCAGACAGACTTTTCTGTTGACTACCCGTGAAGCTGCTACATACCTTTTATTACCTTTTGTCAATGACTTCTTCTGTTTTAAATTGAGAGATGCTTACCAACAGATAAATGAAAAGGTAAAAAAAAAACAGAGTCCTCACAAATCCACCGCAGAACGCCAACACAAAGGAAGAGGAAGGTAATGGACATCCGGCCGGAATGACGGAGACTGGATGGCTTCCATGAATATGCAGCTCATTATTTAACAACTTAAACATTTGTTCTAAGAACAATTAAATACTTCAATGTGTTAATTACTTTAATATCATTAACAATACACGTTTTATGTAAATATGTTCATTCCAATAACAAATGTAATGTTTTGAAGTACTTTCTTACATTAATAATTAGGGGTGCACAATATATCGACTCAATATCGCTATAACGATATTGAGTGCGATATTATACTGAAAGTCTCGCGATAATTATGCAATATTTTTTTTATTTATTTAGTTTAGATTTTGTTTCATTTGTGAAGCGTTGCATCCCGTCCAACGTGCACCCAAAGAATATAGAAGTAACAAGAGGCGATACTCAATAGAATGTTGTGTTGCACTCAGTAGAATGTTCGATTGCAAGCTGCAGCACAATATTCTATTGAGGTTTGCCTCTTGTTACATCTATACTCTTTGATGCACCTCTCAAAAAATACGCATCACTTGGTAGCGTTGCATTTCCCCCGACTCATTTCCTGGTTGTCCTTCTCCATAACAAAATGAAATCAAGGAGAGGGTTAACTTTTCCTTCTCCAGGTTTCCCACCGTGGTCAGAAAGAACAGAGGAGACACTTTGTTTCTCTCACTATGACTCTAGAGTCGCTACTCGCTCTGAAGCTAATCACCGTCACCCTCTCACTGATCCCTCGCTCGGACATACACACACGCCGGCTCGACGCACACACCAGAAATAGACAGAGACAACAAAACGAAGCGAAAGAAAAGAAAGGACCTAAAGAGAGAGTGAAGGGAGCCAGTGGAGCAAAAGAAAGAACACAAAGTAAGAAAATGAGTTTTGCTCAGGGAGAAGACGAAATAACGGAGATTGAAGAGGAAACCAAAAGTAATGCCTCCTCGGTAGCTTGGAAATACTTTGGCTTTAAGCCAACAGATGTTGCATTGTATTGTTTTTATACTGTAGTGTACATACAACCAGTGCAACATGTCCTGTTCTGTAGACATGCTCTTTATTTATTTAATACTGTACAACCAGAACAACATGCTCTGTTCTATTTACATGCTCTTTATTTATTTAATACTGTACAACCAGTCAAACATGTCCTGTTCTGTAGACACATGTTGGACCAGTCCAATATGACTGCAGGTTGAAATAAACCTTGTGTTGTAAGAAAACTTGTTTCAGTTGTTATGAATCTATTTTGATTAGTTTTCCCATAACTTTGGTAATTTTACATATGTTTAAAAATATCGAAATTAATATCGATATTGCAATATTCATTATCGTTATCGCAATATGAAATTTCTTTGAATATCGTGCAACCCTATTAATAATATACTAACAATAAAATGTGCTTTTTGTTTTAAATATTCAGAATGTCATTCGGTATAAACAGCCTTGGTCATTCAGTTAAACAGATATAGTAAATATTTAAATTAAATGTTTTTAATAACAAAAGGAACTACAGTAATACAAAAAGCAGATTAGGCTGTTTTTCTACATTTCCCTTTTTTCATTTCCCTGTGCAGTGTTTTACTTTCAACTTTGTTGGAGGTTTTAGAGTAGTCCAATGAAATTATTACATGTATGTAGAGCTGGGTACCGAATTCAATACTTTTTAGTCAACGACCGAATTGTCTCTAAAGTATAGAGTATTAAAAAATGCCTAGTCATCCAATACCTATATACTGAGGAGTAACTCATCAGCGTCAGTGAGCCAATCAGCACACAGCATGTTTCTACCAACATCTAATGTTTGTGATTGGCTGTCTAACGTTACACGTAGTAATTCAATTCAATTTTATTTATAGTATCAAATCATAACAGGAGTTATCTCAAGACACTTTACAGATAGAGTAGGTCTAGACCACACTATAATTTACAAAAAACCCAACAAATCCCCCAAGAGCAAGCAAGAGCAAGGAAAAACTCCCTTTTAGGAAGAAACCTCGGACAGACCCAGGCTCTTGGTAGGTGGTGTCTGACGTGCCGTTGGGGTGCATCACAGTATAGATAATGAAACAGTGACTAGAAATAGTGGTTGTAGTAGCGCAGGGAGCAGCACGGCATAGCAGGGAATTTCAGCAGAACCACGGCAACAGCTGGAACCATGATTTTGGTGCCATCCTAATCCCGGGATTTCATCCTGGGTGAAAAGAAACAGAAAGACTCTGGGGAGCAAGCTCCCAGGGCAAGGTTAGTAACAAGCATTTCTGGGACAGAGAAGCAGGTGGGCCGGGCTAGGCAGATGTTGCAGCTCCTCACTCCCTAACTATAAGCTTTATCAAAGAGGAGAGTCTTAAATTTACTCTTAAATGTGGTGACAGTATCTGCCTCCCGGACCCAGACTGGGAGCTGGTTCCACAGGAGTGGAGCCTGATAGCTAAAGGCTCTGGCTCCCATTCTACTTTTAGAGACTCTAGGAACCACAAGTAACTCGGCATTCTGGGAGCACAGGATTTTAAATTCAATCCTGAATTTTACAGGGAGCCAATGCAGAGAAGCTAATACAGGAGAGATATTATCTCTTTTCTTAGTTCTTGTCAGAACACGTGCTGCAGCGTTCTGGATCAGCTGGAGAGTCTTAAGGGACTTATTTGAGCATCCTGATAGTAAGGAATTACAATAGTCCAGCCTGGAAGTAACGAATGCATGGAGTAGTTTTTCAGCATCGTTCTGAGACAGGATGTTCCTAATTTTGGCAATGTTACAAAGATGAAAAAAAGCTGTTCTTGAGGTTTGTTTTAAGTGGGCATTGAAGGATATATCCTGGTCAAAAATAACTCCTAGATTTCTGACAGTAGTGCTGGAGGCCAGGGCAATACCATCCAAGGTAGCTATATCTTTAGATATTAAGTTTCGAAGTTTAGATCCCAGCACAATCACCTCAGTTTTGCTTGAGTTTAGCATCAGAAAATTGTGGGTCATCCATGATTTTATATCTTTGATGCATGTTTGAAGTTTAGCTAACTGACTGATTTGATCTGGTTTGATTGATAAGTAGAATTGGGTGTTATCTGCATAACAGTGAAAGTTAATTGAGTGTTTCCTAATAATATTGCCTAGAGGAAGCATATATAAGGAGAATAGAATTGGTCCAAGCACTGAGCCTTGTGGAACGCCATGGTTAACTTTAGCGTACTTGGAGGATTTGTTAACATTAACAAATTGAGATCGATCAGAGAAATAGGACTCAGCTCAGTGCGATTCCTTTAATACTAACTAAGTGTTCCAGTCTCTGTAACAGGATGGTATGGTCAATAGTGTCAAAGGCAGCACTAAGATCTAGTAAGACAAGTATGGAGACAAGTCCTTTGTCTGAAGCAGTTAGAAGGTTGTTAGTAATTTTCACCAGTGCAGTCTCAGTGCTATGATGCTTTCTAAATCCTGACTGAAAGTCCTCAAATAAACTATTGCTATGTAGGAAATCACATAACTGATTAGCAACTACCTTCTCAAGGATTTTGGAGAGGAAGGCAAGATTCGATATAGGTCTATAGTTGGCTAAGACCTCAGGATCGAGGGTGGTTTTTTTTCAGAATAGGTTTTATCACAGCTACTTTAAATGACTGTGGTACATAACCTGTTAATAAAGACATATTAATCATATCTAATAATGAAATGTTAACCAGTGGTAGCACTTCTTTAAGTAGCCGTGTTGGGATGGGGTCTAAGACAGGTAGATGGCTTAGCTGAAGAGACCTTTAACATTAATTGTTGAAGGTTTGTAGGGTAAAAGCAGTCTAAGTATATGTCAGGTCTTGTCATTCCTTCTAGCAGTCCTGCGTTTAAAGGTGAACCGTTAGAAGTTGAGGGCAAGAGGTGATTAATTTTATCTCTAATTGTTATAATTTTATCATCAAAAAAGCTCATGAAGTCGTCAATACTCAGAGCTATAGGAATAGATGGCTCAGTAGAGCTGTGACTGTCTGTCAGCCTGGCTACAGTGCTGAAAAGAAACCTTGGGTTGTTCTTATTTTCTTCTATTAGTGATGAGTAATAGTCTGATGTGGCATTTCTGAGGGCCTTCCTATAGGTTTTCAGACTGTCTTGCCAATCTAAACGAGATTCTTCCAGTTTGGTGGAACGCCATTTACTTTCAAGTTTTCGTGAGATTTGTTTTAGTTTGGGAGTTATACCAAGGTGTTAGTTTCCTTTGCTTCATCATCTTCTTTTTGAGGGGAGCAACAGAGTCTAAAGTCGTCCGTAGGCAGGCCGTAGCACTGTCTACAAAATTATCAATTTGGGGGGGACTGAAGTTAACAAAAAGGTCCTCTGTTATATTAAAGCACGACACTGAGTTAAATGCTGTTGGAATATCTTCCTTAAATTTAGCTATAGCACTGTCAGATAGGCATCTAGTGTAGAAGCTTTTATCTGATTTCATATAGTCGGGTAGTAAGAATTCGAAAGTTATTAAAAAATGGTCTGATAATAAACGATTCTGCGGAAATACTATTAAATCTTCAATTTCGATGCCGTATGCCAGCACAAGGTCGAGGGTGTGGTTAAAACAGTGAGTGGCCTTATGCACACTCTGACTGAAACCAATTGAATCTAATAGTGAGTTGAAAGCAATACTATGTGAATATTAAAATCACCTACAATAAGTACATTGTCTGATTTTAGGACTAAACATGATAAAAACTGAGAATTCAGATAAAAATTCAGAATACGGACCTGGAGCTCAGTAAACAACAACAAATATAATTGGCTGTACTGTTTTCCATGTTGGATGTTGAAGATTAAGAAAGAGACACACAGGAAAAACTCTACGTTACACGGAGACGAACTCACGTAGTAGGAGCTGAAACATACATTAAAAGATTTGTGCCATAATGTTATTTCTTTTTGTTTTATATCATGGGTATCGAAAAAATGATCGCTAGGAACCGGTATCGCTAGGAACCGGTATCAAAGTCACGGTATTGGTATCGGTATTGGATGATACCCAGCCTAGGGCAGGATGATGAATCAAAAAAGTATCGACATTAAAATTCTGAAGCTGTTATCGGCGTATTTTTCCTATGACGATAATTCCGATAATTTATTCCTGTTGATAGGCCTACTTTCTCCTTAAAAACATTTTACAGCGTGTGTAGTCACGTGACTTCGCCCAGACCAGTCACCCGCATGGAAAGCATAATGGAGGATAACTCAAACACTGAATCCGATTCAACTGAGTGTCCATCGTCTGGAAACATTTTGGCTTCAGAAAAGATGATTTAGAACATGATTAATTATCGTTAGAGGTAAAATGCGCAATTTATCGTGATTTGGATTTTACGTCATATTGTACAGCCCTAACCCAGCCCTACATTTATGAGAAAAGTGATAATGTTAATTCATATTTCTTCTGTATTACACAATCTCAACATCAATGTCAGGTCTGTTCATGAATACTTATCTGGTGACATATTTTGTTCGTATTGTAATGTAAATGACAAGAGCAGTGTTAATTGATTGCGTAAACCACATGATCTCATTATTATAACCTTATTTGTCAATGACACATTTAGACTTTCCCCTAAACTGCAACAGTAAGGTAGCTTTTTAAATTTAAGATCTTTGTACATGAGTTAATAAAAAGGTGCGTGGTCAGACGTGCGTGTTTTTTGTTTAAAATCTTTAGAAGAATGGAACACCAACCCACTGGGATACTTGTACATTTTGCATTTTAATGAAAGCAAAAAAATACACACATGGTCACAACAAGAGTATTAACGCCATCAAATCCCTCTATTTAAACACGCTGTTCTCATGAACCATTGGTACATAAAGTTATGAAAAGTAAAGAACGTATTTATTTCTGTCAGCAACACATTGACAGCTGCTGTATAAGAGCGCTGTGCACCGCGAAGGGAGGAGGTCAGGGTGTATGTTTGGATCCTAAAACACAGGGCTTTCAAGCGGGGGAGGGAAGTTTGTGTCCCGGGAAGAAGTTAAGGGGAAAACACAAGACTTTCACCCAGGAAACACGTGTTTGTGTCCCGGTAGTAGTACTTATGCTCCTTCGGGGAGATTATTTTTACCCCATTTACGGCAGCAATTTAGACCTTTTTTATTATTTCTTTTATTTATTTTTTAAGCAATTGTCTAAATATGTGTAAACCATTTGTGATAGTTGCCAAAGAAAAACTATGCGGTTATCATAAAGTGAGAATGTCTGTCTGTAAAGGGGAGACTCTTGTTTTCCCCTACAACCTTTTCATTCAGATATCTGGAGGTGTGAAGTTATTGGAACCCTTTTAAAAATGGCCATGCCAGTTTTTCCCTCGCCGAAATGTAGCCTATAACTTTGGAGCGTTATTTAGTTTCATATGATCCCAATATCTAGCTTCACTCCAGCTTTACAACGGAGCCCACTACAGCCTCTAAAAGATGGTGAAGTCAGCATAGCAGATTCGTGGCTTTTGAGAAAACATTCAGGGCTGATGCCCCAGAAACCATCCCCCCACTCCGCTCCTGCTTAAGGGGACCAGTGTTTTAACCCAAAACACAATATTTTTTCTAATCTTAACTAGTTGTTTTGGTGTCTAAACTTAACTGTTGTTGCAGCATGATGGTCATCTTTTGTCGGCTAAAGTTAACCGTCATGTGACCCGTCAGCCAAAATTAGTCACGTGATCGTCATAATTTCGTGGGATATCATACGTACGTATTGTTGCGCATTAGTTTTTGTACGATATTATACAAACCTGTTCATGAGAATGCATTGATTTAACATATAAGGTTTGGATTATTGTCTACATAGATTCTTGTACTTTATGACCAAGAAGAAGCATAACCAAGTGTTTTACATGCACCTTGTCTTTTCTGGAACAATTGGCAGATTGGCCTATATCTCCGCAATGACCGGTAGTATCGGGCCCTTAAACCGTCGGGGCTGTCTGCATGTGGACCGACAGCGAGACGCCCAGGCCTGATTACAGAGACGTTTCTGTCCTACTGCTTGTTTGTAAGCTGAGGATGCACCTTCAGTTTGTTTTGCTTCATTAGAGCTCATCTCTCTGTCCTCAGCCGTCTTCCCGCTGTTCACAACCGGAACCCACCTGCTCCCGGGGTCCTTCAGGCAAATCTCAGCACGTTTTGGACCCTCCTTTCCATCTGAGCTGGAGACGGAGGGTTGCCGTGCTGAGAAGTTGAAATAGGAACATTGCCACCCTGTCTTCGTCCCTTCCTGTGTCCATCCTCTGCGGACCAGACGGGCTGCAGTGAGGATAGAGTCCGTCTGGCTGTGCAGCTTCTCCAGTTGGTCTGAGAGCAGAGGCCCAGACGTGGCCGACGTCCTACCCAGGCCAGTTGTCTCGGGATAACTGCTGCCCTCCATCCACCTGGTATCCACACTCTCAGGAACTCATGGTTTAAGGTACTAAAGCACCTGTTAATTACATTAAAGCATTAAATTAAATGACATGATATTCAATAGACCGAATCACCATCACCAAAAGCTAAGAGCTAAACAGAGATTATGAATGAAATTAATCCTTTTGCATCCTGTTTTTACTTTCTCTTCAAGTTGCTTAAAGGTTGAAAAAATAGTTTAAAATATCAGATGTATTATCTTTCAGTCAAGATATTTTTTCTCAGGAGTTGGTGGAACCAAAGCAAACTAAAATTAGAGGTTCAAAATGAACCTTTTTGCCTACCAGTGCCAAATGGCTAGTGAATGGTCAAATTTCACCAGCCACCTAATATATTACAGTTGTTTTCTTGGGCTGGTAATTGAAGCATCTGCCAGCAATTGCGGTGATGTGTGAAATTGGCAAACTTGTTTATTTACGTTGTCATTTTCAGCCATAACTAACATTTAAAGATACAGTATAGTTAAACAGAGAGAACCGACCCATCTGATGTTTCAGCTGTTGCTTTGCTAGCGTCTTTTGATAAACTAAATTTAGCGCCACGAGCAGGTTGTAGGCATTGTTTCATTTTAAGGGGTCACAAGCCAAGGTCTCAAGTCTTAAATCCTGCATCCCTATGCTAAGCAACATTAGCATTCATTTGGAGTTTCTGTAGGCACAATGAACTGCAATATTCACTCTAATTTTAGCTTGCTTTGGTTCCACCAACTCCTGAGAAAAAATATCTTGACTGAAAGATAATACATCTGATATTTTAAACTATTTTTTCAACCTTTAAGCAACTTGAAGTAAAAAACATGATGCAAAAGGATTAATTTAATTCATAATCTCTGTTTAGCTCTTAGCTTTTTGCTTTTGGAAGCATTTTGTTGAGACCCACCACTCAAATATAACGTCACATAAAACCACATGCAGCTGATTACAACAGATAACTCGGCTACGCACTAAACAGGATATTTCAGGAATCAAAGATGATTGTAGCAAATTATATATTACTTAATGTAGGTAATGATCATCAGTGCAAATGTCCAACCAAGCTTCCAGCTTCAGAGGTATTTCTTCATCTTTATCTTATCTAGACAGATGCATATATTGCATACATATGCAAATATTTATCAAAAGCGTGTGCAATCATGCAAACAGCTACGGTGTATATGAATGACATATACATATAAATATTCACAAATTATCACATAACTGTAGATTCAGGTAATACCAGATTTCAGTATGAGATCCTCACTCTTCTCTTATCTTCTCTTCCTCCTTTCAGGACTGACTGAGTCAATACTGCTGTTACTCTCTCTCTCTCTCTCTCTCTCTCTCTCTCTCTCTCTCTCTCTCTCTCTCTCTCTCTCGGAGTCCCTCCCCTTGCATTTCCTGATCCGCTATATCTCAACAGCGCTGTGGAGTAAGGTCTGGCTACACCACGGATGCATTCTGGGATAGGAGAAAAAACACTGGGTTATTTTCATATCTTTAAACCGATCACAATGGTCTTGGGCGGCGCTAAGCTCCGGACGCAGCAACTGTGGCTCTTGCTAAATAGTCTCGGGAAGGAACTTGTTTTGGTGAAACATTTACACTCCTCAAAAGAAAACGCCACATCCAATATTAAATGAAGTTAACTGTTGACACAATACAGTAATGTGAGCTATTTAAATTAGCTGATACATGGTTAAACCTCATTAGCTCTTACCAGTGTATCTCCGTTGGTACTTCGTCCACAACAATCCAACCAACTGATCCCAAAACGGCCCAGTTAGAGAGGAAATGCCCTAAACATATTCTTAGTAAATCTTCACAATCATTCCCCCAAAGAACCAAGCAGATCTGCCTTGTTGCACCATCTAAGTTTTCTTCAAAACATGCCATTTTCAGTGTGTAGCTTGATAGCTGAAGTGTGTTGTTGTTGTTGTTTCCCGAAGCAAACAGAGTTTGAGAACAGCAACACAGAGAGAGACCAGACAGGCTTAATCCTTCAAATGTACTTCTGTTGATCCAGACTATCTAAACAGAAATATGCAAAAAAGTAAATAATGCTCAGTTTGTGTCAAATTAGTAGAAAATAAGCAGAATATTTAGGAGACAGTGTCGCTGTAGCTGCTGCATTCATCATTTCATTAAAACAAATCTTATAATCTTCCGGTTTTCTCTGCAATCACTCGGCATGTTGCTGAACTCTGCCACCTCTGAGAAAAGCTTTTTGGGATTTCGTACAAAAGGTCTAGATTAGGTTGACTGTGGATGGACTATTGCCTCATTCTGCAGAGTTGCTGCTCTGTGGTCTGTTTGCTCTGAGTTCAGCAGGTTTATCAACTGTGGGCAAAGCAGTTTTAAGGTATGTGTGTCTGTTGAGTGACCACATATTCAACAACCAGTCCTTGCAACAAAATAGCAGGGATCAGGTCATATATATATTATTAAATTAGTTTTTAATATATATGTTGCCTGTATAATATGTTGTTTGTATATCTGGAGTTTGTAACAATAATAATTTCCCCCTGGGATTATTAAAGTATTTCTGATTCTGATTCCCTGTACCCATGGTTCAATATACACATTGGACATCAAGCAAGAACTCTTGTACGAAGAGATTCTCTCCTAACTACAAGTGATCTGTTTTATGAGTCATGTACAAATAGTCTCCCATTTTAGTCATTAACCACTTTGTGTTAGCAAGACATTTGTGGGCATCTAACTCCCTGTCAAACAATTCCCTCTTTCATGGTAAGGCCAAGCAGCAACTTCCGGTTCTCAAGGTTGAGTCCCGATCATACAGTATATCACATCACTACACTATTTTAACAAGTAAAACACAGCTACAAATCTTTGATCCAGAAACAACCTATCACCAAACCCGCCAGACTCCATGTAAATAATCTGTACTTTTAGCGTGTATCCATCCATCCATCGTCTTCCACTTATCCGGTGTTGGGTCGTGGGGGGAGCAGCTCCAGCAGGGGACCCCAAACTTCCCTTTACCGAGCCACATTAACCAGCTCTGACTGGGGGATCCCGAGGTGTTCCCAGGCCAGGTTGGAGATATAATCCCTCCACCTAGTCCTGGGTCTTCCCCGAGGTCTCCTCCCAGCTGGACGTGCCTGGAACACCTCCCTAGGGAGGCGCCCAGGGGCATCCTTACCAGATGCCCGAACCACCTCAACTGGCTCCTTTCGACGCGAAGGAGCAGCGGCTCTACTCTGAGCTCCTCACGGATGACTGAGCTTCTCACCCTATCTCTGAGGGAGACGCCAGCCACCCTCCTGAGGAAACCCATTTTGGCCGCTTTTACCCTGGATCTCATTCTTTCGGTCATGACCCAGCCTTGATGACCATAGGTGAGGGTAGGAACGAAAACTGACCGGTAGATCGAGAGCTTTGCCTTCTGGCTCAGCTCTCTTGTCGTCACAACAGTGCAATACACTGAATGCAATACAGCCCCCGCTGCGCCGATTCTCTGACCAATCTCCTGCTCCATTGTCCCCTCACTCGCGAACAAGACCCCCACGTCATTCCCTACCTGGAGAAGGCCGCTTCATACTCGGCTGCAAACCGATCCAGTGAGTGCTGAAGGTCACAGGCCGACGATGCCATCAGGATCACATCATCTGCAAAGAGCAGCGATGAGATCCCCAGCCCACTGAACTGCAACCCCTCCCCACCATGACTACACCTCGATATCCTGTCCATAAATACTATGAACAGCATTGGTGACAAAGCGCAGCCCTGCCGGAGGCCAACCCTCACCTGAAACGAGTCTGACTTACTGCCGAGAACCCAGACACAGCTCTCGCTTTGGTCATACAGAGATTGGATGGCCCTGAGAAGGGACCCCCTCACCCCATACTCCCGCAGCACCTCCCACGGTATCTCCCGGGGGACCCGGTCATACGCCTTCTCCAGATCCACAAAACGCATGTAAACCGGATGGGCATACTCCCAGGCTCCCACCAGGATCCTTGCAAGAGTAAAGATCTGATCCGTTGTTCCACGACCAGGACGGAATCCGCAATGTTCCTCTTCAACCCGAGGTTCGACTATCGGCCGAACCCTCCTTTCCAGCACCTTGCAGTAGACTTTACCAGGGAGGCTGAGAAGTGTGATACCCCTGTAATTGGCACACACCCTCTGGTCCCCCTTTTTGAACAGGGGAACCACCACCCCGGTCTGCCACTCCTTTGGCACTGTCCCAAACTTCCACGCAATGTTGAGTAGGCGTGTCAACCAAGACAGCCCCTCTCATCAATCCCTGGGGCTTTGCCACTGTGGAGTTGTTTGACTACCTCAGTGACTTCCACCAGGGAAATTGACGACAATCCCCCATCATCCTCCAGCTCTGCCTCTACCATAGAGGGTGTGTCAGCTGGATTTAGGAGTTCCTCAAAGTGCTCCTTCCACCGCCCTATTACCTCCTCAGTTGAGGTCAACGTCCCATCCTTACTGTACACAGCTTGGGTGGTTCCCCACTTCACCCTCCTGAGGTGGCGAAAGGTTTTCCAGAAGTGCCTTGGTGCCGAGAAAGAGGGCGCCTGGATAGCTCAGTTGGTAGATATACTGTATATAGAGGTTTACTCCTCGACGCAGCGGGCCAGGTTTGACGCTGACCTGCAGCCCTTAGCTGCATGTCATCCCCCCCCTCCCTCCCCTTTCATGTCTTCAGCTTTTCTATCAAAATAAAGGCCCCCCCAAAAAAAGACAGACAGAGAGACAGAGGGAGAGAGGGGGAGTGTGATGGACTGAAGCGTATGCTACTCAGTGACGGCTGACTGAATGGGTCCAGCACGGGTCAAATGCGTTACACACGTCTTGTGTATGAAATGTCTGTATCATCACTGCGCTGCATTTTTATGAACTATGATAATGTAGCCATGGGTCACATCTCTCGCCCAGGTCCAGCAGGCTCCGTCTCGCACGCGATTACTCAACCAACTGAAGTTAAACACTGAAACACTGGTGCAAATACAGGTTTCCCTCTCATGCTTAAAGGTCCAATATGTAATATATGTATTGCAATAAATCCAAAAATGACACCAATGCCTCATCAGATATTAAGGAAACATGTTAGGCTGAAATACTATCTTTTCTGACAACAATGCTAAAGTAAGTACAACCCCAAATCAGAAAAAGTTGGGACAGTATGAAAATGTACTTTGACTTGTATTTCATTGCAGACAATGTGAACACAAAATATTTAATGTTTTGTCTGGTCAACTTAATTTCATTTGTAAATATACATCCTTTACTGTCATTCAACCCTGCAACACATTCCAAAAAAGGTTGGGACAGGAGCAATATAGGGCTAGTAATCAGGTAAATTGGTTAAATAATGATGTGATTTCAACAGGTGATTGTAATTATGATTTGGTACAAAAGCAGCATCCAAGAAAGGTCTAGTCCTTTAGGAGCAAAGATGGGCTGAGGATCGCCAGTTTGCCAACAAATACGTGAGAAAATTATTGAAATGTTTAAAAACAATGTTCCTCAAAGAAAGATAGGAAGACATTTGCTTATTTCACCCTCAACAGTGCATAACATAATTAAAAGATTCAAGGAATGAGGAGGAATTTCAGTGCGTAAAGGACAAGGGCGCAAGCCTAAACTGAACAACCGTGATTTCCGATCCCTCAGGCGGCACTGTATCAAGAATCGTCATTCATCTATAAGCGATATCACCACATTAACTCAGGACTACTTTGGCAAACCTTTGTCAAGTACCACAATACGGAGTTACAGCCACAAATGCCAGTTAAAACTGTACTGTGCCACCTGGGAGCAAGACCTCAGTGTTACTTGTACAGAGGATCTATGGCATAACATCTTGAACCAGGTGCATACCTCTTCCATATGTGCGAGGCATGGCTTAATGCAATGTAAAATACTATTCCGAGTGCAATTAACTAATGCCAAATTTGCAAAAATCTTTCCAGACAAGAGGGATGCCTGCAACCATTGTAAACTCTCTCTCCTGCCAACCATCTACACATGTTTTGGACTCGCCCGCAGCTGGTGACCTATTAGTCTAATGCATTTCAGACGTTTAAAAAAGCTAATATTGACCCTGATCCTATTAAAGCCTTGTTTGGGGTTTCCCCTTTGCCTGATTTGGTTGCCCGAGATCGTAAAATCATTGCTTTTACTACAATCTTGGCTAGACGGGCCATCCTCTTAAGTGGAGGCATGCCTCTACCCCAACACATGAAAGGTGGATGCAGGACATTTTTTCACTGTATTGGACATTAAGGGCTTACATTGTGCAGCTATAACTGGCAATGATACATCATTTTCACTTACTAGGAGGATCTTTGTAGGGGATTTTTTTTTTTTGGTATCTTAATTTTGTATTTTGTTTTTATTATGTAAGGGGTTAATAATGGACAATATCTTACTGTATACTGTTTATGATGTTTTATTCTGTATTGTCATTGAAAACCAATAAAAAGATTTGGAGTAAAACTGTACTGTGCCAAAAGGAAGCCCTATGTTAACAGTGTCCAGAAGCGCCGTTGACTTCTCTGGGCTCGGAGGCATCTGGGATGGACCATCACACAGTGGAAACGTGTACTGTGGTCAGATGAATCAGTATTTCAGGTATTTTTTGGAAGAAATGGATGCCGTGTGCTCCGGACCAAAGAAGAAAAGGATCATCCAGACTGTTACCAGCAACAAGTCCAAAAGCCAGGGTCTGTCATGGTATGGAGTTGTGTCAGTGCCCTTGGCAAAGGTAACTTGCACTTCTGTGATGGCACCATTAATGCTGAAAAGTACATAGAGATTTTGGAGCACAATATGCTGCCTTCAAGAAGACATCTTTTCCAGGGACGTCCATGCATATTTCAACAAGATAATGCAAAACCACATTCTGCACACATTACAAAGTCCTGGCTGCGGAGGAAGAGGATATGGGTACTTGCTGCAGTCCCGACCTGTCTCCAATAGAGAATGTGTGGCGAAGGCCCTGTACTGTTGCCCACCTTAAGACTTGTTTGCAGCAAGAATGGGACAATATTACACCTGAAACACTTCATCACTTGGTGTCTTCAGTCCCTAAATGTCTTTTAAGTATTGTGAAAAGGAATGGCAACATTACAAAGTGGTAAATGCTTTACTGTTCCAACTTTTTTTGAAATGTGTTGCAAGAACCAAAATAGGAATTTAGTTTTTTTTTTTAAAAAACAACAATAAAAATCATGAGGAACACATTAAATGATGTGCTGTTGTATTGTCTGCAATGAAATACAAGTCAAAGTACATTTAGAAATCGCTACTTTGTGTTTGTTTGTGTTTTCCATACTGTCCCAACTTTTTCTGATTTGGGGTTGTATTTTTTTCTTTTTGAAATTAACGATCTGTGACAGAATTTATGTTTGTTTTGGTCTGTGTTTTATCAACTGCCCAGTTTAACAGCCAGGCAGGTTTGCCAGATATACCTGTAAACACGTAAACCAGCGCGCTACATCTGTAACGTTAGTACAGCCATGAAAGCAGCAAACGAACGAACGGGATCAACGGAGATGGATTCTACTCAACCTAAAAAAACAGCACGTTTCTAACAGTTGCTTGACTAGAGATGTAACAAATCCCGGGTTAATATTGGAGATGTATTTGAAAGATGGAGACAGCTTAGAGCCCAAAAGGACACAGAGTTGGCTAATATCCTCCTGAACAGGTAAGCATTAGCTTCAGGCTAATTTATCACAGCTACTAGGGACGAGCATTTCATGTCATTTCAACATTTGTGTAGTCACATTGAATTACATAGCTAGAAACATGACTTGGTTACTTGCAAAAACAATTGAGACTCAGCCAGTAACTGGTCCTGGCTAACGCCACCATGCTAACCCTGCTATCTAGCTAACATTACTGGAGGACCATAGCTGGCCACGGCTGTTTACAACGCCGTAGGTGAGTTATTTTAAGCCAAGAGGGGGGCTGTAAATCCAGAAGAGAACACCGTGAGTTAGCAGTGTGTTTAGCGATTGTTGCCGTACTTCTAAGACAAAATGTGTATTTCAGTCGGGTGGAAAAGGACGACAAGGTAGTGTTATTTTTAGCGGTTCCTATCATCGTTCTAAGCCGAGGAAGTGTGTCTGTCTGGCGTGTGGAGAGAAAGGCAAGTTTGTGGGGTTTTTGACTGTTCCTACTGTAATTCTAAGCCGAAAAAAGTGTGTCTGTCAGTTGGGTACAGAGCTCCGCGTGAGCACGGGCTTCTATGACTGTCAATAGAGCGAGTATCTAACGTTAGCTACTCCGCTGTGCTGTTAAGTATGTCTGGCTATGCGAGACAAGCATTGTTGTGGATGCTGCGCGGACTCAGCCTGTCAACCTCCGTGAACTTCGAGGCTGGGGAGGAGGGGCAGGGGAGACGTCTCTCTCCAGTATTTTAAATTTGAACTGCAGTAACTATTTTAAACGCTAGCTGTCAGTATTACATATTGGACCTTTAACAATATAGAGCTGTATTAATAACAATTAAAACTGTAGACAAATGTCAGCAGTGTGGACCGGCGCTGTCTCTCTCCATGTTGAAGGGGAGCTGTGTGTGAGTGAATGGAGGCGGGGCTGCGCGGAAGGGAGATCCAAACACAGGCACGGCTTTACAGAAGAAATGGGTCATGTAATGCAACTTTAAACCATATCGATATAAACGACACAGGCAATTTCAATCACACAGCATGGAGCAGTGTAGGCCTACAGATCCAACCATGAGTGAGTTCCGTCAAAGGAGAACGAACGTTTCGTTCGTGGAGAGGCAGCGGATGCGAGGACGTTAGGTGCGCCGGTGCAACCTAGGAAAGATTTTAGTCGTACCCTTACAAATTTGTCGCACTCTAGAGCCCTGGTCTGGGTGGAGCATTGAGAGCTGTTGGACCATACAGCTGGGTCCGTTCACTCTGTGCTTGGTCACGGTAGCCATCAATCTGGGTCAAAAAGCTCTGAAAACACACCCTTGAAAATAACAAATCTAACAATGAATTGATTAAACTTACAAGTATTGTCTGTGTAGTCAAAGACAGGATATCTATATTATTCCTCTATTGTCTTTTAAAAAAACTATTTTAAACACATTAATGAGTCACACGGTTGCACTGTGGGACATGTTCTTTCTTAACAATGAATTTGAATGAGACATTCGCCGTCCTAAATGTCACAGATGATTGCACAGATTATTTGAGGTTAAACCAGTTGTCACCAGGATTTAATGTTATCTGCTGCAACAATCTGATGACGAGTGGAACACAGTTTACGGTAAACAAGGTTATCTAGTGGTGAGGACAGCTCTGATGAAATGTTCTGTTAACAGAAATGTGAGATGGGGACAAAACGTGAATGAGCTTCGGATTATGAAAACAAATAGTACCTGGTTAAACTACAGTGTTTGAAATGCAACTAAAGTGAATAATAATGGACGAAGCTTCTGGGTTTGAAAAGTGAAGCCGATGCTGAAGCTCCTTAACCCTTGCATACTCTTCCCTTTCTGTATAATCCCCAGGGTTCATTAATAAGGGTTTAACGCCCAATGGCCCGGGACAAGTAAAACGCCACGTCGGGCCAGTAAATGTAACAACCCACTTGGCCGTTCGAGCATCATCGTATCATAATCATTTGACTTGAATGTCCAATCGATAATTAGTTGGAGTGTGACGTTTTTTCCGGCATTTTTGTTTACAGTTTGGACACTTTTATGGGGGTTTTTTTCCTCGCTTTATTGAGGTTTTTTTCTTTGAAGTTTAACATTTTTGGGGGGCATGAATTTTTTTTTTAAATATGGTAGCACTGCATATTACGGCCCGGTAAGTTAGAATGAATACCTTACTTGGTAAGTCCAATAGTACTACGAGTAATATAACAGTCAATAATGAAATTGTTAATGATTCAGTAGTTATCTCTAATGCATTTAGTTTGCATTTCTCCCAAGCACCGCAGGTACAGTCATCACTTTTGCACCCAGAGATGACTGTTAATTCTCAGTCCTATGATAGCTCTTTCACATTCCGACAGGTTAGCGCAGCTGATGTCCAGCTGGCCATTAGCAAACTATCCTCTAGTAGTGGACCTGGCCCTGACGGTATTGAGGTTGAGTTTATCAAACTCTCTTCACATGTCCTATCTTCTCCATTGGCTGAGCTATTTAATCTGTCATTCTCAACCCATGAAGTGCCTCTGGCATGGAAGAGTACCAAAGTTATACCATTACATAAAGGAGGGGCCACCCTAAACATGAACAATTACAGACCTATATCAATTATTAACAGTATCGTAAACATTTTTGAGAAAATTATCTTTGATCAATTGTCTAACTATCTCTCTTATAATAATTTACTATCTCAATGCCAGTCAGGTTTCAGGAAACACTTCTCAACTACCACTGCTCTTTTGAAATTTACAAATGATATTTTTTCTAGTTTCGACAACAATATATGTACTGGTACTATTTTCTTAGATCTTACAAAAGCATTTGATTTAGTTGATCATTATCTGCTCCTGGATAAACTATATTCAATTGGCCTTTCCCGTTCATCTCTTCTTTGGTTTAACTCATATCTCCATCATCGTCGCCAGTGTGTGTCCTTTGGGGGCAGTCAGTCGAATTTTACAGGTGTAGATAAAGGCATACCTCAAGGTTCCTCGCTTGGCCCTTTGTTATTTTCCATTTTTATTAATGATCTGCCATTTTGCTGTTCAGGATGTGACAATCATCTTTATGCAGATGATACAATTATATATTGCTCCAAACTGAATATTACAGATATAAATTATTCTTTACAACATTACTTTGACTCTGTACAGCAGTGGCTGTCATTTAATAAACTCATCCTGAATAAATCAAAATCTTACTGTATGCTTTTCCAGAAGAAATATAGAAATAAGCTTAATCTGCATTTTCTGGATTCTTCTCCTTTAGAGACAACCGAAAAATTTAAATATCTAGGTGTTTGGCTTGAAGCTGATCTTTCATTCAAAGTTCATGTATCTGCACTTACCAACAAACTTAGTTTTCGTCTTAAAACATTATATCAATCGATAGACTGCTTCAACTATCAGATTAGGAGAAGAATAGTTTCTCAATTGCTGCTACCTATTCTGGACTATGCAGATACTATATATGCTAACACTACTGCCACCAGATTACACTCTCTTGATGTGGTATACAACAGCTTGTGTCGATTTGTCCTTCGCTGCCCCTATAGGACACATCACTGTGTGATGTATGAACAGCTGTCCTGGCTTGCACCCTCAGCCAGAAGACAATATCATTGGCTTCAGCTCATTTTTAAATGTATTTACTTTCAATATCCATATTATTTATCACAATATTTAGTGCCTTACAGTTCACAATATAGCCTTCGTCATAATGAACAGATATTCTTTACTGTCCCTAGAGTTAAGAGAGAAATTGGGAAATATGCTTTCTGTGTTAGAGCTCCTCGTGACTGGAACAGCCTTCCTGCATCTATTCGCTCGCTTACGTCTTTTCCTCGGTTCCGAAATGCTTTAAGACATCTTCAGAATACTTGTCAATGTTTCTAGCTCCTTAGATTTATCATTGATATGTGTCATGTTATTTATCTATGCAAATATGAATGTACTTATGTACATAAAAGTACATTTATGGTTATATGAATTATTGTGTTATGTGTAAAATGTTATCTCCGTTGTGTTGAAACATTTCCCATGTGATGGGGATGGGGTTAGTGGGAGCTTGTGTGTGTGTATGTGTATGAGTTTGTGTGTTGTGGTGGTGTTTTTGTTGTGGTATTATTATTATTATTATGTTTTCTTTTGTTTAGTCTCTATTATTATGATTGTATCTATTACCAATTATATTTTGTTTATTTCTACTAAACTGTACTGCTGCTCTATGCTGTTTGGACATGACCCTGAGGACCCCCATGAAAACGAGATGCTGCATCTCATGGGGTTTTATCCTCTAATAAATGTATGTATATAAATAAATAAATAAATAAATAAGATGGCAATAGTGGGGTAACAGTGTGATAATAAAGAGGTAATATATAGGTAATAAAATGTAATTACCAAAGTAATAACTGGATAATACAACACAGTAATAAGGTGTAGTAATAAGGTGATAAGAGGGTAACAGTAATAACATGCAATTACCGATGTAATAACTAGGAAAGGGTTTGAAAATAACCATATGTATATGTGGGTAATGGTAATATAGTTATATTAATATTGTAATAGCATGGTAATAATAGGGTAATATATGTTGATGTTTTCACAGTATTATAGGGTACTATCATCGTAATACCTTCCAAATTAGATAATACTTCTTGGAATTTAAAATTGGTTATAACCATATTATAATGCTGAAATTCATCCACCCTTTATGTCCCAAACATTTCCCTTTTGTTTCAAGGTAATACTTTACAAATTATGTTTAATCTTGTGACTTCTTACCTGGAAACGCGTCTGGTAGTTTCTGTGTAATTTCCATGAATCAGTGCCGCAAAAGTGCCCGTTATTAAATGGTAATATTAGAATAACAGAGGTGTAGAGATTACCTGCAAAAACATCTGGTAGTTTCTGTGTAATTTACATGGTAATATTAGAATAACAGAGGTGTAGAGATTACCTGGAAATGCTTCTGGTAGTTTCTGTGTAACAACTATGAATCAGCAGTGTTGGGAACGTTACTTTAAAAAAGTAATTGGTTATAGTTACTCACTACTTGTTCCAAAAAGTAACTGAGTTAGTAACTGAATTACTCTATAATAAAAGTAACTTGTTACCAGGGAAAGTAACTATTTGCGTTACTGTTAAAAAAAAGTTGCTTACATGTAAAAGATTTTTTAATTTTTTATTTTTTGCAGTTTTCACAACTAAAATGAGTAGAACAGATCGGTGTTTGTACATAACTTTCAATATTTATTGCACGTCAATAGACAGCCAGAGGTTTATCCTGCACTTCAAATTATCTTCGTAAGAAAAGTAAACAGTTACACAATATAAAGTGCATTTAATTCTAGCGAATTAAATCAAACTCTCTCAACCTGAGACAACTGGTCAAGTAAACAACCTGTACTTCCAAGTAACCTATATTGTTTATCTAAAACTAAAATATACTTGCATGTAGCACAACCAAAGATAAAAGTGGCAAACTAGCTTAATGAAGCATACTGTCAGTCTAATATGAGCTATGAATAATTATGAAAAATATAGATAACTTTCTGAGAATAATTAACAAAGATATCAGAACAGTATGTCAGCATCTATTTCACATACCGAGACTGCTACCAAACAGAGCCGGCTCTCCCTATAAGCGAACTAAGCGGCTGCTTAGGGCCCCGCTGCCACTAGGGGGCCCCCTAGCTACAGATGCTACTCGTCGGCGCCGCCACAGTATAACCAACCGTGTAAAACAACAATTTTACACTTCCCTGCCTGGAAATTTGACCATAAAAATGAAACGAGTCTATCCATCGGGTGCAGAAAAAAGGAAAAAGGAGGATGACGATGAGAAGAGACAAGTGCAAGGTAAGTTCATTTTTAATAACGTAATTTAAGTTAAGGCGTAGTAATGTTACACCAGGTGACACAGGCCTAATATTAATTGACATGTCCTTAATATAACTGTTAGTTATTATTACTTTATTTTTACTTATTTAATTTGCTAGTTGATGTTTAGTCATTAACAGAATGAAAAAAGTCAGTAGTTGGAACTTGGTGCAGCTGACGTTAGCTAGCTGTCCGTCAATTATGCTGAATCGACATTGCTTGCTTGCGGTATGGTCCAGCAGTCAGGCCCAAGCTGGGCCGCCCAGCTCTGGGCTACAGACCGCGTAGACCGTAGAGACAGGCCAGCTCTTAGGTATGTATTTTCTTTTTGATATAATTGACGTGATGAAATCCAAATTGTGAATATACTAGCTAAAGTTATGCCGGCACACGCCAGCTTCACGGAGCTCCACGGAGCCCCGGTACACCGCTAACCCAGAAACTGTCACTTTGCCCTGGGCATGGAGCACATCGGGCTGCCGCTGTCTCGTCAGACTGTGTGGACCTTCTGAAGTCCGACACATCTTACCAAATTTGTAATTAGCCATACATTTTCGTAAAATGGCCCATATTTGAGCTTTATAGTTGATTTCTCGCTTAAAGAAAGTCTCAGAACTGAATTTAGTAAGAAATAGTCTGCCTGAAATATGAGACCTCCTGTCTCGTCTTCAATGTATGTGTATGTAGTTGCTCAACCATATGTCTTTTATCTTGTCTTTATCTTTGTCTCAATAGACACTTATTACAATAAAAATAGTTGTATTATTAAACATTAGAGAGAAACTATATATATCAACCAATAATTAAATGTCATTTAACCTTGGATTTCTTTTAATTTACTTGTCTCTTAACATTATTTTCTGCTTACACTAATTGTAAAAAACATAGCCTGCACACTACCAGTGACAGTAGCCTCTGCAGAAAGGAGTTTCTCAAAGCTGAAGCTTATAAAAACTTACCTAAGGTCCTCCATGGCACAAGAATGCCTCAGTGGTCTATCAATCATCAGTGTCAACCACCAGGTTGGAAGCAAGATGTCCTATGATGACATTATAGAGGTCTTTGCATCTCAAAAAGCAAGACGACACACATTCTGAGAGAAAAAGTAATTAGAAGGAACAGAGAATAAAAAGGAGATGGGTGAAGTGAAAGTTTTTTTTTTAGGGTTTTAGACTCATTTTCTTCCATTTTTTTCTTATTTACATTATTTGCTTATTTATTTGATTAATTTATGTATCATTCATTGCATTTTAAATGCTGTTTTGTTGTTTACTGTTTTGGGGTTTAAATGTGTACGAAATGTGTGAAAAGGGTATGAGAATTTGGTCACACTTTATTTGAAGGTGTCCGTGTAACAGTGTAATTATACATTTAAGTACCGGGTAATACTAAGTTAGGGTAGGATTAGGGTGTGGTTTAGGGGTATGGATAATTTACTGTTATTACTATAGTAACTACATGTAACGTGTAACAATGACACTGTAACATGTTTTTTTTTATGTAAAACGTGTTACCTAGAGTTTTTATTAGATTTATGTATATATTTTATAACCAAACATTTTATTTAAACATTTGGCTATGATTGTTTGCTGAAGTAGTGTTTTTGTAGTTGGAATATATAAAAAATAAATACCAACTCAAACTACAACCCCAAATCAGAAAAAGTTGGGACAGTATGGAAAACACAAATAAAAAAAGAAAGTAGTGATTTCTAAATGTACTTTGACTTGTATTTCATTGCAGACAATACAACAGCACATAATTTAATGTGTTCCTCATGATTTTTATTGTTTTTGTTTCAAAAAAACAAAATTCCTATTTTGGTTCTTGCAACACATTTCAAAAAAGTTGGAACAGTAAAGCATTTACCACTTTGTAATGTTGCCATTCCTTTTCACAACACTTAAAAGACGTTTAGGGACTGAAGACACCAAGTGATGAAGTGTTTCAGGTGTAATTTTGTCCCATTCTTGCAGCAAACAAGTCTTAAGGTGGGCAACAGTACAGGGTCTTCGTTGTCGCATTTTGCTCTTCAAAATGCGCCACACATTCTCTATTGGAGACAGGTCGGGACTGCAGGCAGGCCAGTCAAGTACCCGTATCCTCTTCCTCTGCAGCCAGGACTTTGTAATGTGTGCAGAATGTGGTTTTGCATTATCTTGTTGAAATATGCATGGACATCCCTTGAAAAGATGTCTTCTTGAAGGCAGCATATTGTGCTCCAAAATCTCTATGTACTTTTCAGCATTAATGGTGCCATCACAGAAGTGCAAGTTATCTTTGCCAAGGGCACTGACACAACCCCATACCATGACAGACCCTGGCTTTTGGACTTTTTGCTGGTAACAGTCTGGATGATCCTTTTCTTCTTTGGTCCGGAGCACACGGCGTCCATTTCTCCCAAAAAATACCTGAAATACTGATTCATCTGACCACAGTACACGTTTCCACTGTGTGATGGTCCATCCCAGATGCCTCCGAGCCCAGAGAAGTCGACGGCGCTTCTGGACACTGTTAACATAGGGCTTCCTTTTGGCACAGTACAGTTTTAACTGGCATTTGTGGCTGTAATTACGTATTGTGGTACTTGACAAAGGTTTGCCAAAGTAGTCCTGAGCCCATGTGGTGATATCGCTTATAGATGAATGATGATTCTTGATGCAGTGCCGCCTAAGGAATCGGAGATTACGGTTGTCCAGCTTAGGCTTGCGCCCTTGTCCTTTACGCACTGAAATTCCTCCTCATTCCTTCAATCTTTTAACTATGTTATGCACTGTTGAAGGTGAAATAAGCAAATGTCTTCCTATCTTTCTTTGAGGAACATTGTTTTTAAACATTTCAATAATTTTCTCACCTATTTGTTGGCAAATTGGCGATCCTCGGCCCATCTTTGCTCCTAAAGGACTAGACCTTTCTTGGATGCTGCTTTTGTACCAAATCATAATTACAATCACCTGTTGACATCACCTGTTCCAAATCACATCATTATTTAACCAATTTACCTGATTACTAGCCCTAAATTGCTCCTGTCCCAACCTTTGTTGGAATGTGTTGGAGGTCTGAATGACAGGAAAGGATGCATATTTACAAATGAAATTAAGTTGACCAGACAAAACATGAAATATTTTGTGTTCACATTGTCTGCAATGAAATACAAGTCAAAGTACATTTAGAAATCACTACTTTCTTTTTTTATTTGTGTTTTTCATACTGTCCCAACTTTTTCTGATTTGGGGTTGTAGAATCTTTTGTAGAATATTTAATCTTTTGATACATCAATGGAAGAATATGTTTAAATCACTTTAGAAGGAAGCAAAGACATTTCTGGTACAATTTCTCCCTCTTTTTAAAATGTGGAAAAGGGAAAAGAAGTTCAAAGATCGAGACTCTAGCAACACCTGTAGTATATGCAACAACTTTATTGAAGATTTTTAATACTGAAGGTTTTAAGCCGCCTAGTGGACAAAAACAGTTAGTGCTGTTTTAAAATCTTTACTTTTACTGTTTCAGTGAGTGTACTTTAATAAGCAGTAAAGTAATTCTTGGCAATCATGTTAAAAGAGGTACAGATTAAATATGTAAGGGTTAGATTGTATACAGTTGCTGGTTTGCGGAGGCAGTTAAAGTTACGTACATACGTATTACTATGGACTCTGGGATTCTTGAGTACTTACAACCGGGTGATGAGGTCATGGCAGACTGTGGATTTACAATTGGAGACACTCTTTGAAAGGAAAGTTAACCTAGTCATACCCTCATTCACAAAAAAGGTGCACAACTTACTGAAGAACAGGTCACTTCCACTAGAAGAATTGCAAATGTTAGAATACACATGGAAAGGGCCATCAGACGCCTAAAGGTGTTCAAAATCTTATCACAAGTAGTGCCTATTCCCCTGGTGCCAAAAGTAGACAAAATTCTACGTATATGTTCTGCCCTTGGCATGCACGTTTAAAACCAAGCAGGGGGAGAGTTCAGGGGCAAGCAATGAGAAATGTGAACTTCAGTGAAGCTTCAAGTAAACTTTCAAGTAAAGAATTGTAATGTAGAAGTAATGAAAACACATTTAATATTTGTAATTGTTGAAATGTCCATGTCAGACAGTCAGTAGATATTTGATTTTTTATCAACATGAAAATAGATTAATGAACTTCAATACATTTAAGTGCATTGTAATAAACAAATTAACATTTCATTGCTGTAAATTGCTGTAAGTTTGATATTAGTAATCAGAGGTGCAGCGCTACTCGCTCCTCTGTGCCTCCATTAGAGCAGTCACCCTCTCATAGTCTAATAACCACGGTGTCTGTCCCCTGACTCAAATTGGTTAAATCAAAGATTAGTAAGAGAGGAGCTATACTTAACAACCTAAAAGGAATTAAAACAACCACTGCAATGATAGAACAGAATAGGAAAATTAGATGTGGACTATTAAATATTAGATCTGTCTTCTAAAGCAGTACTAGTAAACGATTTGATATCAGATAATCAAATTGATCTATTCTGTCTTACCGAAACCTGGCTGTGCAATGAAGAATATGTTAGTTTAAATGAAGCCACTCCTCCCAGTCATAATAATACTCAAATTCCTAGAGGATCAGGCCGAGGAGGGGGAGTTGCAGCCATCTTTGATTCAAGCCTGTTAATTAATCCTAAACCTAAACTAAATTATAACTCGTTTGAAAGCCTAGTTCTTAATCTTCAACATCCAACATGGAAAACATTACAGCCAATTATATTTGTTGTTGTTTACCGAGCTCCAGGTCCGTATTCAGAATTTTTTATCTGAATTCTCAGAGTTTTTATCATGTTTAGTCCTAAAATCAGACTACTTATTGTAGGTGATTTTAATATCCATGTGGACATTAACGACAGCCTTAGTATTGCTTTCAACTCACTATTAGATTCAATTGATTTAAGTCAGAGTGTGCATAAGGCCACTCACTGTTTTAACCACACCCTCGACCTTGTGCTGGCATACGGCATCGAAATTGAAGATTTAATAGTATTCCCGCAGAATCCTTTATTATCAGACCATTTCTTAATAACTTTCGAATTCTTACTACCCGACTTTACAAAGTTAAATAAAAGCTTCTACACTAGATGCCTATCTGACAATGCTATAGCAAAATATAAGGAAAATATTCCAACAGCATTTAACTTAATGATGTACCTTAATATAACAGAGGACCTTTATGTTAACTTCAGTCCCTCCCAAATTGATAATTTTGTAGACAGTGCTACGGCCTGCCTACGGACGACTTTAGACTCTTTTGCTCCTCTCAAAAGAAGATGAGGAAGCAAAGGAAACTAGCACCTTGGTATAACTCCCAAACTCGCAAACTAAAACAAATCTCATGAAAACTTGAAAGTAAATGGCGTTCCACCAAACCGGAAGAATCTCGTTTAGATTGGCAAGAAAGTCTGAAAACCTATAGGAAGGCCCTCAGAAATGCCAGATCAGACTATTACTCATCACTAATAGAAGAAAATAAGAACCCAAGGTTTCTTTTCAGCACTGTAGCCAGGCTGACAGACAGTCACAGCTCTTTTGAGCCATCTATTCCTATAGCTCTGAGTAGTGACGACTTCATGAGCTTTTTTGATGATAAAATTATAACAATTAGAGATAAAATTAATCATCTTTTGCCCTCAACTTCTAACGGTTCACCTTTAAACACAGGACTGCTAGAAAGAACGACAAGACCTGACATATACTTAGACTGCTTTTACCCTATAAACCTTCAACAATTAATGTTAAAGGTCTCTTCAGCTAAGCCTTCTACTGTCTCTTTGACACCGTCACCACATTTAAGAGTGCACTTAAAACTCTCCTTCGATAAAGCTTAGAGTTAGGAGCAGGTTGGCTGGCCTAACCCAGCCAACCTGCTTCTCTTCATAGTCGTTAGTCATTCTTCATCTATCATATAATCAATGACATAATCTAAGTAGAGGGAGGCCGGCCGATACAACCCGATCCGGGTGGGGAGAGTTCAAAGCCCGACCAGGCACCTCTATTTAACCTGTCTCTCTTAGTTATGCTGTTTTAGTTTTAGACTGCCGGGGGACTTCCTTTGACACACTGAGCTTCTCTCTCCTCTATGTTCCCATTTCTGTGCATCCATGTCCAAGAAATGCATGTTACTAACCTAGCCCTGGGAGCTTGCTTCCTTGAGTCTGTTTCTTTTCACCCAGGATGATGTCCCGGGATTAGGGTGGCACCAAAATCACGGTTCCAGCTGTGGCCGGGATTCTGCCGCAATTCCCTGTTATGGCATGCTGCCCCCTGCTACGCTCCTACAACCACAATTATACATTTCTGTTTCATTATCTGTTCTGTGACTGTTATTGCCCCCATCCAGCTGCGTCAGCCACCGCCTACCAAGAGCCTGGGTCTGTCCGAGGTTTCTTCCTAAAAGGGAGTTTTCCTTGCCACTGTTGCATTGATGCTTGCTCTTGGGGGAATTCCTGGAATGTCGGGAATTGTTGGGTCTTTCTGTAAATTATAGAGTGTGGTCTAGACCTACTCTATCTGTAAAGTGTCTTGAGATAACTCCTGTTATGATTTGATACTATAAATAAAATAAAATTGAATTATTTTCAACAGTGGGCACTAACAGTGGCCCTTGATCACATTTGTCTTTCCTTATTCTTGCTTTACACTTTACAATTGCTTACACAATTTTAGTGTATCTCCCACCAAACTTAAGCCGCCCCGCAGCAAATTCATCAACAAGTTGAGGCAGCATGGATGAGAAGTAGAAAGCTCTCAACCGCTTCACCTGTTCCGTGACAAACATCTCATCAAAAAATCATGCTCTCATCTGGTGTCCAGATCATCAGTCTGGCTGTCTTGAGACCTGTGCAAAACATTCCTAGTTGGACTTGCATGTAATAGCCTCGGCTACCAGTTTTCTGAACTTCAAGTTTTCCATCCACTATCTTGAAATCACTGAATCTCTGAGATAACAGTTCACTGAGTGTCTGGTGATTTTTATTTGGGACAGGGCATTTAATCTCTAGGAGCTCACAGGAGTTGATGATTCCATCCGGACTTGCTTACTTGATAACCATGGCTCTGCACCACATACAACTGTGCCTGTGTGTGTTATGTTTATGCATTGTTACCACGAAAGCTGGGGTAAAAGTGCTCACACAAAAACTCTTCACTATTTGTGCCTGCACGTACAGGCACCTTCTTTGCTGAACTGGCTGTAATTCTAAGTTTCCTAGAACTGTGCCACAGATTAGATGCACTCTGCCCCATCGTCTCAAGTTACAGCGTATAAGCTTGTTTGCCATCCATATTAACATAAGCCTGATAGAATTTCTGGCATTTCACACAACTCAGATCACTGTCATTTTGAAATCATTGATGGTTCCCTGTTCTTTTGAACTGCCCTGTTCTGCTGATGAAGTGGCATTGTAACACTTTTCCAGTAGCGTATTCTTGAGAAGAAATATAGGTTTTGTTTGAGATGTGTCCACTCTCTCTATAAAGTATTTGTGGGACTGATACTGTGGTGTGTTGACTGCCAACTCCCCTAGTCTCTCCCTCATACTTACTGTGTCCTCTGCTTTGTGGTGCCTAAAATGTATCTCACTCAGACGCTTGGGCTGAAGGTTCTTGGATGTCCCTTCATTCCATCGCTGCTGCGCGTCAATACATGCAAACCCTGTCTTTCCACTAACCACTGCATAATGATATATTGTTGTTGATTACCGGTTTGTACATTAACTGCATTGCACACTACAGTACTGTACTGCAGAAATTCAATATATAATTCAATATTTTCGACAGACATGTTATTGTACTGCACTGTACTGCAGTATAACTGCACTGTACTTAGAAAAAACTGCAATACAACTGTATATATCTCAGCCTTAAAATAAACTCGTCGTATTTTGTACACAGTATTTTTCCGATTTTGTTGCTGTGTAAGGCAAGGCAAGGCAGCTTTATTTGTATAGTACTTTTCAGCAACAGGGCAATTCAAAGTGCTTTACATGAAGACAATTAAAATACAAGAATAAAAGTTACAGTGCAGTATAAGAAATGAAACAGTTATATAAAAGCAGATAAAATAAGCAACGAAAGTATAAGAAATGGATAGTTATTTAACAAAAGGCAACATCAAAAAGAAAGGTCTTCAGCCTTGATTTAAAAGAACTGAGAGTTGCAGCGGACCTGCAATTTTCTGGAAGTTGGTTCCAAATATGTGGAGCATAGAAACTAAATGCTGCTTCTCCCTGTTTAGTTCTGACCCTGGGGATAGAAAGTAGACCTGTCCCAGACGACCTGAGAGGTCTGGGTGGTTCGTAGTTTACTAGCAGGTCAGAAATGTATTTTGGACCTAAACCGTTTAATGATTTATAAACTAGCAAAAGTATTTTGAAATCAACTCTCTGAGGCACAGGAAGCCAGTGTAAAGACTTCAGCACTGGAGTGATGTGATCCACTTTCTTGGTCTTAGTGAGGACTTGAGCAGCAGCGTTCTGAATCAGCTGCAGCTGTCTGATTGATTTTTTTAGGGAGACCTGTAAAGACACCATTACAGTAGTCAAGTCTACTGAAGATAAAAGCATGGACAAGTTTTTCCAAGTCCTGCTGAGACATAAGTCCCTTAACCCTTGATATATTCTTAAGGTGGTAATAGGATGACTTTGTAATTGTCTTAATGTGGCTGTTGAAATTCAGGTCTGAGTCCATAATTACACCAAGATTTCTGGCTTTGTCTGTTGTTTTTAACATTGTTGTTTGAAGCTGAGCGCTGACTTTTAATCGTTCCTCTTTTGCTCCAAAAACAACCACCTCAGTTTTTTCTTCATTTAATTTAAGAAAGTTCTGGCACATCCAATCGTTAATTTGTTCAATGCACTTAGTCAGTGTTTGTATAGGACTATAGTCTCCTAGCGATAAGGTTATGTAAATTTGTGTGTCGTCCGCATAACTGTAACTTATTTTGTTGTTTTCCATAATCTGAGCCAGTGGAAGCATGTAGATGTTAAACAGAAGAGGCCCCAGAACGGAGTCTTGGGGAACTCCGCACGTCATATTTGTATGCTCAGATGTATATTTACCTATAGATACAAAGTAGTCCCTATTCTTTAAATAGGATTTAAACCAGTTTAGGACTGAGCCAGAAAGGCCAACCCAGTTTTCTAATCGGTGTAGTAATATGTCATGGTCGACCGTGTCAAATGCAGCACTGAGATCAAGTAATACTAAGACTGCAGTTTTGCCACTATCTGTGTTAAGTGGATATCATTAAATACTTTAACAAGAGCTGTCTCAGTGCTGTGGTGTGGTCGAAAACCCGACTGTAAGGCATCAAAACCATTGTTTAGTGACAAGAAAAGGTTGAGTTGTTGAAAAACCGCTTTTTCAATGATTTTACTTAAGACAGTTGTAAGCCTCTGTGCTTTTATAATTTCTTAGTGTCTCACCATCAACACCATCACTAAGGACGAAATAGTTAACGATATCCACATAGCTAACGTCTGGCCACAATTTTGTATCGTCTACCCATCCTGTTAAGGTAGACGGATGGGGCACTTTAACTGTACTATCACAAGTAAGATAGTCAGATCCATGCGACCATCTCTGAGATATGATCATTTTGTAAGAGGCTTTGCTGTAAGAGTCTACTCCTGAGTCCTGATAATCCAATCAAGCGTTTATCTGATGGCAGTAGCTACAGGCTAACGTAAACCGGAAGTTCGTTACCGGCTTGTTCTACGTTGCCGTGGCAACGTGGGAAAGGTCAGAGTTCGGAAAAGTTGTGGAGAGAAGCTAGAATACCGTATAAAATCAACCTACATTTTTTATTTTTTTTCCTGATCTTATAGAGAAATACTACACTACCCACAATCATAATTATCTCTGATTGGTCATACTCACTGTTACTATGGAAATGTTTACTGAACCTGCAAACACGTAGAACAAGCTTCAACCATTGAAGTCTATAATAGTTTCTGTGCACGGTCGTTTGCCTTTTTTTGCCGTTGTAAAAATGTTCTTTAGTTGCGAATCTAATGCCGACAACGAAATAAGAAAAAAAATAAGTAGATGTATTTTAAAAAATTTAATTAAAGATCCCTTATAGCATACAGAGTCCACAGATAGCTGTAACATGAACACTAGATCTTACCAAAGCTACAACATTGTATTCAGGTATCTCCAGGTAATGCTCAAGTTATTAATACTTCACTGATTAGCATTCAGCTTTGTATCAGTAGAAATCGAATGACCGTGCTTCCCTCCCTTATGTCCCCGCGATACGAGAGATAGCTGTATTGTGTGTCCGGGTTTCTACTGATACACAGCTCAATGCTAATCGGTGAAGTATCCCTTAACTGTGACTGAAAGTGTCTTTTGTTTTTTTAGATGATTATGTAATCACTGTGACATTCAGCTCTTTGTCAGCTGACCAGGAATGCAGGGTTGGGCAGCTGCGTTTCAGAGGAGGTGATTTGCTTTTTTAGCAATCCGTGCATGTGGCCCACAGAAATATGACACAAAGCTTTACCCAATATCTTAATCTTGATAATCTTTTTACGCCTCTGTCTGCGCTCTGTGTCCTATGCTGCAGTTACAGGCCCCCAGGAAGTGTGCCAGGCTTTGAAGCAATTTGAACATAGGGAGCGGCCAAATGAAGAAATTGCAACGTCACGTGATGCCCACGTGGCCAGAAAGGACTTTTTACCCAAATACTTACATGGCAAAAGAGACTGCTGTAAAGAGAGCTGTAAATCAGTGGATACATTTATTTTTTTTGGTATCAGAATTTGATCCCTTGGTCCGATGGTCTGAAAGAGCAGCAAGATTAAATGATTAATTCCCAATTAAAGTCAATCAATTCTGCTCTCTGTGTGTTGCCGTTTTTAAACTCCATTTGCTACGGGAAACAACAACCAGAACCTCCAAGCTAGCAGGGTATACACTTAAAAAAGTATTTAAAAAGAGCTACACCTGTTCATTCTGCCATATTTATACTGCTTTGTTGACTACAACCAGTATATTCACTCACAGTGCATCTACAGCCTTTACTGCGGATTGTGGTTTGCAGTCGCTGTTGTTCCTAATTGTAAGGTAATTGTTAAAGGATGGGGAGGTTTATTTATTCACGATTCCTGCCCAGACTTTCTAAACAAAATAACAACCACGTGACCTTCTGGTCCCAAAACCACCTGTTGCGTAACTTCCACCTGTTCAATTATTGAAATACTTTGTGAGCCAGCAGGATGTCTTGTTGGTTGAGTGACCTGAAGTTTTACAGGTTTAATCCCTGTCATGATTACTGACTGTACACAATAAAAGAGAAATGTAGCTGCTCCCAAATCCAATGTTTTATTAATTAAAGTTCACCAAGAAGCTCTGAGTTTAAGGTTGTTTTCACACCTATGCTGTTTGGTCCATTTTAACCAAACCCTGGATAGTCCGATTTGTTTGGGGTCGGTGTGAAAGCTCATTTAAACTCTGGTGCAGGGCACAAAACAACCAAACCCTGGTCCGCTTGAAAACGGGGGTCGCGGTTTGCTACAAAGTGCTCTAGAGTTCAGTTCACTTTATATGAGAACGAAATCCAACCAGCATGATTTAGAGCAGGGGTCTTCAAGCCAAGTCTTTCTAAGCCAGGGATCCCTTAAGTGAAGAGAGGTGGAGCAGGGACCCCCTACTACATATATTGTATAAAATAAAGTTAAATATTAAACTGGGCCTACAATAACTTGTAGGGTGGCCTAAAACCTTTCTACATACCTTTATTGCATGGAATCCTAAGCTATTAAAATAGCCTATAATAAGTGTTGTCATGATTTTATAAATCATGTTTTAATGACCAACATGCATGTGACACAGTGAATTCTCAGGATAAAGTGTATCTGTTGATGGCTATCTTAGTGACTACCTTACCTATAGGCCACAGTATGCCTATCATCAGTGGGGGATTTATATTTGCTAATAATATGTTGGATTCCTGTTAAAGCTGCCGTAGGTAGGATTGTGAAGATCCAGGACTTAGCCAAAGAATTTGAACAGGCTGTAGTTGGTGCCAGAAGAGCTGGATTTTTTTAATTACATGCTTGATGTAGTTCTACTGGAACATATGGTCAGTTTCAGCAAATATGACAAAAAGTTAGTTTTATAAGTCTTACCTACTGCATCTTTAACACTTTAAAATTTTTGAAAACACTTTGGAGAAGTTTGGACCCCCCACCCCTGCATTGACTCTTAGGACCCCTTGTTGAAGATCCCTGCTCGAGTTCAGTTCACTTCCACATCCAACCCAATCTGCCGTGTAGCAGTGACTGATGTTGACCACAGTAAAACGAATCATGATTTTTAACCAGTGAAATCATCTTTAGATTTGATGCATGTTGACCTGCGTTTATTTAACAGGGTACCCACAGGGTCTTAAAAGTATTTAAAATATCTTATAGGTGCCCTGCCACACATATTTCATGACTTTGTGGTAATGTCTGAATTCTATCATGGACTCTGTAACATTTTTTGTGGAAAAAATGCCTTGGTTACCTTGTTTAAAGCCATTCTAGCGTGGTATAGAAAGCCTGCAGGAAGACTCAGCTCAATTTCTGCCAGTTCTCATTAATAATAATAATAAATCATTAATATAGGTAAGCTGCCTGACTCTGATTGGTTAACAGCTAGCCAATGAGAGGCTGGCTATCAGCATCCTTTACCCAGCTCAATTGGGCGAGCTCATGAATAGTAATGAGCTCAGGCAACATCACGTCAGACTGACCAGCTTTTGTAATTGGCCTGATTTCTCCGCTTATTTCTTTTCAGTGACTAGAGCTGACAGGAGGTAGCAGTTAATTTTCACATTCACCACATAACACAAACACATGTGGACCTAAGATATTTCAAAAAATACAAGTAAAAACGTTTTTGTGTGGCAGGGCACCTTTAAATGTCGGGCGCCGGGTAGCTCAGTTTGTAGAGTGTGCGCCTATATATAGAGGTTTCCTCCTCGATGCAGCGGCTGCAGGTTTGATCTGACCTGCGGCCCTTTGCTGCATGTCGTTCCCCCCTCTCTCTCCCCTTTCATGTCTTCAGCTGTCCTGTCAAAAATACCCAACAATTCATCTTTAAAAAAAAAAAATCTTAAATATAATACTTGATAAACAAGGCCTTGAAAGTCTTAAATTTCATTCACAAAAGTCTAACATATGTATTGTCCTTTCTTAAGATTAAATAACTCCTTTGTTTCATCACAAAGCATGTGTGTTGAGTACTACACTAAAATGTTTTAAGTTCACATTTTTGATAAACAATAAATCCTTTCTGATATTCCTTTATATCCTACATACTTTTGCCACTATGTCCATGAAGTTGGTATTACATTTCATTCAAAATAACCTGGGGGTAAAGCAACAGGAAGTTTACACCCAGAACTTTGTGTCTTTAGGACAACAATGTGTAAATGACGTGTGTGTGCTAATGTCATGGCCCAACCCTCCTTTTGATTCTCTGCTGGTTTCCATAATGAAGTGATCAAGCAGCGCAGGGTGGACTGGTTGGTCCGGTTTGTTCTCTCAGGTATTTACTGTAAGTTGTCTGCAGGTATCTCTGAACTGACACAGTGCTGATATCAGCAGTGGCAGGACGTGCGACTCAGAGCTCTCTCATCACACAAATACACAGGTAAGACTAACTCATACCTTACAATAATACATACATTTTGCTTTTTAGAATCTTTAACCTGTCTATGGTTAGTATTTGTGTCATGTAATTTTCCTCTCGTAATGATTATATTCTGTTTTTGTAAAGCACTTTGTAAACTTTGTTTATGACATAACACTTCTGTCATTAAGTTTTTTTGTTAAGGTTTTTGTCATGACAAGTTAGGGTTCATGTGTCATGACAGTGTCATGTGTCCATGACAGTGTAATGTCACTCTTATGTAAACACCTTCAAGTAAAAGTGTTACCTATTTTTATTTGAAAGGGGACATTTTTAAGAGATACTCAGCCATTCACGTATGCGCTGTGAAGTAAGGTCTGGCAAGACCACCGAAGCATTTTGGGATATGAGAAATTTCACCCCGCAAAAGAAAATGCCACATACAATATTAAATGAAGTTAACTGTGTGATGCAATTATCCTGAAATGACTAAAGTGACATTAAATCACATGTGTAAAGTGAACTCTACATCCTGGTTCTCCTTTTAGAAGCCACCATGACTTCCAAGATGGTCATCCATCAGCCTCAGCCTGTGATGGTTGCCCGAGAATCCGAGGAGTGGTCATCTGGGATATGTGACTGCTGTGACGACGTGCCCCAGTGTAAGTGTATATGTTTATAAAATCAAGCCTTTTTAAATCTGATATCGCATACTTTATTCATCTAGTTATTTTTTAAGAGCTAAGTTATGAGTTAATCTCTACTTTGAGGTGATTATATCTATCTATCTATCTATCTATCTATCTTGTGGACAGATGCTATACCTCTGTGACAAAGGGACATTGTTTTCTCACAAGTCTGTGTTCCTTGATTCTCTGTAGTTTTATAATAAATTTAAAACACATATTTTGTTATTACCAGCTACATAAAAATACAGGGGATTACAGTACAAAGTAATTTAGTTGTTTCCTTACCGGTTTAATTCTGTAACTCAAAACAAACGAACACCAAAGAAACAATAAGACTCAAATCCATATTTAACGAGAATACATCAAAATAGGTGTGTGTGTGTGTGTGTGTGTGTGTGTGTGTGTGTGTGTGTGTGTGTGTGTGTGTGTGTGTGTGTGTGTGTGTGTGTGTGTGTGTGTCCTCCCGCACTGTGTGTTCAACGTTTTTTTTTTTTTCCTGGTTTAGGTTGTTTTGCTTTCTGGTGCTTTCCCTGCTTCGCCTGTATAACTAGCAAGACACATGGCGAGTGTCTCTGTCTCCCCCTGCTGGACGGCTTCGGCCTCATCCCTCCCATCAACATGTCCATGAGGGTCTCCATGCGGCAGCGCTACCGCATTAAAGTAAGGCCACAATTCAGTTGTTGTTGTCAGCTGGCAGAAAGTTTTGAGTTGTCCCAATCTGTGATTTTTTTATTTTATATTTATATTTTTTTATTTTCATATTTACTATGATGTGTCTGTAATTCCGTGGAGACCAAGAAAGACATGTCACCCACCAAACATTAATGTGTTGCAGGTGTTAAAGGTAACTTCGATATTATTCTATGTTTTTGTGTCTTTGCAATGTAACGTTAATGAGAAATCGTGCATCTTCAGTCAGCGTCCACTAAAAGTTCTGTTTTTGCCGCTGACATGCTCAGACTATTTTTCTAAGTGTCTGACAACATTATGAAAGGATCCCAATAGAGATAGACCTTTTAGTTAAAGAGTAAGATCCTTTTAGTTTAACATCAAACAGCCCCGAAATCACCATCGCGAGACTTCATGTAAATAATCACTACTTTTATCATTGTAAAACACACTTCATTCAAAGTGGACAGAGACAACATAAAACTATGAAAAGCCGTCTTGGTTCATCTTTCCACTGTTCCAACAATCACCACTCTGGTCTGGTTGAAATTAACCCTTAATCCACCCATTTACATGTGGAGATATGCTGGCTCTATACACGCTAAAAGTAGTGATTATTTACATGGAAACATTTCACAACACACTGTGTTGACTCGGGCCGTGTAAGATCCGACCTGTTGATCTGACGTGACTGTTTTCTGCCTGCAGGACACCATGTGTAATGACTGTCTGTACTCCACCTGCTGTTATTCGTGCTCCTGGTGTCAGATGTCCCGAGAGATGAAAAGCAGAAACATCCCAATCGTTCTGGTCAGTGCCAAGCACTCATGACGCCACTTATCAATCATCTCCACCCGGGCTGTCACATCTTCTAATTAACCACAACCTGCAACTAACTTACTAACATGTTAGTATAATTACACTTTAGACTGAAGCCCATTGAGAGAAACTAATGATTTAAAAAAATAAAGCTCATGCCGATGCCTGAAAAACTCGAGCCATAAATGTCTGTAATAATAATTTATTGAGTTTTTTTTTTTTTGAAGATGGTTGATCTAATAACTCTCCAGCATCATTAAAGTTCCTACTGCAAGAAATCAGATTTTGTTCTCCTTTTTCCATCGCAGATTTAGTACCGCCTCATGCGTGAGGCAAGCGTGGCTGGTCGTTACAGCGACGCCGCAGGAAACTGCCGTGACCTAACGCGAGACACACGCAGAACGTGGAAGGTGTGTTGTTTTTGATTCTCGGCATATGGCTGTTTGCCAGAAGACACTTTAGTTTCAAAAGAAGCTGGAGGCAGCAAAAAAAAAACACCGCTGGCTAAACTATTTAAAAATGGCGGGTTTTTTTCAGGACCACCCCCTGTCACTGCGTGATGTGAGTCGAGTGGTGATTTGAGTCGCGCATGCATCACTTTGCGACAAGTAGCCTACAAGATGCTAACGGCGTGCTAAAACGTTTTTGAAATGACTGCTGGCTACAAGTTAGCAATCAAACATAACAAAGGCTGTCACTTGAATTGCATTTTGAGCTAACGTTAGCAATCAATCAGGTTGTCACTTGAATTTGTTGTCTTAATACATCCATGCTTGAATGGTGTTTTGATGAACGTTAGCAATCAAACAATCATAGATAGCTAAAACATTTTTGATATGACTGCTAGCTACAAGTTAGCAATCAAACATAATGAATGGCGTTTATTACGGTATCAATCAAACAATCATAGATAGCTAAAACGTTTTTGAAATGATTTCCATCTTTTGTTATTGTATGTAAAGAGAAAAGTTTATTATTTTATGGATTTCACAGATTTCAGTATTACATGTTATGCCGTAAACCATTTAAATCTGAGCATGCGTGACTCATATTGCCACTCGACTCAGATCGACTAGTGACAACCCTGTCTGTCGCTAGTAATGATGACGCAGTGATTAGTGACGATTCTCTCCAACCAATCAGCAGTCTGCAGGTTTTCACGTCACCTTTTGGTATCGCCTCAGCTCACTTGGAACCTCGACAGAGTTGATACTCAAAGAAGTACCTGTTAGCAAGTACCAGGGACTTTTTTTCATAATGGAAAACCAAAGTGGAGCAGGTACCGTGTAATGGAAAAACGCCGTATATCATGCTTGAGTAAATACAACCCCAATTAACAAAACGGTTTATGTTGTTCTTGTTCAACGGTTGTTTGGTAAATTGCTCTTAAACACATTTAGAGAGGATTTGAATTGCTATTTTATTCAATTGTGTGTGTATATATATATATATATATATATATATATATATATATATATATATATATATATTTATATATATATATAAATAATTGTGATCATTCTTATCGGACCAGCTGAGAGCACGACCATCTTATCTCTTGTCTACAGTCCATTTTCTCCAGCGTTGATCATGGGTCCCTGCTTTAGTCTTTAGATAATGAGTCAGTTTCTCCATGGAATATATTTCCTCAACAATGGTCACACTTCAACCAGCTCCTTGTGATAGCCTTTTTACATGCAAGTATCAGGATTTTGAATAGACAGATGTCCTTCTTTTGAATTATGTCATTGGGTATCAATCCAAGGTATACAATCTGTGGATCCCTGGGAATCTTGTAGAATAAAATCTCCTCAATAATCTGAATAACCCTGTCCAAGAATGTTTGTATTTTAATACATGTCCAAAAAATATGTGAGTGATTGGCATTCATCTGCCTACACTGTCTCCACCATGGCTGCTGTTTACCCAATTGTTTATTTTTTATGCGAGGTGTAATAAAAAAGCGGATTCAATTCTTCCATCCGAATTCCCTCCATCTTTTAGAGCTAGTGGAAGTTTGCTGCGTTCCACACATGGAATGCCAATCACTCATTGACAGTTTAATGTTCAATTATTGTCCCATTTCAATTTTACATAAAGTGAATTTCTTCCATTTCGTTTTTGAAAGCCTCTGTACAATTTAGAAACAATCTTTGAGGGGGTTTGTTTGTAAGCACCGGTCAACACTTCAATCACTTCATTACCTTCTGCGGAAATTCCTTTTTTTCATTTCTGTGTCAAAGAAATGTCTTAGCTGTAAATATCTGAAAAAATCCCCATTTACTAAATTAAATTCTCCTTTAAGTTTTCCAAAAGTTTTAAGTTACAGCTGTTACTCCTTTTTTTTCTCCACCTTACAAATGTATTATCTACCTCTCCAGGTCTAAACCTGGGGTCTAGGAAGGCCAAATCAGAAGTTTACTGTCTCCTTCCAATTTGTATTTAATGACAATCTCATTCCATAATTTCTTATTAGTTTTTTTCTTATTAGTAATTAGCTTAATGAGTTTCCATCTAGCTTGATACTCCAGTGAGCAACAATAGACAATGGAACTCATTTGGGCAGCATAATAATTTTCTTTGAGATTTGGCAGTGCTAGGCCTCCGTTTTCCTTGTCAATTTGGAGTGTCTGAAACTTTACCCTTGGCCTTGCCCCTGCCCAGATAAACCAGGATATCTGTTTATCCCAAGCTGTAAACTGAGAATCTGGGATGCTGACTGGTAGTGATAAGAAGAGGTATAGCAACCTTGGTAGTACATTCATTTTCACCATCTCAATTCTTGAACTAAAGTTCAATACTAGTATTAACCATTTTGTTATATATTTCTGTATCCTATTATTTATTACAAGGAAAGCGGACGAAATGGGTTTCCTCAGGAGGGTGGCTGGCGTCTCCCTTAGAGATAGGGTGAGAAGCTCAGTCATCCGTGAGGAGCTCGGAGTAGAGCCGCTGCTCCTTCACGTCGAAAGGAGCCAGTTGAGGTGGTTCGGGCATCTGGTAAGGATGCCCCCTGGGCGCCTCCCTGGGGAGGTGTTCCAGGCACGTCCAGCTGGGAGGAGACCTCGAGGAAGACCCAGGACTAGGTGGAGGGATTACATCTCCAACCTGGCCTGGGAACGCCTCGGGATCCCCCAGTCAGAGCTGGTTAATGTGGCTCGGGAAAGGGAAGTTTGGGGTCCCCTGCTGGAGCTGCTCCCCCCGCGACCCGACCACGGATAAGCGGACGACAATGGATGGATGGATTATTTATTATGCAGTAGTTTGTTTCATATAGTTTGTTCAGTTCCTGTGTGATTAGCACTCCCAGGTATTTTATTGATTTTGCTTCCCACTTCAATTTATATTTCTGCCTGATTGCCTTACTTGGTATGTAGTTAAGAGAGAGAACCTGTGTTTTTGTGATATTCACTTTATAACCCAACATCACACCGTAGTCATCTAGAACTGCCATAAGTTTAGGAAGTGTTGAGTTAGGGTTTTGAAGATAGGTGATTGTAGCGGCTTCTTTGCTACCTCCATAAGCCGCCGAGAGGCTGAGTCAGGAAACAATCACCTGTATGACGGGCCGTTTGAATGATTCAGGTCCACTCCGAGATATGCTTTTAAATATTTATTGCTCATTTGAAAGTCGGAAAAACATTCAGAAACAAAATTCAGGTTGACGGAGAAATACTGCAAATGGTGAACGAAAATGTGGAGAAACTTGCGGTCAAAATGCAAAAACCCAAGCTCACCCCCTCTCTAGCCTCTGCCATGCAAGTGCCCAGGTGTATAAATAGACTGATTATTGTCAGACCAACCCCCGTGACGTCCTACGTTACGCAATAGGTAAAACCTATAAACAAACATAATATACATGCAGTGGCGGCCGGCCAATAGAGGGCGCTAGGGCGCCGCCCCCCTTAAGCCACAAAAAAAAAAAAAAAAAATTAAAACAATTAAAACAAAAATAGTAATAATAATGAGAAAAACATCAGTATGTCAATATTTGTGTGTTTTAAATATGGAATGCACCCAGTAATACATGTAAAATATGATACAAAATCATATTTGCAACCTTTCCTCTGCCTGTCTGACCGCTTCATCAGCTCTGGGGCGATAGAGAAAGCGCCCCAAGGAGGCGGGTCTATGTAGCAGTTAAGCCAATTGCTAATTTAAGATATGAATGTATGACATAAAATTTAGCCAATCAGCGTTAAATAGAATCCAAGAAGGGCGATCATTTTATCGCCCCAAGCCCTGATAAAATAAGGACTGGGCTCTAGGGGCGCCATTTTTACTAAACGACAATGGCGAGCGCGGACGTTACTCCTCCAAGACCCATCCCTAACTCGGTGAAATCTCTCCTCCAAGATCCGTTTGAGAGGAGAACTTTGTCGGAGAAAGTTCGGGTGAAAGAGCTGGGGCCAGATCAACCTGACCTCTCAATCAAACAGCAGGCTAGCGAAAAAGGGAAGCAGTATATGCGCGGCTTCTCCCGTAGCTGGTACACCAGGAAGGCTTGGCTAGCTGGGTGCACCCATGCTAATGCTTTATTTTGCTTTCCGTGCTTGCTTTTTAAAACGACGGGGACAGATCCAGCATGGACAATTACCGGAGTGAGGGATATGAAGCACCTGTCAGAGAAGGTAAAGAAACACGAGAACACCAGGGCACATATGGATAACTCTGTAAAGCTAGCCATATTAGGAAGGGTGAACATTGCTACGCAGCTGGATGACGGCCACAGAATTGCGGTGAGAAAACATAATGAGGAGGTGGATAAAAACAGGCACATTTTATCCAAAATTATCGATTGTGTGAAGTTTTGTGGTGCTTTTGAGTTGGCCTTGCGTGGGCATGAGGAGACTGACTCCTCGGACAACCCCGGCATTTTCCGGGGCTTGGTGGATTTTGTTGCCTCCCTTGACAGTGTGCTGGAGGAGCACCTGAAGACAGCTACCGTTTTTAAGGGCACGTCAAAGACGATACAGAACGAGCTGTTGGACTGCATGCTGTCAGTGCTTAAGGATTACATCCTGGAGGAAGTAAAGAGTGCTGATTTTATCGCAATTCAAGCCGACGAGACGACTGACGTTTCCACCCACTGCCAGCTGGTGCTGGTGCTACGCTACATCGATGCTAACAGTAACATCCAAGAGCGGTTTTTCGAGTTCATTACGATCCAGAACGCAACCGCCGACACCATCGCTACAGCGCTGCTGGAGAGGCTCAGCACCATACTCTCACATGGACAAAAGGCCAAACTTATTGCCCAGGCTTACGACGGAGCAAGTGTGATGAGGGGAGCCACCGGCGGAGTGCAGCGTAAAATAGTGGATGTGTACGAAAATGCGCACTACGTCCACTGCTATGCACATCAGCTGAACCTCATCATGCAGCAGGCTACTTCAGGCATCCCCAGGATCGGCACTTTCTTTTCCGACCTTGCAGGATTTTCTGCTTTCTTCTCCAGGTCTCCCAAGCGAACCACCGTGCTTGACCAAGTGGTTGCGCATAGACTCCCCAGAGCCTCTACAACACGGTGGAACTTCCACAGTCGCGCTGTAAACACTGTGTACGAGCACAAGGAAGACCTCCTATCGTGTTTCCAGACCATCAGAGACTCTGGGAACTTTGACCCCCCGACTGTCAGAGAGGCTGGGGGCTTTGTGAGGATGCTCGAAGACGAGGCTTTCTGTTTTTTCCTGGCACTGTTCCACAAGATCATGCCAAATGTGGACATGCTTTTCAGCCAGCTGCAGAAGAGGAACATCGACCCTGTCTTCATTAAAGCACTTATCCAGAGGTTCACAGACAGCATGCTAACAATCAGGTAAATAACTATATTTACTATTGGCTGTTTCTAATTGTTGTTAGAAAGATGAATAGCTCACTTCCAACAGTGCAAAAGCCTAAATGTGTCTTGTCATCAAAGTGAGTGATTATCATAGAGCACATCACAATTATATTTGTTTTAGGATTTTAAAAGGAAAGATAATACACAATCAGACTTTGATAATAATGCAGGAAAGTATTACACCGTTTGTAATAACAGACTTATTCAGGTGTCCACCAGGTCAGTTTCTAGAAGAGGCCTAGTTGTTATTGAAGATTCAAGATTAACTTTATTGTCATTCAGACTATTACTTACATAGGACAAGTGCACAGCAGAACAAAATTATGTTTGCATCCCTTAAAAATGGCTTAAAAACGTAATAACATAAGTTAATTATGTACATCACAGGTTAAAAGCAGTTACTAGACAGTTTGTGTGTGTCATACACACACACACAAATAAATATATATATATATATATATATATATATATATATATATATATATATATATATATATATATATATATATATATATATATAGTCGCTGGTTATGTCTGTGTGTTGAGGGGGGGTTACAGTGAGTTAAGAAGTCTGATGGCAAGTTATCAAATTAAACTTTACTTTTTGGACCCAGGGCCTCCGTTCCCTCTTTGTGTGGGGACAGCGCATCTGACGAGCAGCAGCATCCCATAAAGCGACGGAGGATGCTGGGACCAGGAGAACAACAGAGGTTGGCTACAGAGGTAAGTTGTGATGTAATTGTCAGTGTTTTCCCTAGAACTTTTTTTCAGGCCTGGTAGTATGTAGCCAAAACCAAAAACCCTGAACAATCAGCACCTTAGTAATCATATACTTGACTTGGACATAGGCATGTGTTCAGTCAGGATCACTTGCATCAAAATAGCTTTATTGCAAATTAAAGCTGAGGATGTATCTTTTACAGGTATGTGATACCATCCTGATTCATGCCAAGGAGAGGTTCTCCTTCACCCAGCACCTCATCAGCGCAACACTGTTGCACGGAGAGTTGTTCACACAACACAGTGTGAAGTTTCCCGATACAGCGCTTGAAACAACTGTGGAGGCATACCCCATGTTGAACAAGGCCAAGCTTAAAACTGAACTGTCTCTCATCTATGAGAACAGTGAGTTCAAGGCTTGTAGTGGTGCAGTGCCCCTGTACCAGTTCTTCATGGAGAACAACCTTCAGAGCACTTTCACAGAGACTGTCAGCCTCCTGAAGATCCTCATCACCACACCCATGACAACAGCTGAGTCAGAAAGGTGCTTCTCTACACTGAAGAGGATCAAGACCTTCCTGAGAAACAGCATGACACAGGATCGCCTGAATGCTCTGGCTATGCTCTCCATGGAGAAGAAACTTGTCAGGGACATTCCTGACTTTAATAAAAGGGTCATTGAGAGGTTTGCCACTCAGAAGGACAGACGGGCAAAATTCCTGTACAAATAAGATGACAGACACACACACACACACACACACACACACACACACACACACACACACACACACACACACACACACACACACACGTTTCTTTGTATATAGTTGACCTTAGCATAAAAATCATTCAGTTATATATGGTACTCTAAAAAATGTTAATAGTGTGTTTGCTATTATTACTTTATATATGTTTTGTATCAATTAATTGTTGCAGTTCTGGAGCACATTAACAATTAGTTACATTTAGTTTGATCATAAAATACTTTATGCTATTCTTCCAGTCAAAGGTTTGAGTTCAGCCACTTGATATCCATTTCTATATTATACATCCTTTATACAGTGTAAGAATTCCTATAAACTTTATAATAATTTAATGTTATTGTCCACTTTCCACTCTGTTCTGACAGCATGCATATTGTGTTGTCTATTTACTACCAATGGCACCAACAGCCTTTCCAAAAGATGTTACTTATGTGTAGAAATAGTCAATTGTTTACAATTTCAGTTTAAATGCAAATAAAAGGCTTGTGTTTGTGCATCATGATGTTTATGTTTTTGTGTACGAATGCCTCAACTTTTTAATATTGGCATTAAATAATTACTGACTATTTCACTGAGCACTGCTGTCCTGCAGTTTGTGTTAAATTTTATTGCGATGGTTACGGAAACAAAAAAGTATGGCACAGCCCCACCGAGAATATTTTTCACCAGCCGCCACTGTATACATGGCTCCTATAGTGATAATATCATCTGCGAAAAGACCTACAACCCCAAATCAGAAAAAGTTGGGACAGTATGAAAAACACAAATAAAAAAGAAAGTAGTGATTTCTAAATGTACTTTGACTTGTATTTCATTGCAGACAATGTGAACACAAAACATTTCATGTTTTGTCTGGTCAACTTAATTTCATTTGTAAATATACATCCTTTCCTGTCATTCAGACCTGCAACACATTCCAAAAAAGGTTGGGACAGGAGCAATTTAGGGCTAGTAATCAGGTAAATTGGTTAAATAATGATGTGATTTGAAACAGGTGATGTCAACAGGTGATTGTAATTATGATTTGGTACAAAAGCAGCATCCAAGAAAGGTCTAGTCCTTTAGGAGCAAAGATGGGCCGAGTATCGCCAGTTTGCCAACAAATACGTGAGAAAATTATTGAAATGTTTAAAAACAATGTTCCTCAAAGAAAGATAGGAAGACATTTGCTTATTTCACCTTCAACAGTGCATAACATAATTAAAAGATTCAAGGAATGAGGAGGAATTTCAGTGCGTAAAGGACAAGGGCGCAAGCCTAAGCTGAACAACCGTGATCTCCGATCCCTCAGCCAGCACTGCATCAAGAATCGTCATTCATCTATAAGCGATATCACCACATGGGCTCAGGACTACTTTGGCAAACCTTTGTCAAGTACGACAATACGTAGTTACAGCCACAAATGCCATGTACTGTGCCAAAAGGAAGCCCTATGTTAACAGTGTCCAGAAGCGCCGTTGACTTCTCTGGGCTCAGAGGCATCTGGGATGGACCATCACACAGTGGAAACGGGTACTGTGGTCAGATGAATCAGTATTTCAGGTATTTTTTTGGAGAAATGGACGCCGTGTGCTCCGGACCAAAGAAGAAAAGGATCATCCAGACTGTTACCAGCAACAAGTCCAAAAGCCAGGGTCTGTCATGGTATGGTGTTGTGTCAGTGCCCTTGGCAAAGGTAACTTGCACTTCTGTGATGGCACCATTAACGCTGAAAAGTACATAGAGATTTTGGAGCACAATATGCTGCCTTCAAGAAGACATCTTTTCCAGGGACGTCCATGCATATTTCAACAAGATAATGCAAAACCACATTCTGCACACATTACAAAGTCCTGACTGCGGAGGAAGAGGATACGGGTACTTGACTGGCCTGCCTGCAGTCCCGACCTGTCTCCAATAGAGAATGTGTGGCGCATTTTGAAGCGCAAAATGCAACAACGAAGACCCCGTACTGTTGCCCACCTTAAGACTTGTTTGCAGCAAGAATGGGACAAAATTACACCTGAAACACTTCATCACTTGGTGTCTTCAGTCCCTAAACGTCTTTTAAGTGTTGTGAAAAGGAATGGCAACATTACAAAGTGGTAAATGCTTTACAGTTCCAACTTTTTTTGAAATGTGTTGCAAGAACCAAAATAGGAATTTTGTTTTTTTGAAACAAAAACAATACAAATCATGAGGAACACATTCAATTATTTGCTGTTGTATTGTCTGAAATGAAATACAAGTCAAAGTACATTTAGAAATTACTACTTTCTTTTTTTATTTGTGTTTTCCATATGTGTCCCAACTTTTTCTGATTTGGGGTTGTATTATATGTTCATCATTTGCTATATGGATTCCTTTCGGCTCTTTGTTTTGCCGGATAGCTTGGGCTAAGGGCTCTATGAATATTGCAAAAAGGGAGGGGCTAAGGCAACAGCCCTGGCGAGTGCCTCAACTTAAAACTGCCTGTCAGATGGACATTGATCTTTAGTCTAGCGGTAGGATCTCTGTATAAAGATTGTATGCACCTAACAAATTGTTTATTAAAGCCCAGCCTCTCTAGTACTCTATACAGGAAAGGCCAGCTTTTTCGCCTTTTCTGTATCCAGACTGACCAGAGCCGCACTTAGATGTTGTTCATTAGCCTGTTCTATAATGTGTAGGGTTTGTCTGATGTTATTCTGTGTTTGTCGACCTTTTATAAACCCTGTCTGATCTTCATTTATTAAATCGGGCAGAAAGTGTTCAATTATTCTTGAGATTATAGAAGTAAACAATTTATAATCTACGTTCAATATGGAAATTGGACGATAAGAATCACAACATTCTTTATTTTTACCTTCTTTCAGGATGACTGATATCACGGCCTCTTTCCATGATGGTGGTGCCACACCTTTGTCGAGTGTCCAATTTAAGGATTCTAATACAGGGGCGAGGTCTTCTTTAAATATTTTGTACCATTCATTCAGAAAACCGTCACTCCCTAGGCATTTATTTGTTTTCAGTTTACTAATCGCTACATCCAATTATTTTGTTGTGATGGGGGCGGTTAATTCTTTGTTTTTGTATTTTTATAACAAGTATTGTTTAATATTATCTTCATCGACAATCCTAGGTTGTGAGTACAAGGTTTCGTAGTAATCTTTGAAGATTTTATTAATTGTTTCTGGTTCGTAAACTGTGTTATTAGTCAGGGGGTCTCTGATCTTATGTATTGAGTGTTTTGTTTTGCTGTGTCCTGAGGCGTCTTGCTAACACTTTTGGTGCTTTCAGGCCAGATTCATAAAAGGTTTGTTTTGTGAATCCCAACTGTTATTTTCTTGATAACAGACCGTTGCTAAGTATAACACACCGTTGACATGCAAAAGCAGAGCGTTGCCATGGACGCAGTTCTGTTCACTCTGGAGGACAGCTATCAATCAATGCGCTGAAAGAAGTCCTGAGAATTTATCAGCTGTGACAAAAAGTGGGGAAACGTGGAGCAACTTCTGTCCTCCAAGTCAAGCAATGACAGCAGATCTAGAAATAACTAACTGTGGTACCAATTTTATTATTACTTTAAACTGTCTGTGCATGAGCAGGAATGAATTATATATTGGCATGAATGAACAGGCAACAGGCAAACTTGATGGGATTTAAAACTTTAATATAAAGTTAACAAAATACAAAAAATATAAAAGGCCTAAAAAATAATATAACAATCAGAAACTATACAAATAAAAAAAAACAATGGAGTGGGATGTAGAGTGCAAATGTAGTGCAAATGTAGTGTGCAAAGATGCATATTAAAAAAGACGACCCGACACTGGATAAGCGGACAAAGGTGGATGGGAAAAAATTGAGCTCCATGGTTTGGCTTAGTCCTTCTCAGCTGGCCTAAAAAGAAAGAAACAAAAGTTTGATATGTCATACTAAGAATCAACACGTTGACAAAAGCAGGACTAATTGCCTTACTAACAACTCTGTTTTTTCACATCATATAGAAGAATTTCAATTTACTGTCTATGTGGAGCAAACTTCAGCGCTAGCCCGATCAACTCCTCCACTCCTGCTGAAGTCAGCGTGGGGAAGTTCTTCTGGGAGGCCGCTAGAGTAGAAGTCAAAATGAAGTCAAATTAAAACCTCATCAGCCAAGCAAAGCATAATACTGATGTGAACAATAAAATAACACCTGCCTGTTATAACCCTGCAGATTGTCAGGTCCTGGAAGGCCTTCTTTGCCTTTCTTCCCCGCAGGCTATACTCTTTCAGCACGTCACTGGTTGCCACTCGCCATAGGTTGTACAACCTCATTTTGTAAGAGTCAGTTATGTCAGTTATGTTATGATGATATTTGAATTTATGCAATTATATAGTGTTAATCTTAATTACCATTTTTATCCTCCTCCCCGGTTGACCGAGACTCCTGTCATACTCCTCCAGCTCGGCGACTGTCGAGCAGGGCAACACCAACATGTCATCGCCTGGAGCAGAGGGAGGTCCTTAACAGCTCATCCATCTGCTTTGCCAGGCGGGCAATGGATGTCCTCACGGCTATGGAAAAATTAATGGTGTTAATTTTAGTTGTTACACATTATAAACTTGCATATGTGAACAACTTAAGCAAGTCTTCTTACCTCTCATTTCCGTCTCCGTGGCTCCATGGTCTCTCTCTGTGTGATGACTCACTTTCCTCTGTGTGATGAGGTCTGTTGTTTACAACAACAAAAAAAGTTATGTTACACTCAAGTTCCTTGTCATGAAACTGTATTTAACTGGAAATGGAAATTCAAGGCCACTGTACCTTCAACTGGGTCCCAAGATGAAGTGGCAGGCCGAGCTTGCGTTAAAGGAACACCAGGCAACGTTTCCGTGTTGATTAATCATCTTCGTAAGTTCGTATATGGTTAAATGACTCATTACAGGGCAAATGAAGACTCTCTCTACTGCCTGTAGGAAGAATATCCCACTTGCAAGTTCGGTGTATCCTACCCGCATCCTTCAGTTTTACAAAGTCTCAGACATCGCGAGAAGCAGGATCAGTTTACTGCAAGCATCCCCAGCACAGAGGCAGGCTAACGAAACCCGGCTAGCGATTGTTGCAAACGTGTGTATAATGGCAGAGGAAGAAGCAGCGAAAACCCTTGATGGAAGATGCAAAAAAAGGAAAAGGGCTTCAGACCGAGCAAGGGCTCACACACGTATCAACATTGGTCAAGCTTTTTCAGAATGGCGAGAGCTGAAAGAGAGAAGGCTCCAAGTCAGATGCAGACCTCGCATTCTTGCTTTTGCGCTTGTAAGTAATATTTTGATATTTTATTTTGTGCATGGTTGTACTTTCATTGCGTTCGTTATTATCTGTAAATGTGTTTACTGTATTTCCAGAGATGGTTGATGAAGTATCTTTGGTATTTCTATGAATGTCTGTTACGGGGTTGCTAGGTGGCTAGCGGAGATTGTGTGTTTGCTAGCAAGCATGGGTATGGTTTTTTCACAGTTCTTACACCTCTTTTCTTTTTTGTGTGGCCATGCGTCATAGTGTTTTGTTGGTAAAAAGACTTGTATTCCAAGATTTTCTACGATCGTCGCAGTTCTCAGCGAGCTAAGTGGCTAGCTGAGATTTTGGCTTGATCTAGCTAGATGGATGCTGCCCTTCTATGTGGCTAATTTAGCTTGCACGTTGCATCCAGGTGTTACTTTGCTTTTATTTGGCGCAGGTGTAGCTTTTTTGCAGTGTGCTACATAGTGTAGAAGCCGATGGCTCACCGATCGCATTCTGTGTTGATCCATAATATGCTACAAATCCTTGAAGCCCAGACTCAATATTTTCCGTGACCGTCTTGTTTGCAAATATAGAAGTTACGTGGGCTGACCAAGTTACTGTTAGTGACACCCCAACCCCCTCCCTCCCTCCAAACAACACACACACACACACACACACACACACACACACACACACACTTTATCCCCTCACCCCTTCCCTTGGCCTGATGTCCACCCCGCACCCACAACTACATTCTAGGGATTTCACTCTGCTCTGCCCAGCCCCCAACAGTGTAGTCAACAGACAAATGTAGCCTAATTTCAAAGCATTCCACAACAATTACCTATAACCTAATTTCACAATGTACTGTTAGAAATGTTGCAAAAATGCTGTCTTATTTTTTCTAGTGACAAGCACTGGCAGGTTACATCCACACCAAGCAAGACCCACTCCAGACCACCAAAGCCACCTGTTTCCAGTATCACAGAAGACTCAGATCGAGACCAGTATGTTTTCTTTTCACCAGACTTTATTTATCCTGCCTGCCATTTTGTAGTTCCAGTTACTTATGCACTGTTTTATGTTTCAGGGATGTTCTTGTAAATCTTCCTGAGCTTGGTGTGCAGCCGTTGTCTAGAGAGGGAGAAATTGGCGATTTGGAAATGAGGTGAAGTTCACTGCCATATGATAGTATGGTGTATTGTTTTCAGAGAGGGTTTCTTGATCTGCTTTTTTGCGGCTGTTGGCTTATGTTTTGGAGTCTCTATTTTTCTGCTCGCAGCATGCACTCTATGAGCATCAAAGAACACCACCACGAGTCTTCAGATGAAGAGGGGGCTAATGATTTTAGACAAGACCATGTAAGTGCTGTCCATTAGTCTTTCATTTACTTCCATTGACCTCTTTCCTCTCTGAAATATCTGTATGTGTTGTCTGAACAGCATTGAGTTCGATGATTTTGGGGCTGATCCAAGTCTCGGGTTTGGAGGAAGGAGACAGTTCGGATGAGGATTTTGTCCCTTCTCTTCATATACAGTATGTTTGCATGTTATTTATCAATTTTGGGTGGAAGTTGAGCTACATTTGTCGGTCGTAAAGCGCAGCTTCTTTCTTTCTAAACTGTACTACAACCAGGGCATGAAATTAACACCCGCCCACCCGCCAAATGCGGGTGAATTTTGCAATTGGCGGGTAACACTGTCAATCTACCTGCCACATTGGCAGGTAGCCAATAGGGATGGGACGAAATATCGTTTGGCGAAATTTCACGATACAAAACATGACGAAACGCATCGAGTTCGAAAAAAATGGATCGCGAAATAAAGACTAGATGGCACTGCTGCATGATCTGTGTAGTATATAAATAATTTAGTGTATTATATGTGTGTGTGTGTGTGTGTGTGTGTGTGTGTGTGTGTGTGTGTATGTATGTGGGGCAGGCATAGTCTATGGGGAAAAAATTATATCCGGGGAATGGTGCAGTGCGTCGTCACGTCAAGTCACAGGTCACAGCGCGCTATTTGCAACAACAACACTGCAGACTACAGCGAGCGAACAAATTAGCATTAGCACCAACTGCCTTAGTTGCCCCCAAAAGGGCGAACAATGGAGTTCAATGAGGTCGAAATTGAGGACGCTCCGCCTGGATACAAGTCATCTGTCTGGCAGTATTTTGGCTTTCTCATTAAAAAAGACAAAGACGGCAATAGAGTAACTGACAAGACTAAGACTGTGTGTAAGCTATGCTATGCTGTCCTTCCGTACACCACCTCCAGCACGACAAACATGAACCACCACCTTCAACGTCACCATAAAAATGTGAAGACGGCCCCGGAGAAAAGCCTACCAAAGGGACAGCTGAGCATGAAACAAGCACTGACACCAACTTTACCCCCGTCAAGTCCGCGTGCAAAACAGATAACCAGGCTCATTGGCGAGTTCATAGCGGACTATATGGCTCCATTTAACATTGTAGAGAACAGATTATTCATCCAAATGTTCAAGGTGCTGGAGCCCAAGTTTAAGATGCCATGCCGAGGGCATTTTTCAGAGAAGGTAATCCCGGAAATTTACAATGAAACCAAACAAAGCGTGAAAGAGTGTCTAAAAAATGCCGACTGCGTCGCCCTGACCACCGACGGCTGGACCTCGCGTGCAACACAGAGTTATATCACGATCACGGCACAAGTCATAAACGAGAAATGGGAGAGTAAAAGCTTTGTGTTGCAAACTCGTGAGCTAAGTGAAAGTCATACTGGTGTTAACATAGCTCTCGTGTTGAGAAATGCACTGAGTGAGTGGGAGCTAACGAGGCCACACACAACCATTGCTTGTGTCACAGACAACGCGAGCAACATGGACATTGCTGTGAGAGAGAGCGGCCTCCACCCTCACATCAAGTGCTTGGCGCATGTTGTGAATCTGGCCAGTAAGCGAGGCTTGGCTGTGTCCCGCGTCGCGCGCCTTCTTGGTCGTGTGCGAAGAATAACTGCATTCTTTCACAAGAGCACCACGGCCGCCGCCGTCCTGACCAACAAGCAAACTCAGTTGGAGCTGCCTCGGCATAAACTCATCACCGATGTCCAGACCAGGTGGAATAGCACGTACGACATGCTGGCGCGATACCTGGAGCAACAAGCAGCTGTCTCAGCAGCGCTGAGCAGCCCAGAAATCCGAAGGAATGCGAGAGAAATCGACACTCTGGATAACACGGATATATCAGATGTAGAAGACCTAGTGAAACTGCTTAAGCCACTGAAGACAGCCACAACAGTTGTCTGTGATGAAAAAGAGCCCACTGTTTCACTGATAATGCCACTGAAATTCATGATCGAGCAAAGCATGTCACCAGACGAAAATGACACACAGACCATCGCCAACATGAAAAGCGCTATCCTACTCGACATCTCGGACCGGTACTCCGGGGACTGTAATGACATGCTGCAGGAGTGCACAGCGCTTGACCCACGATTCCGAAGCCTGTCCCATCTGAATGATGAACAACGCGAGTCCATCTATGCCCGAATACGTGAAAAAGCTTCAGCACTTCATGAACAGCGCAACCTGGTAGGCTAACTTTTATTGAAAAAATTGAGGTGTCCTGCGCGTGTTTAACTATGTTTGTGTAGGCCAGAGCCTGAAAACTTATTTCTCATGATTTTTTTGTTTGTTTGTTTATTAGTCGATCCGAGAGAGAATGTCTCTGTGTGCATGTGTCTGTGACTGTGATAGAGAGAGAGAGAGAGAGGGAGTGAGTCTGTCTCTGTGTGCGTGTGCGTGTGTCTGTGTGAGAGAGAGGGAGTGAAGGATTGAAAGACAGAAATATTTGAGCTAGTTTTTCTATATATTTATTTTCTTCAGACCAGTTCCACTGATGAAAGAACCATCAGGGCCAGTGCTTCAACATCAGGGGCAGCAGCAGAGCAGGCCAGGGTCATGGTTGAGGCAACACAGGGAGCAGAGCAGAGCCAGGAAGAGCCAGTAGAAGGAGAAAGGCAGATGCAGGACGTGACACAGCCTCCCCCACCAAAGAAGACCGCATTAGAAGATCTCCTTGGGAGCTCCTACAACACTGTTGAGAGAGTGCAGTCCAGTAGAGGGATTGGAATGGAGATACTCTCCTACAGAAGTGGGATTCCTATCCCACTCAACAGTAGTCCACTTGAGTGGTGGAAAGTTAATGCATATGCTTACCCCATACTTGCCCCCCTTGCCAAAGCCTACCTTTGCATTCCTGCTACTTCAGTGCCCAGCGAGCGTGTCTTTTCCACGGCAGGAGACATTGTGTCTGCTCAAAGATCACTGATTACACCAGAACATGTTGATATGTTAGTTTTTTTGAAGAAGAACCAGTCCTGAGATAAGGGTTAACCTAGGGTTAGAGCAGCACTAAGGGAGTGTTCTTGTTTGTATTTGGCCTGTTAGGCCTTGTGTTTCCCTGTGTGCAACTGAAACAAAAATAAACAAGTTGTTATTATACAGTAATATTTTTTTCTTTTTTGATATCGTATCGTGACGTATCGTATCGTGACTCTGACATATCGAGGTGCATCGTATCGTGAGTTTAAGTGTATCGTCCCATCCCTAGTAGCCAATGAGAATTGAGTGATTCAGAGGCGCAACTATTGGTAAGCAGGGTACGCGGTTGCTTACGGGCCCAGACCAATCAGGGGCCTGCATCACTGGAAGACATTGATTGACAGCCGGGGCCCCCTATCGCATTTGCATTACTCGCGACAATCCCAGCAGTCCCACGTGCAGCCACTGACCAAGCGGTAGTGAGAACGGGTCAAATTAATTTCCTTGTTTCTGATAATGAAGACAAGACGTGTGTGACTCGAACATTTCACATTTACCAACAAAACGTACAGCGACAGACCGTGCAAAACATGTCAGACTGTCCTGCCAACCGGTAGAAATTTTAACATCAATGTACGCTGTAGCGATGTTTCACTCTAATGTCGCTGAAAGCTGCTGCCGTTTCAGTCCTGTCCTGGGCTGTTGCTCCATTTCCCCCGCGACGCGCGCACACACACACACACACACACACACACACACACACACACACACACACACACACACACACACACACACACACACACACACACGCACACGGACACAATCACACGGTGAATGCAGGAAAAAACGGAGATGAGACGTACATAATAACCTAAATTGAGGACAGCTAACCTCATTATTGTAAGTGCAATAACTTAAAGTCCAATAAGTAGCTACTCAAACCGTATGAATGTGTGTCCCAGACCAGGATAGAAAATTAACTAACAATGTAAAGATCAACAAGCCACTGACACTGACACATAGGCTTAGCTGTATGTTCAAATTTGATTAATTCAATAAATTATTATGTTTTGTCTTAATACACAGGCTACGAAGGATAGGATCAGAGAGACACAGTAATTCCTGTTTTTCACCTTTATGAGGCAAAAACAAATCTGGCTGGTAAAAAGTCATTGTGGCAGGTGGATTTTTAAATCCACCTGCCACAATGGCTGGTGGTCAAAAAAGTTAACTTCATGCCCTGACTACAACATTACACTGGGTAACAAAAAAATATTTTTTGAAAATAGTCCAGGGTTTTCCAGCTGAATTAGACTAATTTTGATGCTCTGAGTCCGAAAATGACCTTGGTTTTGTTCAATCAGGTCAGGATGTTTTGCTACAGAAATTTTTTTTTAAATCGATTTTGCGTAAAAAACATATTTCTGCGGATCATCAGCTGAGAAACCCTTGACGTTTTTTCCGTTTTCCTCAAGAAATAAAAGTCAACGTATCCAAAGTCATTCAGTTTTTATTTACTCCATCAAATTTGATAAGCAGAATTCATAATATTAGTAAAACAATATGCGTACGGCATAAATCGGCGTTTCTTCGATTCCCGTGTGTGAGCAGCTGCTGGGTTGTCTCTCTTCAGCGACCAGCAGTAGTCCGCCATCATGACTGCGTCCCACCTTCCCTGGTACCTCTCCTCCATTTGGCGCATGTCCTGATGGAACCTTTCTCCCTGCTCGTCGCTCATCGCCCCAAGGTTTTCAGGAAACTTCTCCATGTGTGAGAACAGGAAGTGAACCTTTATACTCATCAAACACCCGAGTTTTTGGAAGGCCTTTATCATCTTGCTGACGAGTATGGCGTGGTTTGCTGCCTTCGTGTTCCCCAGGAAGTTGTTCACCACCTGCACAAATGATGTCCACGCGGCACACTCTAGCCTGTTCATGGAGTTTTGGAACTCTGTGTCCTTTATGAGCTGCCGTATCTGTGGGCCATCGAAAATGCCGGCTTTCAGCTTCTCAATGGTCAGTCGAGGAAAGGCTCGGCACAGGTAGTTGAAGCACCTCCCATCCTTGTCCAGAGCGCGCGTGAACTGTTTCATTAATCCAAGCTTCATGTGTGGCGGTGGGATCAATATCTTCTCCCGGTCAACAAGAGGTTCGTTTATGATGTACTAACTGCTCTCGCGCCGGCCACTCTTTCTTTACATAGTGCTGGGCTCTGTCTCGACTGTCCCACATACATATAAAGCATGGGTACTTCGTGAACCCGGACTGCTGACCAAGTAGAAAGTTCACCATCTTTAAGTCGACGCAGATGATCCACGTAGCACGTACTTCACTGCTTCATATTTCTCTTTGAGACTTGTGGAGTGCGCAAGAGGGATTGAGGCGAACTGGTTCCCGTTGTGGAGGAGCACAGACTTCAAAGAGCGCTTGTTGCTGTCAATGAAGAGTCGCCAATCTCTCGGATCGTATTGAGGAGCGCCGAGTTTACCAAGAAGACCGGCGACATCTCGGCAGTACACAAGGTCTTCCTCCTGGCAGAAGTAGCCCATGTAGTCCTCATGCCTTCTACGAAAGAAAGTGATACGCGCGTCCTCGCCAAGTAGATTTTTCTCTTTGAGTCTGGAGGCCAACAGCTCGGAGGAAGTCTTTGACAAGCTGAGATCCCGAACCAGATCATTAAGCTCACATTGTGAAAAGGGCTGTGGACCATCTTGTTCCTTATACTCCTCTTCTGCATATCCTCCCTCGTCTGCACTGGTGGCCTCGTCGTCGCTGTCGGGAAGCTCTGTGAACGCTGGTACAGGAATTTCTTCGCAGTGAGCAACTGGACGGCGGGCAGATGGAAGGTCGGGGTACTGGAGGCTGTGCCGATTCTTCCGGTTGATGCCAGTAGTATTGATGGCGCAGAAGTAACAATCCGATGCATGGTCTCGCGGTCTACGTAATCCGTAACACTATGGCTGTATCTCAAAAAGTTGACCTGATAGAGCAAAATGCATGTGATATTCGGACTCAGAACACCAAAATTAGTCTAAATCAGTTGAGAAACCCCTGACCATTTTTTGGCTGTCAACTTGTGTTATCTTTAGAATATGAACTCATGTAATTCTTCATGTGAAGTATTTTGTTTAAAGATGATCAATATGGATATTCAACTCTTCAGAATGGTTGGAGACAAGGCAAATGACTTGGCTGAAGGGCAGGTGGTCAAAAAAGTTTTGCTTTGCAGCCTTCTTTGCTGCCAAGAACAAAAGCAGGCAAGTACTGACATTCCTCTACATTCTTAATTTGTTAGGCAGGTTCTGTCAAACTTAAACCAACCACCCCGTCATGCTAAATAGTTAGGGAAAACTGATTTGTATTTTTTATTTTACATTATTAATGCAAAAAAATATATATATATATATATATATTATATATATATATTTCATATAGAATGCATGTATGCTAGATGAGGAGCTTGACCACATGGGAGATCTGCGGCCATTTTGGGCTGAAATTTACCACCCCGTCACATGTTTTATTGTGACGTGGTAAGGGATGTGACGGGGTGGTTCTGCTTCCCTGTGAAATCAAGGATTTGAATATAGGCTAATCATTTTTTTTCTGTTAACTTAACCCTGTTTTGTTCATTCACTCACTCACTATATCACTCAAACACTTATTACTCACTATGTCTTAGACTCACTCAATCACTGTCATTCACTCACTCAATCACTGTCACTCAATCACTATCTCATTCACTCACTCACTTAATCACTGTCACTCACTCAATCACTCTCTTTCACTCACTCACTCAATCACTGTCACTCACTCAATCACTGTCACTCAATCACTATCTATTTCACTCACTCACTTAATCACTGTCACTCACTCAATCACTCAATCACTATCTCTTTCACTCATTCACTCAATCACTATCACTCACTCACTCACTCACTCACTCACTATCTGTCACTCACTAACTAACGCACTATCGGTGTTAAATGAAGAATGTTACATTTTATTACATTTGCAGATAGATCTGTCTCCAACATGGCTCCATTAAGCGCTGCTGAGAGACAACGGCGATGCCGTGCACGTCGGGATGCTGATACTGAGAGGAAGCAAAAATATCTAGAGAGTGAGCATCAGAGATGGAGACGGGATGTAGAGCAAGGGAAAAAAAAGAAGATTAGTGATCTAAGTGAGTGAGGGAAGCGTCAGCTGCGTAAAAAGTGGAGGAAGCAGAACAAGAAAAGAAAAGAGAAAGCAGAGGCTAGGAAGCACAGTCTGGACACCTCTCCTTTGAGTCCAGATCCGGTCCAACAGTCAAAGCAGCAGTTAGGATCATCAAGGTCAGGGTTGTGTGCAGTTAGGATTATAAATAAATGGATACATGTAGAGAATAAGAAGCAGGCCTATCATTGATGAGTAATTGTTTTTAAATATGGTGTACATGACTTAAACCCCTAAGTTACCAGTAGATTTTTGTTTTGTTTCAGGCAACATAAAGAAGGAAAGCAAATTTCCAGGAAGAACAGGGATACACTACGCAAAGAAATTCCTAGAGAAGGAAAGAAAACATGCTGACAAATACAGAAAAATGATATAAGCGCATAACCCTCCTGTTGTCTTCGGGTCAAATTGGACCCGTTTTCAAAATCTCTATATCAGAAATATGGGTTTCTTTTTAACCAAATTACCCAAAAATAACATGGATGGTTCCCTGCAACACTCTGCAATTACTGATCATTACTTTCTTTATATTTTGAGTGTTTTATTTAATTCTATAGCATTTGCATTTTTTTAAATGGTTTAAACGGTATCATGACTACACTTTGACATACTGTACACCAGTCTGATTATCCATCAACATACATTCCTCTAATATTAGTCAAAATGATTCCTAATTTCAGCTTTATTTAACTGAAAAATGAGGTATGACTTCATATAAACAAGGTTTATTGACCATGAATTCCAAAAATAAAACTATAGTGGTTAGAAGTTGGTGTTAGTGGTAGTGGAAGTGAAAAAAATGTGTCTAACATTGAAACGTTGAACGCTGACGTGACAAAAATATTGCTAAAGGGTGTCAAACAAAGGGACAAAAATGTCAGAAAGTGTCAAAAAAGTGGTTTTGACCCAAGAGGTTGGTGGGAAGACCACACAAGGGTTAAATAAGAATTACTCCCCTCGTTCAAAAATAAATTTATTAACTAAGACGGGCAGAGTAAGCTCCAAAATCAGAAAAACACTACTCTATCATGAAGCCTTGATTGAAGACATAAAGAATAAGTACTGTAAAGCAAGAAAAGAGAAAGAGAAACAACTAATAGCAAAGGTAACAGCAGGGAGGATTGTGAAGAAGTACAGGTTCCAAGGTTTTGCCGAAAATGCCTTTGGATTTTCAAAGAAGAGTCGCAGTGTTCAGAGTGAAGACCTCTGTTCCACCAACAGAAATGCCACAAACAGGTTCACTGCTGCTTTCAAGTCCAAAGTCAAAACCTTCTTCACTCGAGATCACAACAGTCGGATAACGACTGGACAAAAACAAACAGTTACCAAGAAAAAGGTGAAGAAGCAGAAAAGGTTTCTGGCTGACACAATGAAAAATCTTCACAAAAATGTCTTACTTAAACACAAACAACATATCATACTAGGGATGTCCCGATCAGGTTTTTTTGCCATTGAGTCCGAGTCCGAGTCATTTGATTTTGAGTATCTACCGATACCGAGTCCCGATCCGATACTTCTATAATATATTAAAAAAAAAAAGAATAAAGAAGTAGGCAATTGCCTACACATGTACTCAATTAATAAACAATAAAAAAATCTAACCTTAGAACTAAATTACCCAAAACTAAATTAAAAAGGAAGTAAAAAATAAATTGGGTTAATACTGGTGTCTGGTGGTGATGACTTGACTATATATATATATATATATATATATATATATATATATATATATATATATATATATATATAAACATGATGTACAAAAGGTGCATTTTAATTTTACTATACACTTGCCCATCTTTGTATCTGGGATCTAGAAGAGTGGCTCGGTTTCAACATCAGCAATATATATATATATATATATATATATAAACATGATGTACAAAAGGTGCATTTTAATTTTACTATACACTTGCCCATCTTTGTATCTGGGATCTAGAAGAGTGGCTCGGTTTCAACATCAGCAAAGCGCTTCTCCACTGCCTCCAGCAGAGTCCTCCTCCCTGGTCATCATCATCCTCCCAAGACAGAACACGTCTGAGGACTAATGAGTAAATGAATGACTTAATGAATGCATGGGATTATAGTTTGTTTCAAACAACATCAATACATGCTACAGTATAAAATAATAAATAAAAATACAAATTACCTGTTATGGCAGGGATCACATCAGCTGCAGTTGCAGTCTCCCTGCTCACATCCCTGTCAGCTCTTCAAAGGGGGATAGCACATCAGCAGTCTTATTCATCAGCTCCCACTGGTGAGCTGTCAGTGTTGCTGGTAGGGTGCGCTCAGCTGCAAAGACACTAAGAGCACGTTTTTGTTGGAGAAGGCTCTTCAGCATGTAGAGGCTGCTGTTCCATCGTGTCGGCACATAAGAGAACGTGATTCACTTTATTTTTGTACAAATTAGGTCCAGAGCATGTAATGTATTAGTGGCTTACTAAATCAAGTGTATGGGAAATATTAATAAAATAGAAATACACTAAAGAATGTTACGAAAGGAATCTCACCTGTACATCTTGCTGTAGGCGCTTGATATCCATATTTAGGTCTATCTGTATGTCTTCTAGTCGAGAGTAGGCCAACAGGGAGTGTTTAAAATGGCCTACAATCTTCCTTGCGTTGGCCAGGGTCTCTGTCACGCTGCGCTGAGACATGCACACAGAGTTGACAGGAATGGGCGACACAGCCCACACTCGGCACCCCCATATCCCTCATAGCTTTCTTCATATTTGCCGCATTGTCACGCAAAATTACGTGGACCCGTTGCTTGTCAATTCCCCAGTTGTTTAGCATCTTTTCCATCGATTGCTGGATGCGCTCTGCGGTGTGCGATCCACGAAATTCCTGGACATGTAGGGTCGCACGGCGTAAAACAAAACTTGAGTCAATCCATTGTGCGGTAAGGCTTAGTAGAGACATGGGAGCTGCGGACGAACTCCAGATGTCATCTGATAACAGGACAAGTAGTTTGTCAGAAATCTTCTTATAAAAAGGGCTGGCAGAGCTTTCTCTGTGAAATAATGGCGAGATGGCATTTCAAATCGAGGTTCTACGTGCTCCAGAAGCATAAGAAATCCACGGTTCTGTACAAAGGCGAATGGCAGGTCACTCATTGCGATCATTTGTGCTATTTTGGCTGTGCCTTCGCGCTGTCACGGGGCATTTTTTCTCTCCTCTTCAAACTCTCCTGCAGCGTGAGCTGACTCGTCTTCAGCTGGGTTGCCTGGGTAAACTCGCTGTATTGTGTCGGGTGTTTGTTTTTGAGGTGCCATATCAGGTTTGTTGTGTTAAATGTAGCCTTTTCCTTGCCACCTCTTGCAATCCCAAGTTTACATATCTCACAGTTTGCTATGGCAATGTTGTTGTCATCAACTTTATAATACCTCCAGACCGCAGACATACTCGCGCTTTCCGCTTCAAGCTGCTTCCGTGTTCTACTTTGCCGGCATTTAACCAATAGCGTCTCTGCAACAAAGTGATGTCATGCCGCACGCGTACGCGTTGCTGTTTCTGTGTGGAGTCAAAAGGGTCTAACTCTGTGCCACCGCATAACTATAGATAATAATAAAAAAAAAAAAATGAGATTATTATACATATATATCCGAGTCCTGATCAGGAGGTAACGTCCGATTCCGATCGAGTCTGAAACCACCTGATCGGATCTGGACATCCCTATATCATACTCCCTTTTCTGTAAGCTTCGCCCATTTTGGGTTGTACATCCCACTCTCCCCGACAGGAACACATGTCTGTGCAAGATCCATGAAAATCTCAGATTTGTCATTGAGAAGTTGCATAATATGAGGGTCACAGAGACTTCAGATCTCGAGAGTTTGACTAAAATGATAACCTGTGACACCTCCAGGAAAATGTGCATGTATGATGAGTGCGAGGAATGCAAAGACAAGACGGTTCAGCTCTCCAGATTTGATGGCTCAGCAAAGGTTGCATTCACTCAATGGGCCACAGCAGAGAAAGCAAGGGAAGATGCGAAGGAGGGTCCAACCACTGTCAAGATCACAGTGAAGAAAACAATGGAGGACACACAAGACAGTCTTGTGGAGTTATTTCACGCTCTTCTCCATAAATTCAAAAGAGGAGACAGTGATCTTCCCTGAAAATTACACATGCAAATACAGCTCAGAGATCCAAGCTGTCCACTTTGGCTCCTCCCACCAACAAGCTACCGTAAAACTTCAAATAATAGACCGGGCTTCTATTTACCCAAATCGCCGAAATGGACCGGCTTGTATTTGAGACAGGGCTTTAATTGACAATAGGAGGTTACCACATTATATATATATTTTTTAATTCGTATTATGTAAGGGATAATGTAGAGCGAGGCGGTTGTTATAGCGAATACAACCCCGACAGGGTGATCAAGGGTCTTGAATCAGCCTGAAGTCCATGCGTCCATAACAACGTAAACTCTGTATCTGTTAAGCTAATGCAACCCTTCATCTATTACTCACCACCACCTTACGGGCTGTGGTAGTAACCGTATATGTTATGGGGTGCTGCCGTGGTGGTCAAATTACCCAGCTGCTGTTTTAATCACTGCAGGAATTGACGTGACATTAGCTGACGCGTTGTAGTGAGCTAGCGGCTATCGGCTGCTCGTATTTATATTAAACTGAACATTTCTGTTGACGGTGAAGTGAGACGAGGAAATGGCTACATGTCCTCATTCATCTCGTTTCCTTTTTACACAGCCGTTGCATGTTGACACACCTGTAACGTAAACGTTGCAATGTAAGCTAACTAATTAGCGTTGTTGTCCCGACGATCATAGCCCGTATATAAAGATGTAGCGATAGACGCTCACCAGATCTGCTGTCATTGCTTGAATTGGAGGATAGAAGTTGCTCCACGTTTCCCCACTTTTTGATTGATAGCTGTCCTCCAGAGTGAACAGTAGAGGTGAGCCGAGTATCCGGTACGGATAAAGCACTTTTGCCGAATACGAGTATTATACGAGTCAATATCTTTCACAAAAATAACAGCAGAAGTTTGACTTGGCAGCTAGCTTGTGAATTTCACCACCGGATCAATAAAGTCTCCTCTTTATCCACTTTATACATCATAGATTATTCATAATATTTTATATAATTAATATGAATATGCAAAGTAACTAAAGCTATAAAAAATTTATAAAAAATAGCAAGTAGGAGAAAATGAAAATACTCAATTAAAAGTACCTTACAGTTGTATTGAAGTACGGCATTGTTGTAAAATATTTGTTTAAAGCACTTTAAGAAATTCATGTTTAGTTTAAAACAGTCTAAAGGAAATTATAAATTATAGTGTGATTAAAGCTCACTAGATACATTTACAGTACTTTATTTACAGCTGATGTGAAAAGATAGACAATGTAACAATGGAAATAAAAAAATAAAAAAGGATCATAAAAAAATTGAAAGTTAAAAAAATAAAGTTATGTTGAGTATGAAAACTCTTGTTCATTATATTTTACTTCATAATTGCAACCACATGTGTTGTATTCATTGTTGCAAAACTTGTTCTGTATATAGTTTATCGTGTTCAAAACCATTGATCTTAAGCTCAACGCTGATTCTGTCATGTAAGTTATTTTCTAATCAGCAATAAATATAACTAGAACTGCAAGCAGTTATGAACGGGGTCCAAGCACCGTGCGCCAGTCCCCCCGGCGCAAGTCGCCCCTGGCGACGCTAAGAGCCCGTGAAAACGGAGCCCGCGAAACGAGAACCCAAAGCGATGCAAGTCAAGAAATTTGACCAAGTGCGAGCTCCAAAGTCTGTAGTGAAATGCAATTGCAAATTTCCTCTTCATTGAGTAAAAGGCCCAAACAATTCTACCTCAGTTATAGCGCCCCCTAAAGGGCGATCATCACCAAATCTGGTGAAGAGCCGCAGAGTGGCATTGCGAACAATAATCTCAAGTTTTGTGATGATAGCATTTACTGCTGCAGAGATATTTCCATTGCAAAATATTCCCATTTAAATGCATTGACTTATTTGCCAAATGGCCTCCACGTTAATTATAGCACCCCTTAAAGGCCGATTTTCACCAAATTTGTCTTGCTCTGATACCTATTAATTTGGCCGAGATATGCCAAAGTTTGTCTTTGTGGCTAGCTACGAAAATTAGTTTGCTTGTAAATTACAAATGGTGTAACGTAGCAAAATTCTTTTAATAACTTTAGGACAGCTCCATATACAGATGATATCTACCAAGTTTCGTGCACATCGGTCACACGGCCTAGGACGAGTTCGAAAACGTTTTGTGCATTGCGCGATATTGCGAAAACACTTCTTAGTGCAAATGGGTGTGGCCTATATCATCAGATTTACATCGATTCAAGGAACACGTGGATGTAAGAATTTCTCATCTGCGATGTAGACTGTGGGAGTTATAGGCAAAAGCATTTTACGTCATTGTAGCGCCACCTAGTGGTCCATATATGTAATATTTGGTATGTAAGGTCCATCAACCATTGTACATCTACACTGTAAATTTTAAGTTGCTCACCTTAGTGTAAGTGGTGGATCCAAACCTGGGTCCCATAGGCCACGCCCACTTTGACGAATCAGTACGTCGAGGTCCCTGCAGGGATCTGGACCAGTCCTGAAAACGGCAACCTCCCACCATGTACGGTTTAGGCTTTAGTATCAGTTTTATCGGCGGAAGAATAATAATAGTAAGAAACCTTAGAAAAGCAATAGGGTTCCACAGCCCTGCTGTGCGAACGGCGTAGCTTCGCTAGCGCCGATTCTTCCAGCCTCGGGCTTGGACCCCTAAAAATTTCTGATCAACCCTTACCAATAGGGCTTGGGCGCCGCGTTGCATTTTGGGACGTGGCGGCCATATTGATGGCCTCGCGAATGTAAAACACAATGTAAACAATTCGAATGAGGAGAAGACAGCAGAGTTGGGAGAAAGAAAAGGAAAAAAAGATGTTAAAATCCAGAAAAGGATGTGGAATTTACCGGGATACTTTAAATAGGGAAGCCAGGGGCCGGTATGTGGACAAAATCGGCACTATTAAAGGTTTGGATCCCTATGATCCCAACAAAGATTGGAGCACCGACAACCATTCACACATGTAATACTTTTAACTATGTGTTTCAAAAGTGTAGTCAGTAGCTGTCAACCCTCACGTTTTTTTCCGGGTTTCTCACGTATTTGAGCTCTTTTCCCGCTGTCTTCCCGTTTTAGTATTTTCCTGTAAAATATGCCGTATTTGAATACCCTCATAACATTAACGTTAGCCCTTGCATCGGACCTGCCAGTCTCTGTACTGTTGTCCTGTTGCTACCCCGTGCCCTTCCAGCGAAACAGATGTTTTCAAAGCATCGTTTTGCTTGAAAGCAACCTTAGCGTGATGTTGGCCTTTTTAAGATAACAGCGCGGTTGTTGTGAGAGCACGATTTCACACCAATCTGTAAGCAAAGTCACGTTAGATCTAGCTTCACACAACTCGCTTAGTTAATGCAGCAGTTTTGTAGTACAAATTTTAGCTGTCAGCAGAGGGAAAGCAACAGAAAGATGAATGTTACATGAATGTTGAATGTTGCTGTTACACCCCACAATACAGCAACGGTTTACCATGGTTGAAATAGTAAATAAGACATGACTGTGAGGGACGTTACGTCTATAAACAGTGCGCAGTTGTCCGAGTAGCGGTAAAGGAGGCCATCAACATGGTGGCCATGCCAAGTAATGACGCGCAAGGCCTATTGCGTGCTTAAAATAGCATACCGGTTAAAGCCCCGCCCATTTCAAGACAACCCGACCCACTTCCGGGTTAAATCCCGCCCAGTCTGAGTATAGATACAGATACGGATAATTCATATAGTTAACAGATACAGATAATGCTGTACTCACTCATCCCTAGTGAACAGTACTGCGTCCATGGCAACGCTCTGCTTTTGCATGGCAACGGTGAGTTATATTTGGCAACGGTTATCAAGAAAATAACAGACCGCATTCTACATTGGAATTCAACCAAGCCATGTAATAAACATAATTTGCTACATTGGCAACATTTGCTACAGTATGAATAAATAACATATGCAACAGTATATACAGAGTGTGAGATATGAATGATATACAAGTATATAGATATATGTCTAAGTGACCGATAATGCAGCAGAAATCAATAGGCAAGAGCAATTTTTACTTTAAATGCACTTAAACATAGTACGGTGCTAATAACGTTATCACAATCACCACAACAACTCCTCGTCCTCTTCTTTTCTCCCTACCACTTTTATTGGTGACTCCATTACACGGGGCAAACGTTTTTTTAATGCAGTCACACACTGCTTTCCCGGAGCCAGGGTTGCAGACATTCTGATTAAACCTGTGGACCTGATACCCTCAATCTCCATCAAACATATTGTGGTCCATTGCGCAGTTCATGATATCCGCTTTCATGAAAGTGAATTTATAAAATGGAATTTTAACCGTCTTATTGATGCGTTGAAGAGTACTGGAAAGTGTGTTTTTATTTCTGGTCCACTTCTGTCTGTTGGTCGCGGAGCAGGATGTTTTAGCCGACTCCTCAGCCTTAGCACTTGGCTTCAGTCTGCCTGCAGGCTCCACAACATAGGTTATATTGACAATTTAAATTTTTGGGAATGTCGTTCTCTTTTTAGTAGAGATTGAATTCACCCCAATAAACGGGGCAGCCAAATGCTCTGCGGTAATCTTCAGCACGGGCTCCAGACTCAGACTTGTGACTGACTGTTTACATCTTGCGCACACAAGCACATGCCCCAGGCACACCCCTCTTCCTCTACAGCAGTAGAAGCATACGTTACCCTTGAGAGCTCCCCCTGCAGGCCCCTCTTGTCAGTTACTACCTACTCTCCCTTGTCACCTTCTATAAACACCCACCTTATGAGCTTCTCCGATCATCACGGAGCTTGTCTAATGTTAGAGCATGACTCACTTAAGAACAAACCCTACACAAGTCAGGGAACTGGTTGTCAGTCTCAGTCCAACAGGGCAATCAATTTTTTTTATATTATTTTTTGGGCGTTTTCAGCCTTTATTCTGATAGGACAGCAGGAGACTTGAAAGGGCAGAGAAAGGGGGAAATGACATGCAGCAAAGGGCCGCAGGTTGGAGTCGAACCCGGGCCTGCTGCGTCCGCTCTACCAACTGAGCTATCCGGGCGCCAAGGGCAATCCATTTTATACCCCCACCTCCATTATCATTCCCACAAGAATTACAAACATCCGAGGACATCACAACTCCCCTGGCCGCAGAAGACAAGGAGTCAACTATGGTAATCTCCGTTGCCTTGACTGTTCAAATGATCGAATAGGATCAGCGCTGGCTGTGGATACAGTCCCTATTCAATTTGCATTGTTAATGTGCAATCACTTTCGAACAAAACAATCATTTTAAAATGACTTCTATCACGTGATCTAGACTTTTAATTTGTCATGGAAACTTGGCTGTATGTTGGTGATCTAAGCCCTTTCACTGATTTCTCCCCTGGTGATAGTGACTTTTAGTTCTCCCAGATCCACTCGGGGTTTAGTGACAATCTTCAGAAATCGCTATAAATGCTGTCAATTGCCAGTTGAGTTGAAGTACACTAGTTTTGAGGTGCATGAATTTAAGGTTGATTTGTCCTCACCACTGATTTTTGCACTGGTGTATAGACCCCGAAAGTACAATATTCAATTCAAATCACTTTATTCATCCCCAGGGGGCAATTAAATGACACAAAGAGCAGCATATTCCACAACATACAGTACATCATCAATAAAATAAATATAGTAGTATATAAAAAGAAAAAAAGGGGATGGGATGAGTGCATCAGTCATCATCAGCCCTGGGGACAAAGGTCACCTTCCTCCTCTGGGTCTTACAGCCTTGACAGTGGAGTCACTCAAACCTCGAAAACATGACGTGATGGATCACGAAGGATCTTCATCTCTTCGTCTGCTGTTCATATAGGGTGGACAGAACTCTCAGACTTTTAACAACTTCATGTAAGCAGTTCCTGACTAATGAAGTAAAACCAACAAGTGAAGGAAAAGGTTATCACACTTTCAATAAATGAGTAGTAGAATGTGGTTAGGATGTCCTTGCTTACGCCAAATGATCTTAGATTCCTGAGCAGGTACTGCCACTGATGGCTTTTCTTTCGAATTTCCTCTGTGTTGGACGAAAACTTCAGCTGGTTGTCCAATAGTCCTGAGGTATTTATACTCCTCTACAACCTTTACTAGCTTTCCCTGAATGGTGGTAGTGACTGGTTCAACCAACTGCCTCTGCTTAGGGGAGAAAGTCACTATCATTTCCTTGGTCCACATTCAGCTCTAGACAGGACACATATGTGTAACCGGGGTTAAATTGGGATTTGTTATGTCGGGGGGCTCTCCCTTGGGTGGTCCAGGGGTATGCCCCCCGGGAATAAATGGCACTTTCTGGAGAGTTTTGTGCAAAGAAATGGAGAAATTGAGTCTTACATGATATGTGCAAAACTGCAAGGTTAAGAGCCTAAACTTTGCATTGTTGTAGTATCAACAGGTATTAGGGCATTTAGCATTTATATTACTGTTAATCAGTCACAGCATAACTAAGAGAGACAGGTTAAGGAGAGGAGCCTGGTCGGGCTAGAACTCTCCCCAACCGGATCGGGCTGTACTGACCTGCCTCCCTCTATTTTGATTATATCACTGATTATATGGTAAATTAATCTGACGACTATGAACAGAAGCAGAGAAGAGAAGGGGTGCTGCGTCTGCAGACATACACCCTCCCCCACCGGTCTGGCTGAACGCTGCAATTCCTCACTCCATAAAGATAAGCTTTATCGAAGAGGAGAGTTTTAAGTTTACTCTTAAATGTGGTGACAGTATCTGCCTCCCAGACCCAGACCGGGAGCTGGTTCCACAGGAGAGGAGCCTGATAGCTGAAGGCTCTGGCTCCCATTCTACTTTTAGAGACTCTAGGAATCACAAGTAACTCGGCATTCTGGGAGCGCAACGCTCTAATGGGACAATAAGGCACTATGAGCTCTTCAAGATATGATGGTGCTTGACCATTTAGAGCTTTGTAGGTCAGGAGGAGGATTTTAAATTCAATCCTGGATTTTACAGGAAGCCAATGCAGAGAAGCTAATACAGGAGAAATATGCTATTGCACTCCCTGGTGCTATGTTTGAAATCACAGAACAATTAGCTTTTTTTTTTTTTTTTTTAAATCAACAAGGTTGACACTATCAGATCTTGTAATTTAACTACTGATCATGACCCTTCTAACTCAATCCTATGCCCTGCCTCTCTGAATTGTTTTGTGCCTGTGGCACTGTCAGCATTGATGGATATTGTATCACACATGAAACCGACCTATTAATCCCCCTCTCGTCTTTTGAAAGAGGTATTTGATACTATTGGCCCCAGGCTCTTGTCTGTAATAAATAGTTCTTATGAATGGCACAGTCCCATCTAGCTTTAAACATGCTGTGGTTCAGCCTCTAATTAAAAAAAACAACCTTGACCCTACTGATTGTAACAGTTTTAGGCCTATTTTTAAATTATCATTTATGTCAAAGATTTTGGAGAAGGTTGTTCTTGCTCAGCTCTTTTCATTTTTAAGTGAAAATAATGTCTTGGACAAATTTCAGTCTAGTTTCGGAGTACACCATAGCACAGAAACAGCACTTCTTAAAGTGCAAAATGATTTGTTGCTGTTCGGTGACGGAGGAAATTGTGCTATTTTACTCTTGCTGGACCTTAGTGCTGCATTTGACACTGTTGATCATGCCATCTTGTTGGATCGCCTTCAGCATAGGATAGGAATCCAGGCTGTTGCTCTACAGTGGTTCAATTCTTATTTAAAAAAATAAACCCTTTTCTGTTGAAATTGGAAGTATCTCCTCTTCGGCAGCGATTACATGCGGTGTACCTCAAGGTTCAATTTTAGGGGCAATTTTATTCTCTTTTTACATGCTCCCATTGGGCTCCATTCTTCACAAACATCTTATCACTGTTATGCTGATGACACACAGCTGTACCTGCCTCTAAAAACAGGTGATACCAACTCTTTAAAGTCCCTTTTTCACTGCCTGAAAGACATTACGTGCTGGATGGCTAACAACTTTCTCCAACTTAATGAGAGTAAGACGGAAGTCATGTTGTTTGCCCCCCAATTCAGTTGACTAACTTTCGAAAAATTTGGGGACTTTAGCCTCAAGGGTGCGCCCTTTTTTCCAGAAATCTAGGTTTCATCTTTGACCCAGCATTAAAATTTGACAAACAAATTAGTTATGTTGTCAAATGTAGCTTTTTTTCATCTCAGGACTATTGCTAAACTAAAATCCTTCCTCTGTCATAAGGACTTGGAGACTGTTATTCATGCTCTTAGTTTGTCTCGTATTGACTACTGCAATTCCTTGTATTCTGGGATTTCCCAATCATCTTTATCACGCCTGCAGCTTGTCCAGAATGTGGCTGCTAGATTGTTGACGGGTACCAGAAGGAGGAATCATATCTCAACGATATAGGCTTCTCTTCACTGGTTACCAGTCAAATACAGAATCGATTTTAAGGCCCCTTATATATTGCTGATCTCCTCACCCTACATCACTCCTCCAGGAACCTAAGATCGTCTAATCAGTTCCTTTTAGCTATTCCACAGTCTCGAATGAAAACAAAAGGGTGATCGTGCCTTCTCCGCTGTGGCCCCGAGACTCTGGAACAAACTTCCCATTCCTATTAGGTCCTCCTCTACTGCCGAGATCTTTAAGTCTCATCTTAAAAACACATTTTTATTCTTTGGCGTATGATTTAGTTTAGGGACATTTGTATAGAAGTGTGTTGTTTTTGTATGATGTTCATTGTGTCTATTTTTATTGTCTACCTTTGTTTTTATAACATAATATAACTTTGTACAGCACTTTGTTCAGCCTAGGTTGGTTTTAAATGTTCTCTATAAATAAATTGACTTAACTTGACTCCCCAAACATTTCTGCACGGTGGACCAAATAAAAAGTACATAGAAAAAAAAAAGGTATGAAGAACCAAATAATTAACTGTTCAAACCCTTGGACCTTAATAAATCTAATTGAAACTAAACAGTGGTTGTGTGTGAAATGAATACCATATAATAACTAAAGCAATGTGTAAAATGAATATGGACAAATGTACATAAGCACTAGGGAGAAGTGGTGAGTGAATCATCCACTTTATCACAAGGAGATGGGCTGTATACATTAGGCCAAAGCTATGCTACAGTTAACTCAATCAACTTCCAGTGCCTCTTAAAGCTCACATACAAAATCTTCTAATGTTTTAACCTAAGTAAATTAATCATGCAATATTTCACATGAAATTACAAGATTCTGTCAAAATGGGAATCTGGTATTTTTTAATACATATTTAGAAATTAACTTGTCCTAGTAGAGGCATATACGGTGTGACTCTTACAATGTATTATTTCATCATCAATTTAACTTTTGATTTAGGAAAATGGAGAGGGAAGGTCCATGAAGAGAGGGACAAAAAATGGCATGGAGGAGGAGCAACAAGACATGGAGCTCATCGTAAGTTCTTTCAGGAAGACTTCTAATTAATCAGCTGTTCCTAGGCTGTCGCTCATCAGTGTCAATCATGTTCAGCTGTTTCAGTTAAACCAATCAAAGACAGCCATGTATTGCAAACCAATCACAGCATGACATCTTGTTTTAAATCTCCTCTCTCCTTTCCGGTTGTCAATTGTCGTTTCAGGAATAGCGCGTCCCACCTCCTCCCCTTTCAACCCTCGTTAGTATCGGCAGGTACTTCGGGTTTCGGAGACTATGCACATTGCATAAATTGTCTTGTACAATAAATTTGTTCATTTATCAAGGAAGTCTCTCCTGTTTGAAATGTTGGAGGAACAAAATGGGTTGGAGTCAGAGGGCCAAGACAGGTTAGAAGAGGAGGTAAGATATGGCTCTTTAGTTGGTATCCATACCGTGACCGGAGAAATAAAAAAGAATAAAGTCTGCTGGTACAGCCACGACAAACAAACTCAACCGTGACAGTCAACATTTTGAAAAACACCATACCAGAGGGCTAGTTAAAGTAAAGTCATTGTATTTACATAAATTAACTACCGAAGAGGTTACCAAAACTATGGGAGTCTGGAGATCTGGCCAAAAAGAACAAAAGAGAAGAAGCCTGGGCCAACCCATAAAGGGCCGTTGGACCCAGGACTTCCTCCCCCCTAAACTATCAAAATTGAGTCAAAACTAACAAAGAAACAAAGGCACGAAAACTAGACTGCCAGACCTCCATCCTCAAAAGAAATAAACCCAACAGGAAGAAGGAACAGACACCCTGGTGCAAGGGCTTCTTCAGTCTGACTGAGAGAGATCCCTGTCTCCCAGCTTTCCTTATGTACAGGAGGCGGGACCACCCACTAATGGCCCAATCAGGAGCACCTGAGATAGGCTGAGAGGGAGAAGAAGAACAAGGGGGGAGAGCATAACGCTGAACACTAGAAAATTTTCCCATTTATATTTATTTCCACCTGTTGGCGATTGGCTGGAATAGTGATTTGTGGCTCCTTTACTCCTTTCCATTTGTTTTCCATTTACACAGCCAGGGCTGAGGCTGTGTCTCAAACCGCCTACTTCCGTCAGTAAACTGCTGATGTGCACTGACCACTTACTGCCGTAGTGCCCACTTCCGATGGTTATCAAATATGGTTATATGATAATTTTCAAAAGATCTCCATTTGTTTTCATTTCCTCCACTTTGTTGAGTAAATACTTTTTTCATTAACTCCAACTTACATTTCTGAACAAAAGTTTTCAGTGTTTCCCCCTCCTGAACTTTTGCCCTTAACTCTTTGTAAATCTTTGGGTCAACAACATGAAGTTCTGAAATTGCAGCGTTGTCGGAAACAGTTTTATGGTTCACTCCGACCTTCTGGTAAGCTGCTGTCTTGCTCTTCCCAAGTTTTACTGCCAGCAAAACTATGTTGTATCGACCCATCGCTTGTTCTGGTGTCAGAACTGAAACAACAAAAATGACCAATACATATTAACTGTAGATAACACAAGTACAGTACAATACAATTCTATATTAATGAATTGGTGCTAGCACATGCACACAAAAGGTATAGTGATGTGACGTATACAAGCGACACATACACACATTTGCAAGCTGCAGATCAGTGTGATGGTGACTTGTGCAAAACTGCTCTCTTTCGCTGTATTTAAAAAAAAATTTAACCGGAAGTGCAAAAGCAAAACCTATTTATATTTTTAAAATATTTATCAAAGACAAATGTTCTTCCCTATTCCTAAAATTAACACAAATCAATACTACAGCAACATACTTCCATGTTGCAATGACAAATGCAGAGGAGAAAAGAGCAACTGTTTCAACCAAAATCATCTGTTGAATGTATTGTAGTTGTTTATACCTAGTCTGGGTGAATACTCGATTCTGATTGGCTGCAGGGTGTCCATAAAAAAGTGATGTAGGACACCTACTAAAGGAGTTCAGGTGAAACTGACTGTTTACTGTTCAAAATTAATGCGCTACATTAAATCAAAAAGGAAACGTTACTACAATGTGTTGGTTGACAAGTAGCTAACGTTAATGCTAGCTAATGCTTGGTGGATAGCATTATAGGGTTACCACATCGTTCAACATGCTCATAAAGTTATTGGTAGCATGATTGATAAAAGCAGCGCTGGGCTAAACCACAAATGAGTTTACCAGTAATGTTAACGTTAGCTGTATAGATCGACAACTAATCTAATGCTAATTTAGCCAGCTAGCACCCCGGTCTGTCTGCCTGGGATAAGAGCTGACAACACAGCCGGGACATGTAGCAATAGCCAGTTACCAGCCCATAGCCAGCCACCATTACAGCAATCCATACGGTATAAGTACTATACAGCACTTAACTCCAGTGCCGGGTGCTTACGACACTAACGGCAGTTTAATGAAGCGTCGGGAAACAGACCATATCAGACCCAGACCCAGATCTGAGTTGCAACAGCGGCCATCCATAGCTAATGTTAACTAGTCTCTGTTAGCGCTAGCTACCGGTGTTCGTGCCGAAAATTTCCTCCCTGCCGAATTTCTCACCCCTTCCCGTTTAGCTGTCTTTACAGTTAGCTAAATTAACCCAACAAGCACCAAAATGAATAGTTAAGATTGTTCCGGGCAGCTTGGAGAAGTTCTGCTGCTGCACATCGACCATCGGCCGTCCTGGCCGTCCCGGCCGGAGATTCCCCCGGCAATCCCCACCCAGCACCCACACCTGTCTCTCAGTCTCGTTGAGTAGCTAGCTAGCGTTACAACAAACCCTGTCCGCCCCGGTGTTGAAACCATCCAAAAGGTGACAGTGACATGTGAAATATATTGTGATAGTCACTGTGGTTTTAGCTGCAGGCTAACGTTAGCTTGCTGGCTCACTAGCTAGCTAACTGGTCAGCTACCAATACAGATCGAATCAAGAAAAACATAATTATGTTGGGGAAAATGCAGCTATTTTATTAGAATGACATGAATAAACGATACTAAACGTAATGTGAATAACCTTGAATGGGTAAACTTGTCCGTGAACAGATGCATTCTAATCAGCGAAGGTGTTTAATATTAAAAACTACAACTCCCATAATTCCACGCAACTTACCAACGTCATCAAAAGTCCGTGTTTACCATCCATTGTTTTGGTTGAGAGACGCCTAGCGGCAAAAAGTTACATATTGTACGTTTAAAGCTGATTTCTTTTTTTTTTAAACCTTGCTGTGTTTTGCATCTCGTGGGAAATTTAGCACCAGGTACCTCCTATTCAAAAATCCCAGAGTCCATAGCATGGAAATGGCTGCAGAAACCAGGGTGAGGAGGCTCAGAGTACATCGCACGAATTACACCTCTTTTCCCATCTCCTACGTAACCTGCACAGAACAGAAGTGGCAAATATCTACAGAAGCTCGGAAAGGTAATAATAGTGGGTATGTGTATAATTTCTATATCTCAGTTATGCATTAGCTACTTTCTTTGAATCTTCCATACTATGGGTAAGTGGACTTAAAATGAAAACAAACTTCAAACAAATGTATACAGGCTGTCACCATACAGATTGGCAATTGGGGATAGACCAGCAAGCCACTTCCTTTATAATAGTGCTGAAACTTTTCCTTGAGTAACTTGAATAATTTCATTACTAAAAATCCTTGCTGAAAAATGATTTGCCTCGAAACAATGTAACTAACGTTGTATAGCTCTGTTTCCACATGGATGATTATTACTGTTTTACAAGGGCTGATGCTGCTATCTCAATCTGCTCCGGTTTCAGTCACCACAGAGTCCCGCCCACAAAACCATCTGATTGGCTAGATGTTACAAGATTCATAGCCGATCAACATTCAACCCGCTGTTAATACAGTATTATGAACTTTTTTGTCCCCCCATTCATCAAAATCCTGACTTTCCCCCTCTTCTAAAAGTAGTGTCTTCATGATGCAATTTTACTCTACATGTTGTGTTCCTTTAAAAGCAAAAACGTTGTATAAAGCTAACTGACTTGTGTGCAGTGATACATTCACAAGGAAAATTAATTAAAGCAATAATGCAGGAAATAATTTTCTATACCACTAAATGCCAACCTGAACAATCTTTGTATTGTTTTCTGCAAAACTGTCAAATGGAAATGCGATGCATTGATGACATTTCCTGGCGGTAGGACTTTGAATGATTGTACCAATTTCTGTCCACACCTGAATCACAAAAAAACTAAATAAGGAGGCAAATTTTAAATTTAGTAAAATAAAAATAAGCAGGTTTCTTAATTTTTTTAATGTTATATATATAGGGGAAAAGTGGGGTGAGTTGTGCCAGTTTTTACTAAAAGTTACTTTAAAGTGAGGCCATGACAGTAATGCCTTCAACTTAAAGGGATACTTCACCGATGTAGCATTCAGCTTTGTATCAGTAGAAACCCGGTAGTATTTCTGAATGACCGTGCGTCCCTCCCTCATATCCCCCTGAGACAGGAGATATCTGCATTGGATTTTAAATTTAGTAAAATAAAAATAAGCAGGTTTCTTAATTTTTTTAATGTTATATATATAGGGGAAAAGTGGGGTGAGTTGTGCCAGTTTTTACTCAAAGTTACTTTAAAGTGAGGCCATGACAGTAATGCCTTCAACTTAAAGGGATACTTCACCGATGTAGCATTCAGCTTTGTATCAGTAGAAACCCGGTAGTATTTCTGAATGACCGTGCGTCCCTCCCTCATATCCCCCTGAGACAGGAGATATCTGCATTGGGGGGTCTGGAAAAAATCTTCCGATGACGTAAAATGACGATTTTTGCGTCATCGGAAGATTTTTTGGACAGAGCAAAAGACTACAACCAGTAGTAGGACCTACTTCCGCATGTTTTAAACCCGCCCATCGCCTGAAGCAAGCCGATCTCGGCCGGAAAAAAACGAAATGTCAGCCATCTTGAATCCTCGCTAAACAGGGCTCTGCTCTATCTTCTCAGCAGCAAACTTTTACAACAATTATGTGCATTCAAACTACCGCACGTGTACCACCGGGATACATCGCTACAGATCGGAGAATATGCAGGAAACCTTATTACAGACGAAATAATCGGCCCACTACGAGAGCTTCGCCTGCCACGGAGACCAGCACCGAGACCAGCGGACTCCAGCGGACTCCAGCGGACTCCAGCGGACTCGTCGTACCCCGAGCCGGGTAGGGGACATCTTCGTCGGCTAGGTGGGAAGCTAACGCTAGCCGGGAAAAAGGCACATCCAGAGCGAGCTAACGCTAGCCGGCCACCTGTCCCATCAATCCTGCTTGCAAGTGTCCGTTCATTTAACAACAAACTGGACTACATCCAACTTCAACGATGCTCCCAACGCGAGTTCAGAGACTGTGTTTTTTGCTCAACAGTGAACCGGACTGTCCAGCTACCAGGCCTGCTGGCCCTCCGACAATCCAAGCTTCTTTTACTGTCTATGGCTCTCTCTCATGGATGTATTAAGAGAACTTCTCAGCAGCAAACTTTTACAACAATTATGTGCATTCAAACTACCACCGGGATACATCGGTACAGATCGGAGAATATGCAGGAAACGTTATTACAGACGGAATAATCGGCCCACAACGAGAGCTTCGCCTGCCACGGAGACCAGCACGGGGACCGGCGGTCTAGCTCGTACCCCGAGCCGGGTAGGGGACATCCACGTCGGATAGGTGGGAAGCTAACGCTAGCCGGGGGAAAGGCACATCCAGAGCGAGCTAACGCTAGCCGGCCACCTGTCCCATCAATCCTGCTTGCAAGTGTCTGTTCATTAAACAACAAACTGGACGACATCCAACTTCAACGATGCTCCCAACGCGAATTCAGAGACTGTGTTTTTTGCTTTCGTGGGAAACATGGCTGAACAACAGTGAACCGGACTGTCCAGCTACCAGGCCTGCTAGCCTTCCGACGATCCGAGCTAGAGATGCTCTGTATGAAGGTGAGCTGTGTTAACACGGACTGGTGCAGAAATGGGGTGATTTGTATCCAACTAACTGCTAACCGCTGGAGTTTGTTACTGTTACATGGCAACCATTCGACATTCCACGCTAATTCACGGCTGTGTTTATACTCGGTGTTTACAGCCCACCAAGCCTAATGCTAGTATGCGTTAGCTGAACTTTACGGAGCCTATAATGTGTGTGCACTCAATGTAGCCTGTTTCGTTTGTCGTTATTATATAATGTAGTTTTTATATATTTGAAATGTGTAACACCACTTGAGCCACGATGAAACGTTGTTTCGTGTATATGGTTGAAATAACAATAAAACACATTGAGTTGAGTCGAATGCCTCACTGTCTGTCTGTCAAGCGGTAGGCGTGGCTTGGGAGTGGACTCAAAGAAGCAAAGCGAAGTGCATTCTGGGATTTGGTGTCTTTCATCCATATGAGCCAAAAACACATTTTCTGGCTTTTCTCGGCCTAGAAGGCACCAATTAAATTTTTTTTTTCACATTTCTGCTACATAAGTGACCCAATTTAAAGATATATTCAGCTTTCCAGCGGTGAAGTATCCCTTTAAGGATGTACATATATTTCAGGATGTGGTGCATCCCTGAGAACAATAATTTTGGATCGGAAGTAAATTGTTTCAGAAATATTGCTTTTGGGAAAAAAAAGTGGTCTTGTGGCACAACTTGCCCCTGATGCGGGATAAGTTGTGCCTTTTGGGGGAATATGTTGGGGTAAATTGTGCCAGTGATTTCTGAAGTAAAACAACATTTTAATGTTATGAACTGTAATGCTATATGAAAGCAAGATAAATTCAATACAAAATTACTCATTAAAGGTTTATTTAGATATTGTCACCCTATTAAACTGTTGGAACGTGTCATATTTTGTAGTTTTTGGGAAAACACAAAAAACTTAAATATACAATAGCCTATATGATATTTGTGAATCATTTCAGGCAAAAAGGCTTTGGCAATAGATGCCTGTTGACATACATAGAACAATGTATATCAATTATTTAACATAAGAATAAAGTGACTAGGCTAATTTCTAAACATCCTATTGTGACTTAGGCCACTTAAAAACTTCTCTTTAATAACATAGTGCAAACTCAAAACTGAAATCAGTGTTAGCTAAATTAAACAAATGGCAGGTAGGCCTAAATCAAACACTGATGAGGCATGCCCATCTCCTCACTTCTCCAGATTATCCCCTGTGAGTATGTAGGTCTAGGTGGTCTGGATCTGGCCTACTACTTAACATCCCACTTGTCAATGCTGCAGGGGAATATAAACTTCTGCTCCCTTCTGGCTGTACCACCACGTTTTTGGGGTGTGGGTAGTTTATTGAGCACATCACCTCTAGGGATGACTCCTTCATCATTTTCTTTAAATGGAGGCCCTCGGGCCCCTGTGTGTGTGTGTCCATCCACAGACTTCTTACAACTTTGCCTTAGAAACTTTGCGCTGATGTCTGCACCCAATTAGGTTTTAATGAAGTGCTGTAACTTTATGCACTTAGGCTACAGTTGTGCCCATTCTATATGGGAATTAAAAGTTATGATTCAGGTAATAATTTTGTATGCATTTTCTATTACTGAAGGAGTAATTAGCAGATAAGCTGTATACATTTGATCTGATGCTGTAAATGTGTACACCAAAGCCTGAAGACAATGTTTTGATTTATTTTCCAAAGGAAGAAAAATTCAACATTTCGCCTCTGTCCCCCTGATGCTTGACCACCGTTACACAGGGCTGCACTCTAGTGTTCGGGAGCGTTGAAAGCACACTGCATATTGAAGAACAAAAAGACGCAAGCCTTGGAGAGAGATGAGCTTGTGCACTACTACAACAGTCACAAATAGATTCAGAAACTGGGTATATTTCAGCCAGTCTCACTTTGCTCAGGTACACTCTGTGAACCACCTTCAAGTGGAAGAAAAATGTACCCTGTCCAGTGCTCCCCTCCACCAATCCTCTGTCAGCCCCACCCCCGAGCTCCACCTCCCACCTAGATCTTGTCTTAGCAACATTGTCTTTAATCAGACACATAGTCATTTGATAAATGCTAGAGATAAGCCCCTTCTGATTTGGTAGTATATCAAAAAGTTTCCCCCATATAATGATTGCTGAGGGGATTTAGGGAATGAATCAAACTGCGTACGTACAAAATTGTGGACCTGAAGATAGTACAACAGGGTTCGAGGAGTGGCAAGAGGGAGAGAAAGGAAGAGAGGAGCAGACCAGAGCCATGAGGGAAGATGAGCAACACATTGCGCCTCAAAGGTGCACAGTTTCAGGGGTTTTGAATGTTTGCAGACCAATAATACATAAAATTGGGAAGTGCAAGTCCACCAGTCAATCTAGGTCTGTTTAAAATGGCTCTGCCTATTCTACCATATGAAAAAAGGACTTTGGTAAAAACAGAGGAAGACATTGGAAAATATATAGAATTTTACACCTTCTGTTGGAAGGAGGCTCAGATTTATAGAGAGATGAGTTAAAAGACTCAAAGACCCTATTAAGGTCCTGAGGCTTGGAGACAATATTGTTGTTGTTATTTATGTGAGTGCGCGCACATAGGCATAGCACATGCGTTACTTTGCACATTATGGCAAAGGGCAGGGGACATGCAGCTCGTCATACGTTTCCCCAACATATATGCGCCAATAAAAGAAACTACTACTACTACTACTACTCACAAGCCCCCGGCTAAGCGCAGCTACATTGGAGTTTACCCCGGTGGACGAGAGGCTCGCCTCCCTACGCCTGCGGGTTGTGGGGGAGGAAACTGACTGTTGTTTGTGCATATGCACCAAACAAGTGTTCAGAGTGTTCGGCCTTCTTGGAGACCTTGAATGGAGTCCTGTATGGGGCTCCGGTGGGGGACTCCATACTTCTGCTGGAGGACTTCAACGCGCATGTGGGCAATGATGGAGACACATGGAGAGGCGTGATTGGGAGGAACGGCCTCCCTGATCTAAACCAGAGTGGTTGTCTGTTGTTGGACTTCTGTGCTAGTCATGGATTGTCTATAACAAACACCCTGTTCGAACATAGGGATGCTCATAAGTGTACTTGGTACCAGAGCACCCTAGGCCGAAGGTCAATGATCGATTTTATAATCGTATCATCTGATCTGAGGCTGTATGTTTTGGACACTCGGGTGAAGAGAGGGGCGGAGCTGTCAACTGATCACCATCTGGTGGTGAGTTGGGTCAGGGGGTGGGGGAAGACTCTGGACAGACCTGGTAATCCCAAACGGGTAGTGCGGGTAAATTGGGAACGTCTGGAGGAGGCCCCTGTCCGACAGACATTCAACTCACACCTCCGGCGGAGTTTTTTGTGCATCCCTGTGGAGGCTGGGGGCATTGAACCTGAGTGGACAATGTTAAAAGTTTCCATTGCTGAAGCTGCGGCGGGGAGCTGTGGTCTTAAGCTTGTTTTATGGTTGTGCGGAGGCTCCACGCAGAGCTTTCGCCGTTGCCTACGCCATTGCCTACGCCGTGGCCTACGCCGTGGCCTGTTGTTTTATACTTGTGCGCTGGTGTGTGCGTCCCGCCAGCATGTGTGTGTGTGTGGAGAGTGTGAGTGAGAGAGTCATGGCGATTAGCTCCGGAGCGAGTAGCGACTGTAGAGTCATAGTGAGAGAAACAAAGTGTCTCCCCTGTTGTTTCTGACCACGGAGGGAAATCTGGAGCAGGAAAAGTTACCCCTCTCCTTGATTTCATGTTGTTTATGGTGAAGGAGAACCAGGAAATGAGTCGGGGGAAATGCAACGCTACCAAGCCATGGCCAAGAGACGTGCGTCGCTGCGATGCGTAGTTACATTTTTCGAGAGGTGCGGCGTAGGGTCTGGCGTAGACCCAGAGGGGTCTGGGTCTACGCCAGACCCTGCGCCGTTGATTCTACGCACGAGTATAAATTGGGCTTTAGGGTCTTAGGTGCCTCAAGGGGCGGTAACCCAAGAACACCGTGGTGGACTCCGCTGGTCAGGGAAGCCGTCCAACTGAAGAAGGAGTCTTTCTCGGATATGTTATCCCGGAGAACTCCGGAGGCAGTTGCAAGGTACCGAAGGGCCCGAAGGACTGCAGCCTCTGCCGTGAAAGAGGCAAAGCAGTGGGTGTGGGAGAAGTTCGGAGAAGACATGGAGAAGGACTTTCGGTCAGCACCAAGGCGTTTCTGGAAAACCGTTCGCCACCTCAGGAGGTGGAAGCGGGGAACCATCCAAGCTGGGTACAGTAAGGATGGGACATTGTTGACCTCAACTGAGGAGGTAATAGGGCGGTGGAAGGAGCATTTTGAGGAACTCCTAAATCCAGCTGATGCGCCCTCTATGGTAGAGGCAGAGCTGGAGGATGATGGGGGATTGTCGTCAATTTCCTTGGTGGAAGTCACTGAGGTAGTCAAACAACTCCACAGTGGCAAAGCCCCAGGGATGGATGAGATCCGTCCATAAATGCTGAAAGCTCTGGGTGTGGAGGGGCTGTCTTGGTTGACACGCCTACTCAACATTCCGTGGAAGTCTGGGACAGTGCCAAAGGAGTGGCAGACCGGGGTGGTGGTTCCCCTGTTCAAAAAGGGGGACCAGAGGGTGTGTGCCAATTACAGGGGTATCACACTTCTCAGCCTCCCTGGTAAAGTCTACTCCAAGGTGCTGGAAAAGATGGTTTCGGCCGATAGTCGAACCTCGGGTTGAAGAGGAACAATGCGGATTCCATCCTGGTCATGGAACAAAGGATCAGATCTTCACTCTCGCAAGGATCTTGGAGGGAGCCTGGGAGTATGCCCATCCGGTCTACATGTGTTTTGTGGATCTGGAGAAGGCATATGACCGGGTCCACCGGGAGATACTGTGGGAGGTGCTGCGGGAGTATGGGGTGAGGAGGTCCCTTCTCAGGGCCATCCAATTTCTGTATGACCAAAGCGAGAGCTGTGTCTGGGTTCTCGGCAGTAAGTCAGACTCGTCTCAGGTGAGGGTTGGCCTCTGCCAGGTCTGCGCTTTGTCACCACTCCTGTTCATAGTATTTATGGACCGGATATCAAGGCGTAGTTGTGGTGGGGAGGGGTAGCAGTTCGGTGGGCTGGGGATCTCATCGCTGCTCTTTGCAGATGATGTGGTCCTGATGGCATCATCGGCCTGTGAACTTCAGCACTCACTGGATCGATTTGCAGCCGAGTGTGAAGTGGCTGGGATGAGGATCAGCACCTCTAAATCTGAGGCCATGGTTCTCAGCAGGAAACCGATGGAGTGCCTTCTCCAGGTAGGGAATGAGTCCTTACCCCAAGTGAAGGAGTTTAAATACCTGGGGGTCTTGTTCGCGAGTGAGGGGACAATGGAGCGGGAGATTGGTTGGAGAATCGGCGCAGCGGGGGCGGTATTACATTCAGTGTATCGCACCGTTGTGACGAAAAGAGAGCTGAGCCAGAAGGCAAAGCTCTCGATCTACCGGTCAGTTTTCGTTCCTACCCTCACCTATGGTCATGAAGGCTGGGTCATGACCGAAAGAACGAGATCCAGGGTACAAGCGGCCGAAATGGGTTTCCTCAGGAGGGTGGCTGGCGTCTCCCTTAGAGATAGGGTGAGAAGCTCAGTCATCCATGAGGAGCTCGGAGTAGAGCCGCTGCTCCTTCGTGTCAAAAGGAACCAGTTGAGGTGGTTCGGGCATCTGGTAAGGATGCCCCCTGGGCGCCTCCCTAGGGAGGTGTTCCAGGCACGTCCAGCTGGGAGGAGACCTTGGGGAAGACCCAGGACTAGGTTGAGGGATTATATCTCCAACCTGGCTTGGGAATGCCTCGGCATCCCCCAGTCAGAGCTGGTTAATGTGGCCCGGGAAAGGGAAGTTTGGGGTCCCCTGCTGGAGCTGCTCCCCCCGCGACCCGACAACGGATAAGCGGAAGACGATGGATGGATGGATAATTGCATGAAAACAGGTTGTTGACGAGTCTTGAAGCTCGAGTCCAAGTCAAGTCTGAAGTCTTTTGGGTCGAGTCGCAAGTCAAGTCTGAAGTCAGCTGTTTGTGCGACTTAAGTGCGACTCGAGTCCGAGTCTCAGACTCGAGCTGTCAGGGGGACTCTGAGTGTTTGACAATTCTGCATAAAAACTGGGAAAGATGCCACTCCAGTGCATCCCTCCTTTGCCAAACCCCTCAACTTTGGCATGAAGTCCGAAATTCTCCCTAAAGTTATCATACACTGGTTCCTCGTCTAATATAATACTGCTTTTTTCTGTTTTGTTCTCCTTCTTCCTCTGAAACGTAACCTGGGTCACAGTGGAAGGGGCCTTTTTAGAGGTGCTCGGTAGCTCTGTGTCTTTCTCCTCTGTATCTGGGTCAAAGACATGACATGTCAATTCTGGTGTCCAAAGCATATTCATATTGCAGATAAATATAAGAGACTGTTGACGAGGCCACAAGAAGAATGATGACCTTCCTCCTAGACCATGGCCTATCCAGGCAGTACAACTTTGTGGGCCGAAACAGGAAGAGTTCAAGGCCTTAAAACTGTCTGAAGTAATATATATGGTAGGTGTGCATGTGGATAATGTTTTAAGTTGTACAGATACTAGAAAGGTGTCACAATACCCTAATGTTATAAACATGTTGATTTAAAATATTGTGTATGGAACGTTTGTTGTCCTGTTCCTGTAGTCGCATTCTACCAAGCACCCAGGGCTGGACTGGCCATCGGGCATACCGGGCATTTTCCCGGTGGGCCGACGCACTTTTGGGCCGAATCGCCGATATAATTTATAGGCCTTTGTTTTAATTTTTTTATTTTTTTGGGCCGCGCCGGCCCATAGATAACTGACAGCGGCCCATTCGGTAATTGTACAAAGGTCCGTCTGTCAGGACTGATTGTGGGTGCATGCCGGGGGGTTGCGCGGACACGCGCACACGCGCCTTACTGCAAGCGGGCGCACGCGCCACACGGAGAGAAAAGTGGGGAAAGAGAAAAGAGACTGTGTGCGTCCAGAGGATAATCAGTTGAGCTCGCGTGTGTTTGTCTTTGAGAACTGTAAGTCCCATAGCTTACGTTGTCAGTTCATTTGGGCCTGTTGTTGTATTGGTCTGTAGTTCTTTTACATTTAAGTAAGTTAGCTGGTAATTTAGATGTTTGTGTTAATCACCTGTTAGCTACTTTGCACGTGGCTGTTGATTTATAATGCAGATTGTTGGAAGCTCTTGCTCACGTTTGTATTTAGCTACATTAGGCTATTGTATTATTATTGTATTGTATTATGCTGCAGTAGTTACATTACATTGATATAGTGTAATTAATAGTGGGTTTGTTGTTTGCTAGCCTATGTATACTTCATATGCATTGTGTATGGTAGCCTTCACAATGTTATTTGTTTCTTTGCAGAACCACACACAAATACACAGCCATAGCAGAGCTACACACGCCCATTTTGTACTGTTTCCTTATGTAATAAAGCGCCAAGAGGGATAATTGTCTCCGTCCGTGTTTTAACTGACATCCCTGGGGCGAAGTTGGAAACCAGAATAATATGCTAATATGATAAGTTTAGCATCCACGTTAAAATGGACAAACGACCACGGAACCCCATACGCAAGCAATGTGTACAGAAATTACGGGAGAAAAAGATTAAGTATCTACAGGCGAATGCCTTAAAATGTGCCAACATGTCTGACATGTTTGGGGCTGTAGTAGCTGCTTCAACATCAGCATTAGGCTACCTGAAGTAGAGAAAGGAGGAGAGGTGACTGGCTATACAGAGAAGCAGAAACAACATCATGACAGGGAAGAGGCCGAGGAGGAGGAGAGCGACCATGACAGGGCCACGGGAGAGAGAGGGAGGAACAGATGGAAGAGAGAGTAGGCCTAGTTGACGACGGTAAGAAGTACGTGAATTAACAGGTTGTGTGTGTGTGTGTGTGTGTGTGTGTGTGTGTGTGTGTGTGTGTGTGTGTGTGTGTGTGTGTGTGTGTGCGTGCGCGCGCGCCTCACATAATGACAACAAGCAGTTTGGCAGTAACATTAAAGTTAGTGGCTGTCAGGTAACCTAACTGTTTAAGGGTTGGCCTGTTGGGTTGCTGAAGTCTGTGATCTATACAGCCTGTTCTACTAGGCTCATGTATACTATGTATACAGCCTGTTCTACTAGGCTCATGTATACTATATATACAGCCTGTTCTACTAGGCTCATGTATACTATGTATACAGCCTGTTCTACTAGGCTCATGTATACTATGTATACAGCCTGTTCTACTAGGCTCATGTATACTATGTAACAGCCTGTTCTACTAATCTCATGTATACTATGTGTACAGCCTGTTCTACTAGGCTCATGTATACTATGTATACAGCTGTCTCTCTACATTGCCCAGAGATTTAAGCTAAATGAATTATACCTTAACTTAGCTGACATTTCTCTCTGTTTCCCACTCTTTTAAAGGTTACCTTGTTAGAGTAAATCTTTCTTGTTCATTGGTGTGGGCCAAGGCAACATTTTGATTGACTTTACTGACAATACACTTGTATACTTAAATGTTGTTAAATAATTTGAAATTATACTTTAAACTTTATCTTTGGCAATGACTTGCACTTGAGTATGGACATTGTGTAGGCTACCCTATGGCCTCCAGGTCGCCATTCAAAAGTGGGTGAGTACACTGCTTCTCTTTTCCAGGGCATGTGCTACTCCCAGCTTTATTGTAGCTTTTGGGAAGGGTTATGGTTATTGTAGTTAGCAGACACTTGTGTCTAAAGCGACAAAATATGAATCTTACAATGGTTAAAATTAACAGTAAACAGTTTTTAAAAGTTGCTAAGCCAATATTAAGCAAAATAGTAATAATAACAATAATGGCAATACAATATCAAATATCAATAATAATAATAAAAAATACCATAAATATACAAATCATAACTCTAAGAATGAATTAATTATTGAAGTGTAAGATCAACAGATAAGTCTTGAGACCTCTTGAAGGATCCAAAACCATCACATGAACGCAGAACACTAGGCAACTCATATAGAATGGACGCATATTTTAAGAGGACTGTCTGCAGGGAATGTCTCTGACCAATCACGGTGGGTGTGGGCCGCTTGGGCCAAAAATGCCCGGGACGATTTTTTGTCCCAGTCCAGCCCTGCAAGCACCACGTCTACAAACCCCACGTTTACCAGAACTCTACTGGTTAATAAGTAAGTACTACAAACCAAAGTAAAAAACAAACCTGAAGCTGAAGAGACTCTAAACGTTAACGGAAAAGACCCGCAAACCTGAGTGACTGAGGGAGAGACAGAGAGAGACAGCTGTTCTCCTCTGTCTCTCCCTCAGTTCTCTTCTCAGTGTTCTGTGTGTGAGTGAGCAGAGCGTGTGTAGGGGAGGGGCGCTGTGACTACTAGCCTATCACAGAACGCAGACACAGTCAGCTACCCAATGAGGATTTTTATTCAATCCAAACACAGATATTGACTCGTATTACTCATATAATACTCGTACTTGGCAAAAGTGCTTTATCTGTACCGGATACTCGTTTCAGCCGAGTATCCGGCTCAACTCTACTAACTTGTGTGTTCAAGAGTATGTGTAGTTCCTTTTTTTTTCAATTATCTTTTTATTGATTTTTAACATTTTAGTAACATAAGAGAGAGAGAGAGAGAGAGAGAGAGAGAGAGAAAAAATAAGATTAAAAAAATGGTCACAGATCACAGTTCATCCTTTGTGAATGTTATGTAAACATGCCAAATGCTGTTATGATATGGTAGTGTCAGAGGTCCATAAGCGGTTCCCATATCCTTCGGAAGGCATCCCCCTTATTTTTTAGGGCGTATGTGCGTTGTTCCGGTTACATGCTGCCAGTCCGACATCTGCTATTCCGACATAACCCTAACCCTAATGCAAACAAAAATTGTGGCTGCTGTGGTGGCCCTGCATCCCGGCAAAGACTGGAGTGACTGAGCTGCCCCCCCGAGCCTCTGAAGGTGCAGTCAGTTTCCCCAGGTGAAGTTTAAAGGAATACGCCACCGTTTGTTGAAATAGGGCTTATCACGGTCTCCTCTAGATGTAGATAGGTGGGCAAACGCATTTTTTGTCTCAGTGCATTTTTTGTCTCAGTCCGGCGGATAAATAAACAGCTGTCCACAGAGTAAGTGATTACTGTAAACATGACGCATGGTTATTTTACTGGATAGATCAACCCATATTAGACCTGTATTCACAGAGTTGCTGCATGATATCTCTGCGCCAAGTAGCAGTGCTTTGGCTGGGTACTTCCACCCAATATTGTCCCAAATCAATATATGCCTAGGAAATTGTCTAGTCTTATTTTGCGTTGCTATTTGTACTTGTTGTGAATACACAGGCCACAATAAGTAATTAGGTTGTTTTGTTGTTGTATTTGGCTTACTTTTACTCGCGACATGCTAACGGCAACAAAGGATTCCATTCACTACGCTAAGCTAAGCTAACGGCGGCTCCGCCGGACTGAAACAATGCATGCACTGAGACAAAAAATGCGTTTGCCCACCTATCTACATCTAGAGGAGACCGTGATAAGCCCTATTTCAACAAACGGTGGCGTATTCCTTTAAACACACTAAAAGCGAGTCAACATCAACAACAGCCGTTTCGGTGGCGTTACGTTACAACACACTACACAGCCCTGCTGAGATCGATCATTTGAATGTGATTAGTTAAGGACTACTATAAAATCAACTTCCTCTCACATATCACGGCAATAAGGCTGCACAAATTAAACTAGGTGACATCCTTTACTGTCAAACTGGGAAATCAACATATACAATGGGAGTAAGAAGGCTAGTCTAAACACAACTGTTGTGTGCATGTAATAAATCTCTTCTGATTTTATGTTTGTTAGGCTACTTATTAGCTACAGGGCCCTACAGTGTGATGTAATACAAGGATAACCAGAGCTTTTCACATCTTGACTTTTGCAGGCGAGGGTAGCTGGAGATATTAGCTGAAGTGTAAAAGTGGGGATATTGTCAGCCAAGAAAATTCTGAGTAGTGCACAGGAGGAAGAGGAGGAGGGAAATGAAGGAGAAGGCAGTAAACTGGAGAGACCAGGCAGGTCAGAGCAGGAGAAGACCACAGAAGGAGATGCAGAAATAAGTGAAAGAGAAAAGGAAAAGGAAGAATTGACTGTGAGGGATGAAGAGGAGGCTGCAGATTGAGAGAGAGGGACAGAGGCAGGGAGTGATCAGGAGGAGGCAGATAAGGATGACAGGGAGGAAGAGGCCTGCAGTTACCCCTGGACCATATGGTATGTTTTTATTCTCCTTCCATATAAATTGCAGTACAGTAGCATAACATGTCACTCAGTGACATGACATAATTTACAAAGACCCAACAATTCCCCCAAGAGCAAGCATTTGGTGCAACAGTGGTGAGGAAAAAATTCCTTTTGGGCAGAAACCACAGACAGACCCAGGCTCTTGGTGGGTGGTGATCTGCTGCTGCCGGTTGGGACACAGAGACACTGATATAGATATACAGATTATGGAGAATTATGATTCATAATAATTATAGCAGTTGGTATGACAAATAGTGGCAATTATAGTCACAATAAAGATAATGGAACTATGACTAGAAATAATAGTTGTAGCAGTTCAGGGCGTAGCAGGGTGTTGAGGGGCATAGTAGGGCATAGCAGTGCATTTACATATGGGGTTTCCCCATGTACCACACTATAAAGTACAGAGATTTTTCCTTTTAATGATGTTGATTTTACCAAAATCTCCTTGAGATTTGTCAGCCCCAAAGACAGGCGTTTTTCCCCTGTTAGGGTGTTTATTAGATGGTGAATTTGTAAGTATTTATAAAAGTCCTGTTTCGGAATTTCATTTTCTGACATTAAAACAGCAAAGGACTTGAGTGCAAACAATTGTTGGAAGTGATGTATACCATTTCTTCTCCACTTTGCGAACAAGGAACCACCAGTAGATGGTGGCAGATCTGGGTTTAAGGATAAGGGGGAAAGCCTGGAGATTTTGCCAAAATTCCCACAGAACTTATTTATATCTTTCCAAGCCCAAAGAGTGTTGTAGACTACATATGTTTTTGTTATTTGATGTAGTGCATTTATGTTGTTAATGAATCGTAGCAAGGCTGTAGAAATAGGAGTACAGAGCTCTTCTTCTATCTCTATCCAGTGTGCATTATTACGTCTTTGCACCCAGCTAATCAGGCCTTTTGTCTGGGCGGCCCAACAGTACATCTGTAAGTCTGGTAATGCCAGTCCCCCCTTCTCTCTAGATTTTGTTAGTTTTAAAAGCTATTCTTGGTAAGGATTTTTTCCACATGAAAGAGGTTAACAGTTTGTTTGTTTATAGATTTAAAGAATATTTTATCCAAGTAACAGGGCAGTGACTGAAATAAATAGCTAAAAACGGGGCAGAACATTCATTTTAATTACATTCATTCGTCCAGAAATGAGATGGGGAGCATTTTCCAATGTTCTAATTCTTCCTTAATCTTTTTAAGCAATGGAATGTAATTTCTGAGGTAAAAATCCTTAAGTTTTAGAGCCACATTCACCCCAAGATATTTAAAGATGCTTTGGGCCCATGTGAACAGTGAGATGGCCCTGAGTCTATTAGAAACTGACGAGTTAATTAATAATGCATTGCATTTTGTCAAATTGATTTTATAGCCTGATATTGTTGAAATTTAGTGATAAGATCTAATACTGCTGGGATTGATCACAGTGAGGGGTACCATTTATACATATTTGGGCTTGTGGGTTGCTATACATGGTTCTGACCCACCCAATACATTTTTTTACCAAGATTACATTTCTCCAGAACGGCAAACAAATATGACCACTCAACCCTATCAAACGCTTTTTCTGCGTCAAGTGAAAGTAGTAGGGCTGTTCTGTTGTGTAGGGCCGAGTGGTCAATTATATTTAATAGCCTACGGATATTGTCAGATGCATAGCGTGCCTTCACAAAGCCGGACTGGTCGGGATTAATCATCTGGGGCAACAGGTCTTCCAGCTGGCATACAATTAATTTTGATAATATCTTAAAGTCAACTGGAAGTAATGAAATTGGGCGAAATTATGTGCATTCAGCAGCATTCTTGTCCTTCTTGTGTATTAAAGATATTATTGCTGTCTTCATAATGTCAGGAAGAACGCCATTTTCAAAAAAATCAGCAACCATGGGCATAAAGAGTGGCTCGATTTGCACCCAGAAAGCCTCTTAGAATTCTACAGAATATCCGTCCAAGCCTGGAGTTTTTCCGGAGGGCATTGACTTGATTGTTTGTAGCACCTCCTCTGGGGTGAATGGACGCATTATCCTGTCTGTACTGCTCTAACCATTTTCTAAGGCCCTGTTTACACGTACATGGTTATTTTGAAAAAATGGAGACATTTCCCTTCGTTTGTGCGCTACGTTTACACGCACAAACTCCGGCCAGAGTGGAGATTTGTGAAATCTTCGTTTGCATGTAAACTGAGACAAATAGAGATTTAGGCAGCCGAGGAAGTGAGGAAGAGAAGAGAGAGGAAGTGATTTGTTGCTGTTGTTGCTATTTTCAGGATTCTGATTGGCTAACATGGGTTTGAGCTTCTCGTTACACTGCCACCTCCAGGTTTGGCGTGCTCTTGACAGCATATATACACGGGAAGGTGTAAACGAACACTTTTCTGAAAACTGACAGCTGTGCACAATGTTATTTTTGAAACCGGAGAGGTTGTAAACATAGTCGAATATTATTACAAGCTTCAAAGTCTGTGAGGAGTGAGGCATTAAATCTCCATTGTTTGGTTTGATTTGTCTGCTGGGGGAAGGATAACCGCAGGTAGTCTGATATAAGAATGGGCCCTATATCACATGAAACTATGGATGAGAACATCGACCAGGCCTACATCCGCCGAGGCTAAACTCAGAGTCTTAGAAGCATTGGGGTTAGACAGTGTGGTTGAGGATTTGTCTAAGTTACTATCCATATAACGATTAAAATCTCTGGCAACTATTTCAAAGTCTGTATTATATTGATTAAATAGAGTGATCATATCCATCGTGAATTTAGGGTTGTCTTCATTCGGTGCATATACGTTCAGCAATGTCAGTTCTTGTCCATATAGTATCCCCCTAATTAGTATTTGTCTGCCCTCATAGTCGCTATATTGCTCCTCAAATTTAAAAGGTAATTTTTTATGAATAAATATTGCTGTTCCCCTTTTATTGCTGGTAAAGCTAGAGAAATAAGCCTGCCCAACCCAATCTCTCTTGAGTTTTTTGTGCTCCTCACTAGACAACTGAGTTTCCTGAAGGAAAGCTATGTCTACTTTTTCCTTTTTTAAGAATGTAAGAACTCTCTTCTGCTTAATTGGGTGGTCAAGGCCTCTGACATTAAACGTTATTACATTAAGTGTACTAGACATACCGAGTTTTGCCTGTTACATTGGTTTTGTGTGACCATGATACAGTAAAAGGAAAAACAATATAAGACTAATAGAAGAAAAGAATGTAACATAGGTAGAGCATGAGGGGGCTGGATTAGTAACAAGGTTCATAGGGCCTGTACACCTGCTGCTCGCATCCCATCTTAAAAGGGACTATTTAACTGATTTAGCATTCAGCTTTGTAGAAACACGGTAGTATTTTTGAATGACCGTGCGTCCCTCCCTCATACCCCCCTGAGACGAGAGATCTCTGTATTGTGGGTCTGGTAAAAACTCTTCCGATGACGTAAAACAATAATTTTTGCGTCATCGGAAGATTTTTGCCCAGAGTCTGTGGACTACAGCCAGCTACTTCCGCATGTCTTCAACCCGCCCATAGGGGGTTGGACTGCCGAGTCGATTCGGAAAAGCCCGATTCAAAACGAGAGTCAGCCATCTTGAATCTTCGCTAAGGCTCTCTCTTTTCAGCAGTAAACATTTACAACATTTATGTGCATTCAAACTACTGCACATGTCTACCACCGGGATACATTGGTACAGATCGGAGGATATGCAGGAAACTTTATTACAGACGGAATACTCAGCACACTATGTGAGCTTCGCTTGCATGGAGACCAGCACCTCAACCAGCGGTGTCGCTCGATGCCGCTAGCTGGGTAGGGGACATCCTCATCGGCTAGGTGGAAAGCTAACGCTAGCCGGCCACCTGTCCCATCAATCCTGCTTGCAAGTGTCCGCTCATTAGACAACTGGACTACATCCAACTTAAACAAAACTCCCAACGCGAGTTCAGAGACTGCTGTGTTTTAGTTTTTGTGGAAACATGGTTGAACAACAGTGTACCAGACTGTCCAGCTACCAGGCCTGCCAGCCCTCTGAGCTAGACATGCTCTGTCGCTGGGTAAAAGACTCGTGGAGGTGGGCTTTGTTAACACGGACTGGTGCAGAAATGTGGTGATTTGTATCCATTTAACTGCTAACTGCTGATGGAGTTTGACTGTTAAATGCCGACCATTCTACATTCCACGCTAATTCACGGCTGTGTTTATACTCGGTGTTTACAGCCCACCAAGCGCTAATGCTAGTATGCGTTAGCTGAACTTTACGGAGCCTATAATGTGTGTTCACTAAATGTAGCCTGTTTCGTATGTCGTTTTTATATAATGTTGTTTTAATATATTTTAAATGTGTAACACCACTTGAGCCACGGTGAAACATTGTTTCGTGTTTATGGTTGAAATGACAATAAAACACACTTGAGTTGAGTTGAATGCCTCACTGTCTTGTCTATCTGTAAATGGGATTTGGTGTCTTTCATCCATATGTACGGAAACCGAGAACGGCCATGGATTATTTTCTATTTTTTTTTCATGGATTTTTTATCTTATCTCGTGATAACAACTTATTCATTTGTTATCTCAATATAACAAAGTTTGTTTTATCGAGATAACGAATTAATTAATAATGTAATCCCTCCCCTTCTCCGGTTGAATACTTGAAAAAAATCCCACTAAGACACCCTTCCATTTAACCCGGGGAATGGGGCTCCATAAGCGGATAGAAATCTGCTGTTTCTCCCTCTACTTCTCCGGTCAAATACTTGGAAAAAAATCCCACTAAGACACCCTTCCATTTAACCCGAGGAAGGGGCTCCATGAGCGGACAGAGGTCTGCCGTTTCTCCCTCTATTTCTCCGGTCTCCTGTCTTCGTCGGATCGTCTCCACTGAGAATCCTGGACAAATGCAAGTTTGGATCCGTCGTGTGTAATGTCCCGTTGTCTTGTGGAGCGTAGGACAAATTCTTTATCTTGGTAGTGTAGGATTAATTTGTTTAGAATAAAAGGGCCTCAGAAATTATGACCTGACAGTTGTTTCTCTCTCTCTGTTCTTCTGAGCCATGAGGAAGAAAGGCCATCTGGTCTTAGGAGAGATAAGACATTATTAAAATTGAAGACCCAGCATTTTGCTCAGAAAAAGTGATTAACAACCTTCATCAGAAGAGAAAACCTCCTCTTTGGGGAGGACAGAGGAGAGACAATTGCAGCTGTGTTCAGGAGAAAATGAATGTGTTGCAAAGTCGTAAATGTCCTTGGCTTTTTGCAGTTCCCAGACTACTAAAGATACAGAAGGCACACAGGCGCCCAGTTTGGGTGAGAACATCGTAAATTTGTAACCAATGCATACGTTTGGTAAAAAGAATGCGACCATCAGTCTATCAGTCTAAAGCTGTTCAAGTGGTCTTGGGAGGAGAAAAGCCAAAGGTAACATCAGAGAGATATTGCGAAACCGGGGCCGAAAAGGTCGAAGAACACCCTGGACAGAGCGGCAGATCTGGAGAACATCCAAAAAAGATAAGTTGCCACAGGCGGGCAGAAAAGAGAATACGAACTGAGGGTAAGAGAGAGGATTCATCAGATCCTGGGAAGACTCTGTCTGTTTGCTAGGCAATAGGTTGTCTTATGAAAGAATCAGATCCTTGTATACAAGTCTTTGTATTTTGCAATTATCATTCACTAAAGCTTATTATACTTTAACTGAACGAATCCTGAGTTTTTGTTGATCCACCAGAAAAACGAACACGTAAAGGCGTGGGTAAGGTGACCTTAAATTGGAGTCCGATTTTAGGTTTTCGGCCGTTTGGGCCAGACCACAGTTGGTCAACAGGTCACATTTATTCCTTCAGTAGTTCAGAAAGTGAAGGAGGACAGCTCGGTTCTGGTTGGGAACTGCTGGGGCCAGGGTATGTGGGCTCTTTCCAGTGTGAATACACTGTCGGGTTCGATGCTCAGCTACTGGGGTACCATATCGATTATAAAGTCCAAAAGAGGACGCTTACCCTCAGCTTCCTCCTTAAGACCAAACAGCCGGATATTTTTCCTCCTCCTGTGGTTTTCCAGGTCCTCGGTCTTTTCTTCCAGGTATGTGAGCCGCTTTGTTGCTTTAGCCACAGCCCTCTCGGTCTTGTCCAACGCGTCGCGGCTATGCGGGCTTCGCCCTCCTCGATTCGTTGTTCATTAGCTGTTACATAGTGCTGGGCGGTATGACCAAAAATGTATATCATGGCATTTTTTAAGATTCTGGCAGTTTCACGGTATTTCACGGTAATTTCTTTCTTTGCTTGACTGGGTCTTTATATAGGTTTATAATGGCTTATTTTACTGTCAGGAGTACATAGAATATCATAAAAAACATTTTCATGTCATGTTTACTAAAAGCTTTGATTACTAAAGGGTTTGCTTGGCTCCACAACATTATACAATAACATTATATGAAGGAGAATGCATGAAACAGTTACAGAATCTAAACTATTTTTATTGTAAAAACTGCAAAGTAGTAAAATAAACGTAAATCGAATGAATACACATACAAACAAATTTAACATTGTTTCCCTTTCGAAACAAAATAGTTGTAAGATAGTTTTATAAACACTACCTTGGCCACAGGTAAGTTAGGTTGTTGTAGAAAAGTGGGCGAGTGAACGTAGCTCCGCTGTCAGCCTGCTTCGGTGTTTGAATAATGTTAGTAGGTTGGTGGATGTATTTCAGTAAGGAAAGACATCTTAAATCCAGTGTTTTAAGCACTGCTCTGAACCGTCTATCTCCCGTCTTTCTCAACGGTCTGTAGGTGGATTGTTATTGTGTCATAATGTTGCTCCACTGCATGCTTGAAGTGAGATGTCTTTACAACCCGGTCACGGCCGAGTAACGTTAGCGCAGCTGAGTAACGTTAGCGCAACCAAGTAATGTTTAGCGACGGGCAACCACAGTGGCTAAATTATGTCAGATTTTTTAGAAACAAGAAACTTCAGAACAGCAGACAACTCCTCTCTTGAGCATACGTTGTTCTGGTGTATCTCCGGTCTTTCTTCATCCTCTAACTTTCTTCTCTGTTCTTGATTGTGCAGTAGTGACCGGAACACCGGAGCCTCTCCCAGCTTAACAGACTGTTATGCCACCTAGCTAGCTAGCATCTTTAATGTTACCCAGCATGCCGTTCGGCGGTGTAAATTTGTAAATGTAAAATTATTACTGTTAGAAATAGTTTAATTCACAAATAGTTGTGTGCTATGGTGTTTTATCCTATAAAAGAGAGTTAGTTGTGGGTTATTAATTGTTGTGTTATAAAGTTACTACCATGAGTGAGAAGGGTACGCAGTTAACAGGGCTCCCGTTCTCAATTCACTTGCAGATTACTTTGGCCGTAGCGCTCTCTGCAGCAATGCAGTTACGGTATATGAATAATTCTTATCATATGGGAAATTAATACCAGTATACGGTACAAACCGGTATACCGCCCAGCACTACTGTTACATCTCATTTCATTTCACCTAGATTATTCTCCATAACCGAGATAGAGTTCGTCAGCTCCCCGAGTTGGTTATTTATTCCATCCAGCTTCGAGCTGAACTTGGAGCGCAGTGACTTAAGCTCACTTAGCACTTTGGCTACATTAGCCATGTTATTAGCTTCGACACTCTCGATCAGAGATGATATCTTCGCGCTTCATGAGGTTGTTTTGCGAGCATTCGAGAAGATGTCACACTCCTTTGCTGCTAGGGGTTTAGGCATGACTTGTATTATGTAGTTGACCAGGTTTGCAAAAATCACCTGTAAAGATGCCGAGAAGGCGGTCTCCAAGTGGCTCATTGGTGCTAGGGACCCATGGGGTAATAGACAGGCCCGACAGGCAACCCCTCAACAAGGACTTCAGGCTGATTTGAGATGGAAATTAACTAATTCTGTCTGTGACAGTGAGGGAACACTGAGCAAAAGCATGTTTTCTTAATTTTACTTAAATAAAAAGGTAATTCATTGTATTACTGGTCTCTCTGTTATTGTAAGCCCCAAAAATGAATTTGTTAGCCCATAATAATAATGGTTATTACCCTTATGGGTAGAATAGCAGGGAGCCATAACCAGCCCACATGGGGCCCAGCTTGTGTGGGCCCCAGATGGGAGAAACCTGGGTTGCCCATGTGGGTTTTAGCTAGGGCCCATGTGAAGCCCACCTTTAGCCCATCTGGGCTTGCCCCCATGGGGTCACCATGGAACCCCTGGACAAAATTAACTGGGACCCATCTGGGCAACCCAGATGGGGCCCACTCACCAGCCCATATCCAACCCATATGGGCCCCACATGGGTGAAACTCAAAATGTCATATAGACAGTTTTTAGGATTGCCTCCATTCTCTGTTACAGAACCATAAACAAGTGATCGTGATACTTGTGCATGAAAATGTCCAGATCATTGCAGAGAAAGTAGCCCTAAGTGGCTTGTTTTTTAATTTTTCAATTTATACTGTTTATTGATCCCCAGTGGGGAAATTACAATTTACACTCTGTTTTTGTTAGAAATCACTACACATTTGAAACACACACACACACACACACACACACATGCTCAGGACCTATTCATGCACAAATGGAGAAATGTCAGAGTGAGTGGGCTGCCGGTGCTGGACCAGCACCCTGAGCGGTTGGGGGGAGTATGGTGCCTTGCTCAAGATCACCTGGTAGTGCCCAGGAGGTGAACTGGGATCTCTCCAGCTACCAATCCACACTCTGTACATTTTGGTCCGTACTGGGACTTGAACTTGCGACCCTCCGGTCCCCAACCCAACTCCCTACAGACTGAGGTACTGCCACCCCTTTTTTTTGACATCAGCAAGGGTGTCAGAGTTGCTGGCTCCTAGAGTGTGCGATCCTAAAAGAAAGGATTGCATGTATCGTGTGTGTGTGTGTGTGTGTGTGTGTGTGTGTGTGTGTGTGTGTGTGTGTGTGTGTGTGTGTGTGTGTGTGTGAGAACTGCTGTTACAAAGAAATTGAAATGGATCTTCAAGAAGAGAGCAATATCACCACATGGCAACAGTGGGAAAGAGTGAAGACCAAGTGGACAAAGTTCCTTGAAAAGACAGAAGATGGTACATGGCAAAACCTACGGAGAATTCTGAACAAGAAACTTGATGTCCTTGCCAAGCATAATTTCAACTGGCTCCACCAAGTTGAGCAGTGCAGAAAACTTAAAGACACCATTAGTGACACTGAAGTAGTGTTTCACTTGGACTTCACTGAGAATTATGCTTGCAAACTTCACACAGAAATCAAAGCTTTCCATTTTGGTGGAAGTCGTAAACAGGCTATCATACACATACATATCATACATAGTGTGGTCTACACATCAGAGGGGGATCCAGTCATATGCAACAATTGCTGACAGCCTTCGGCATGATGAGTGAGCTGTGTGGGCACACAGAGCCGATTTTAAAGGACATCAAGGTGTGTAACCCCCGTCTGACAACCATCGACTTCATGAGTGATGGGCCTGTGACTCAGTATAGAAACAAAAAGAACTTCTATTTACTGAGCACGCTTCCCTTCATCATGGGCTTCAATGAAGTCACTTGGAACTTCTCAGAAAAGGCTCATGGCAAAGGTGCACCAGATGGAGATGCCAGTCATAAAGGGTACCATGAAAATTCACCAGATTATGTCTCTTACCCCTGGAAAGAGCTGTCCTGTTTCTGCAGCCGGACAACAAGCAGTTACTGCAACTGCCACAGTCCAAATGAGGTGGACTTTATAGCACCGGGGAGACAGAGGAGACCTCCACAAGCTCATCAAGTGCAACACCACAACTGCCAATCACATCAGACCTAGTTGGTAGGTATATAATCGTTAACCTTTGTGTCGCCTTTACCCCTTGTGAGAGCGACGCGCGTGCGTGCCAGTGAACGTAATACAAGCACATACAATAGGGTCTCCGTGACCCACAGGACAGGGCGAGGGCAGTGTACGTGAAATGAAATGGAAACGAAGGACGGGTCCCGGGGACCCGAAGGGCGAGGGCAGTGCACATGAAATGAAGGATGGGTCTCGGAGACCCGAGAGGCGAGACTGTGGTAACAGGAAGATGTAAAAAAAAAAAAAAAAAAAGAATAAAAACAAAAAAGAATATAACAAAGGTGGAAGAATAACGTGAGGGTCTCGGAGACCCGAAGGGCAGAGCGTAAAAAAGAACGGCGTGGCTCAATGCGCTACCGTCTCGCGCATTGAGCAGAGTAGGCCCGCGAGCAGCTCCCGCAGACGTACCTCTCGCAGCCACCGCCGCAGACTGTGTGCATTTTACGGTCCTTGTCCTTGGGACAGAGCTGACACCTCTTCCTCGGGCCAAGCGACCTGGCCGTGGGCGGTCCGCTTACCTCTCCGCGGTCTCCCTCTCCGTGTCCGTCCGCGGGGGCGAGCCTCACGGCCAGGACTCTGACGAGCGCGGCGGAGGCTTCGGTGCGAGGCAGGCGCCTCCTCTCGATGAGCGGAGTCACGAGCGCCCTGCCCAGCTGCTCGAGGAACGCCCTCCTCCTTCTGAGCTTGCCGCGCAGCCACTCGGGCCTGAGCTCTCGCCACAGCACGAAGGCGTTGTAGGCGGACACGTCGAGGATGTTGTGGAAGACGGCGAGGGGCCAGTGCGCGGTTTTCCTGCGACAGCTGTACGTGCCGACGAGCTTGTCCAGGTTGTCGACTCCGCCCTTGGTGCTGTTGTAGTGTAGGATGATTTCGGGTTTGGCGTGGCCGGTGGCGCTGACCCGCGCGTGCAGCGTGCTCAGCAGTAGCACGTTCTTGTTCCCCTTGGGCACGTAGGACACCAGAGCAGCGGCGGGTGTGAATGCGAACTTGGAGGAGAAGACGGCGCGGCCCTTGGTCTGGAGCAACGCAGGCGGCAGCTCGGGCCTCTTTCTGTGCATCGTTGCCACCGCACTGGCCTTGGTTCCTTGGTATATCCCCAGGCTCTCCTCGGCCCCTCGGGTCCGTGAGACCCACCGGCCGGCCTTTAGTCTATTCTTCCTCTTGGGTCCCGGAGACCCGGCCTGTAGTCGATCTGCGTTTTTCCACTAACCCCCCTCTCCTCGGCCTCTCGGGTCTGTGAGAGGGTGCGGAACGGGGGAACAGAAGAAGAGAAGCGGATGGTGAAGGAAAAACAGAAAAAAAGAGAAAAGAACAGCAAAATCAACATCAAACAACATCAATGAAAACGAGAGAGACAGAAAGAGAGAGAGAGAGAGAGAGAGAGAGACCAGGACAACAACCTCGAAAGGGGAACAGCTGCTCGTCAACGGTCACGTCGGGGCCCGGCTCGTAGAGGCGAGGCAGCCGCTGTGCCCACTTGTCCCACACGAGTCGGATGGACGCCAGTTTGTCTGAGGCCCGTCTGGCGGCTCGCGGTCGTCGAAGCACAGCATCCTCGAGTACGCGTGGAACCGTTTGAGAGGCATGGTGGCGCGGAAGATGGCCCTGCCGCTCTCCTCCTGCCACAGGCTCTCCAGGGCCTCGTTGCGGGACCTGTACACGCCCGAGAGTATCAGCAGCCCAAGGTAGGCGCGCAGGTCCGTGGCGTCCATGACTTTTCACTCGGCTTGGCCGCCGCCGTGTTGCCTTCGGAGGCCCTCCAGGTTCGTGGCGGCCACTACAATGTCTAGTATTAGACAAATAGACAAACAGGCAAAACGCGGACTCTATATTGCGGACGCGGGCCGCGGCGTACTCTGTGGGTCCCCGGGCCTGTGGGGCGGCGGCAGAAGAAGCAGCAGCAGCAGTAGTAGTAGTAGTAGTAGTAGCAGTAGTAGCAGCAGTAGTAGTAGCAGCAGCAGCAGCGCAAGTAGCAACGCGTCTGTGGGCTTGTTGTTGTCCTCGCAGTCCGTCTTGTAGGTCCTTTTCTGCTTCTTTGTCTAGGGGGTCTTTTTCCGTGGCACGGTGATGATGATGAGGTCGAGGGCGGGTTGATACGTTTTTGAGGACCATTCGATTTTGCCGTCTTTTGACACAAACGTTTCCCTCTCCCGGTTCTCTTCTTCTTGTACTACAACTGCTTCTCCGTCGTCGTGGCCGTCGTCGTGGCCTTCTTCTTCTTCTTGGCTTACTTTTCCGTCTCCCGTTTCGTGTCCTCCCTGATCTCCAGCTTGTTCCACTTTCACATCGCGGAGGTCGTTTTCACCGGCGTAGTCCTGCACTTTGTCCTGTCCTAACACACATCCGCCAGATTCATTTTCTTCACTTTCCTCTTCTTCTTGTTCTTGCCTCTCACAGACCCAAGAGGCCAAGGAGAGGTGGGTTAGTGGAAAAAACGCAGATCGACTACAGGCCGGGTCTCCGGGACCCGAAAGGCCGAAGAGAGGGCGGGGGGTTAGTAGAAAAACGCAGATCGACTACAGGCCGGGTCTCCGGGACCCGAGAGGAAGAATAGACTAAAGGCCGACGGGCGGGTCTCACAGACCCGAGAGGCCGAGGAGAGGGGGGTTAGTGGAAAAACGCAGATCGACTACAGGTCGGGTCTCCGGGACCCGAGAGGAAGAATAGACTAAAGGCCGGCCGGTGGGTCTCACAGACCCGAGGGGCCGAGGAGAGCCTGGAGATATACCAAGGAACCAAGGCCAGTGCGGTGGCAATACAAGGAGGAAGGTCGACTGGACCCCAAGGACAACACAAGGGTCGATATCATTCGTTGGCCAAGTCCTAAATGTGGTGGGTGCTGAAGTTGAAGTGAGCTGCATGCGGCAGGTAAAGGGCAAAAACTAATTTGTGTGGCCAACAACCCCAGACGTGCTCTTCTATTATGCATCAGATATGCAAGCCCCCCTGTCAGAGCCATAGCCGTCAACAAACCGCTCATCAAAGTTATGTGTCCAGGACTGGGAAACATTCCAAAGTATGGTAGTGGAAAATCACATTTTAAAATCAGTTTTGAGTGTTTTACTAAAAATTAAATGTCGATGAATTTATGAAATGCCGAAAAAAGTTTAAACCGGTTTGATTTTGTGTTATGTGTGTTATACACACAGGACTTGAAAAGTTACATTGTTGGTGTTGGCATGAAATTAAAGATAAAAGGAATCATTTTTCAAACCTTTAACAGGTGTCAGTGTCTCTTGCTTTTTATTGTATGACTGTTGGAAAAAAAACATGTTCCCTAGTGAGCCATTAGTCATTCCGGGTAACATGTTTCCATCCACACCTTTTTATCCGAATTAAGTGATATCGAATGAATAATGCCTCATGGAAATGAATATCAACTCAAAAGAAATACGTTCGGTCTCATCGGATTTTATCTTGATCGTTATACGGCTTATGCGATAAACGCTGATGGAAACGTTATTTGCCAAATAAATAATGAATTGCGATTAAGTTTTAGGTCATTTTATGGTTGCAACCCACCACAAAACAAAGAAGAAGTTTTAGTTAATTTCCGCCCAGTATTTCCGCTCTGTTTGCACACATGGCAGGTGTCAACAAAGACAGATGTAAGTGGACAAACGAGGAGACAAGATACTTTTTGAATTTAATTTCCCAGAAAAATATAACGGCTATTTTAGATAGCAAAAATCTAAGAAATGCCATAATTTATCAGGAACTCGCAAAGGAAATGGCCAACAATGGTTATGACAAGCCGTGGGACGTCCTCCGGAGTAAATGGAAGGCGCTCAAACAGCGATACATACTCAAAAAAGAGAGTTTTCTCCCGGAGGGAAAATAAAAGTCAAGTTCAACCTTTTTCTCAAAGGCCAATCGTAGCTTCCTTGGCTTCTAATATTAACAGCTCAGGTAAGATATCACGTTATCGTTCTCATTGACTTTGAGGAACGCGTTAAGCATTGATCCGGACTGTATGTCATTTCACGTTTGTATCTTGTTCATTTTAGCCGAGACTTCAATTACTGATGAGAAACAGAGCAATGATGAGGGAGACATTACAGAGTCTACAGTCTACAATAATGAAGATTATTTTCCAATTAAATTCATGTTTCAAGCATTAGTGAATAAAGAGTCAAAGAGAGACCCAAGAAAGAATGATGCATGGGAGATGAGATCCTTCTACATGTCCTTTGACGATCAACAACGTGAGCAGGCAGCACAAGATCAAAAATCATTGGAGTCCATCACCACAGTCATTTCACAGGCAGTTCAGTGTCTTGAGCGGTGTGCCAATGCAGCCAAGAGGCATACAGAAGCCACTCAAGTCATAGCTGGGATGAGCCAACAACAAAGTAGGGGCAATTACAATACATTTCAAGGCCAACACCAATTTACCTACCACCACGCTCCCCACCCACCCACTCCCCAACCACCCACATCTGATGCTGCACACTCATCTCCTCACATGGAACCTAACTTGCCATTCACTGCTATCTTAACTTACAGTAGAGTAAGTTGTTAAAGGTGGAGCCAGCGATTCTGGAGAATGCTTGTCAACATCAGTAAATATCTCCTCACGATCCGCTATCTGTCCAAACTTTGTGCGCTAAAAAAAAACTGGTGTTAATGCACAGCCTAGGCTCTGTAAACTGGTATGTAAACAAAGGGGCCATCGTAGCTATCAACATGGCGATTTACAGAGCCTAGGCTATGTATTAACACTGAACTTTTTTTCAGCACACACACAGTACGGACAGGTAGTGGATCGTGAGGTGATATTCACTGATTTTGACAAAAAGTGATTTTGACAACAAGCTTTCTCCAGAACTGACTCCACCTTTTTAAGAGCCAAATCATTGGGTGAGGGGAATAAAGTTCCAGAATTTGTTACTGATCGTTTTGTTTAGGTGTATCTTAAAATGGCACTTTTGATGTTACTGAACATTTTATTCAGTTACATTTTTAAATGGCACTTTTAGTGTGTTTGTACAGGAGGGTAGGGGAATGTAAGTACTTTGGTATCTACTACATGAAAACAAAGATCCACGATATCTTTGAAGCCTTAAACACAGTTTAGGAGAAGAGTTATTGTCTTTGTTTAGTATTTTGCAATACAGAACAATTAATCGAGCATTGAGTGTTTCTTTTGAATTGTACAATGTGGAACAGTTTACATTATATATTTGTTTATTTTTTCAATGGAAATACTGTACTGAAAATGCACTGATAAGATTTTGCTGAAAGACTAGTTTGTTAGCAAAGAGATAACCTTGCATCGTTTGTTGTCACAAACTCCTACGCTATGCTGTTTTTGAAAATGTGCTGTAGCTTTACCCCACTACTGAAAATGGCTTGAGGTTTAGACTGGGCTGGCCACTTACAGATGACACAACAATTGTCTGCATTGTTGTCTAGAGCACAATCACTACACTATACAAATTAAAAAGAGCTATAAAATGAGAGTGCCCCCAAGAAAGAAAATAGGATAAAAGACGCACCTGTACAGGTCAGAAGTGGTGAAGACTGCCGCGCCATGCGCACTACCGGGAGTGCCGACACAAATGTCCCTTATGATGCAACGATCGTCTACCACAGCCTGTAGTACGATTGATGGCCAGCCCTTTCTGTTGACAAAATCCCTGTAGCCTTCAGCAGGGGGTCTAATCGGGACATGTGTTCCGTCTTCGCCATACACCTGTGGCACAGGGTGCGCTCTGGAGTTACGCAGGGAGATATCATGCACCTCATCCACTCCACGAGGATGATGCAAAGGTATATACCTTTGCATATGGCATTGCACACGGCTTAAACACACCGGTGCACGGTGGTTTTGCTGACTCCAAACGTTTCGCCTACCACTCTGTACTCTGTGCATGTAGCCAGTTTGTAGAGCGCAATGGCAATACACTTCTCTGTTGGAACCAGAGGGTGATAGCTTGCGACATCTGGGGAAAGGGACGGGCCAATAAAATTATACAACAGGTCAAATGTTGTCTTGGTCATCCGAAAATGCTTCAACCAAAAGGTTTCCGTGAAGTGTCTCTGAACCACGATCTCCCAGAACTGTTTGGAGCGCTGCCGTTCCCATACCACAGGCCGTCTCCGTTGTCGTCGCACCTGCATCATAGCAATTTGTTGATAGCGTTGTTGTTTTCTTATTATAGCTTGATATGTCGCTATCAGCTGGCACATAAGCACTATTACAACTTGTGCAATATTGATCATTTGTTGGTAGATGGGTCATGGCGCGATCCATTTTGTCTGGCAAAACTTTGTTCGCAAATGTTTGCTTGAATGTTGTGCGATTCAGTGCGAAAATGAATGGAAACACCTTCAAATGTCTCAAATAAATTCGATATATATATATAGATATATATATATATATATACTAAAAAGGTAGACATTGAAATAATTTTGAAATCCATTTCTGTTACCCAGGAAGGACATTTTTCATGGGATAAAAAAAATTGGAATTGCATTCTTAAATTAAATTCCTGTTGTTGAGATGTATACCAAACACTCTAATAAAAATAGAAAGTGCTTGAATTGTCATTTTTTGACACTTTCACTTATTTATAAATTTTAAATCCCTATCCATCTTTGACCCACATAAATGTGACTTGACTGCTTTATTTTACTCATTTCACATACCTGTGTCATCCAGCGCGTCCCCCTCTGCCTCAGTCAACACTCCACTTCAAAGGGATTCCCCAATGATAGCTGCAAGTCTCTCATCAAGAGGGGTCAGCTCCGGTATTCCCTGCCCCCCGCCCGTGGCGGACACACTTGCACCATGTAGTGCTAGGCGCTTTTTTGCATCGACCTTGATGTCAGACCATTTCTTTTGTATTTTGGCCACGGTCCAACCTTCTGAGGCTGCGGCATGAACAGCATCTGACACCTTTTGCCACTCTAAAGCTTTTTTCGCATCAGTGATGCCCACACTTTCTTTCACCTCTCCAACAAGAACTTCCACTTCACATTGCGTAAAGTTTCTTTTTTTGCTTTTCCTCTGTACGTTTGCCATGATGTCTAAATCAATGAATATTGATTGGGGGCGTTTCACTGACTATTTATAGGCAACTATGGGCGTGACATGAAGCCGCCAAAGCTGCGCCACATTTAGAGTTGATTGTGATTTATAAGGGTTCTGCCATCCATTCCGACATACCCCCACTCCGACATTGACGTCTAATTGTCGGAGTGGCGGCACTTTTTGTTTCCATTAATGGTTAGGGTTAGGGTTATGTCGGAATAGCAAAACAATCATGCTACTAATAACTTTATGAGTGTGTTGAACAATGTTGTTGTTATCCACCAAGCATTAGCATTAACGTTAGGTACTTGTCAACCAGCACACTGTAGTAACGTTAAGCTGGATCGATATTGATATGTATCAATAAATAAGATCTCTGCTGTATTACTGTGTTGCAAAGTGGCATGTAATCAATCACAAAATGATGCCTTGTGGCAGAAAAAGCAGTATTACGGTTACAAGTATTTTTTACTGTGACATTGTATGATTTACAATTACTCCTGAACATATCATCTGGGTGCCAGTGTTTTGACGGAAGTTACGCGTAACTAGACAGTGAAAGGTTATATAGCGACTAAACGTTAACGTCCCGTGTCTGAAAATAAAATAACAGATTTCTCTGGGTTTGACATTTGGTGGAAACATTTGGGATAGTGTAACTACACAACTCAAAGAATATATAACATAGGTATGGTCGTTTTTAGACATTTTAATGCAGAAATGTTACATATTGTACCTTTAAGCGGCTAATCATTTCTGCTGTACTTGTAGGCCTTATAATATTGCTGGGTAGTTTAATCTTTGATAAAACATTGTGTTACAGATTTTCATTCTTCCTGAACGCTGCAATGACCCTAGGTCATGTAGCAGTTGATTTCCCTGGGTAAAAGACGTACAGTTTGGAAGTTTTTCTGCTGTAGCGCCACCTAGTGGTGGAAGTGGGTCAATTGTTGTGCCTGAGGTCCTTGCCGAGTTCTGGAGCAGTCCTGAAAATGGCACCCGCCCACCATGTACGGTTTAGGCTGTAGCGGGACTTTTACGTGGAGAAGAATAATGGAAAACTAGAACTGCAAGCAGTTATGTCGGGGTCCAAGCCACCAATGCAAGTCTCCCCCGACGCCCCGGGGAGCGCGCGGAAGCGGAACGTAAAGCCTGACGGTGGAGAGGCAAACGTCGATAAATATTGAGGTGAGCCGCAAGGTCTGCTGTACGTTGCCGATGCAAACATCCCATCAACATTGATAGAGCAAGAGGGCCAAAACTGGTCTACGTTGACTTTAGTGCCCCTTAATTGTCGATCTTTGCCAAATTAGGGACAGAGCCTCAGAGCGGCATGCTGAACAAGCACCCCAAGTTTCGCCTTGATAGCATGTACTGTGGCCGATATACTGCAATTGAAAATTTCCCATTTAAATGCATTGAGTTATTTGCCAAAAAACGTAATCGTTGAATGAACGGGTTCACTTTTGACCTATAATCCATGTTGAACTTGCAAAAATTACAATCAAATGTGAGATTTCTCAATGACAATCAGGCGAAAGAGACAAATTTAGCCGTCTAGCTCCATAGAGTTCCATTCATTTTGCACTGGACCGTGATCACCCCCAGTGGAACTCTGGTGGAACTGCAACCAAAGTAGGTACAATGGGGCTGAATAGGGAGTGGAACGGCTTTCCGTAAACGGGCTTTGGTCCGGTGTACGGTGTGGGAGATATAGCGGCAAACACATTTCTTTCTGCTATAGCGCCACCTAGTGGTGGAAGTGGGTCAATTCTTGCGTCTGAGGTCCTTGCAGAGTTATAGACCAGTCCTGAAAATAGCACCTCCCTATCCAATACGGTTTAGGCTGTAGCGGAATTTTATGTGGCCTATGTTGACTATAGCGCCCCCTAATGGCCGATCTTTACCAAACTTGGTATAGGGCCTCAGAGGGGCATGCACCACAAACAAGCATCACAAGTTTCGCCTTGATAGCATGTACTGTGGCCAAGATATTGCAATTGCAAATTTCCCATTTAAATACATTGAGTTATTTTCCAAAAAGCAAACGTTTATTATAGCGCCCCCTAATTGTCGATCTTCACCAAATTTGGTACAGAGCATCGGAGTAGGATGTTGAACAAGGTTCTCAGTTTTTTGCTTGTACCATTTAAATTGGCCGACATATGATTAAGTTCGTGCTTGGTAGCTAGCTAGGATAATTTGTTTGGTCGTCAAATGCGCATACTTTAATGTAGCAAAATTCTTTGGATAAGTTTTGGTCAAATATATCTGGAGGTGGTAACTACCGGGTTTCGTGCATATCGGTCGCACGGCCTAGGACAAGTTCGAAAAAGTTGGTTTTGCGCATTGTGCGATATTGTGAAAACACTTCTCAGCAGAAATGGGCGTGGCCTACATCATGTGATTCAGATTGATTCAACGAACACGTAGATGTATGGTTTTCTAATGTGCGATGTGTAATGTGGGAGTTAAAAACATTATAGTGCCACCTAGTGGTCCACATGTGGGATGTTTGGTAGGTGAGGTGAGACCCATTCTACACCTAGCATGTAAAGTTAAAGTGGCTCACATCAGTGTAAGGGGTGAATCTAGAAGTGAGTCTCATAGGCCACGCCCACCTTGACCAGTCAGTACCCCACGGTAAGGGTGGTCTCAGGAGTGACCCTAGATGGTACCCTCCAAATTTGGTAAAAATCGGATGAGCCGTTCATGAGATATAAACTTTGTGAACTTGTAGCGCCACCTACTGGCCAATTTTCGTAAAATGTGTGCGGCACCTCCAGAGGGTCATGGGAAACAAGAATCTGAAGTTTCGCGTGATATGGCAAAGTTGGTGTTTTCATAGTTAGTTACACAAATTTGTTTGTGCGTAATATGCGCAATTTGTATCCTATAAAAATTATTTTTATAACGTTTTGTCAGGTCCGTCTACAGGTTCTACCTGCCAAATTTCGTACAGATCGGTCGCACGGTCTAGGAGGAGTTCGAAAAAGTAGGTTTTTGATAAATCGCGATTTTTCACGCATAGAAGTCTAGGCGGAAATGGGCGTGGCCTATATCAGGAAATTCAGTTGGATCCAGGGAACGCGTAGATATGTGTATTTTTAATGTGCGATGTACGGTTTGGAAGTTATAGGGTCAAACGCGTTTTTTCTGCTATAGCGCCACCTAGTGGTGGAAGTGGGTCAATTGTTGCGCCTGAGGTCCTTGCCAAGTTCCGGACCAGTCCTGAAAAGGGCACCCGCCCACTATGTACGGTTTAGGCTGTAGCGGGACTTTTACACGGAGAAGAAAAATAAGGAAAAGATAAATCATTAGAAAAACAATAGGGTTCCACAGCCCTGCTGTGCGAACGGCGTAGCTTTGCTACCGCCGGTTCTTCCACGGTTCTTCCAGACTCGGACTTGGACCCCTAATAGTGACTAGAACTGCAAACAGTTATGACGGGGGCCTCATTGTGCCATTCGCCCCGATACGAGTCGACCCCGGTGACCCGGGAGTGCGCGCGAAAGCGGAACCCAAAGCGTAATGGTGGGGAAGCAAACGTCAGGTTTGCTGTACATTACCATTTCAAATATCCCAGAGCCCTAAAGGATTTTTGACAACCTGGTCTGGTCCGTCTGGTTTCATTTTCTGTAAAAGCTCGTAAAACATCAACCCTGTTGTCCATAGTCAATCTATGAATGTCATTTTTTCAGGAAAAACTGGGCTATTAGAATATTTGTGCTGCAGTGAGGTCACTTGAATGTTACAAAGGTTGTAGGAACATAAAGACAAGTAAATAAATGTAACATGAATCTCACAGATATACACTCACCTAAATGATTATTAGGAACACCTGTTCAATTTCTCGTTAATGCAATTATCTATTATCTGGGACTCATCTTACTTATCGGGACTCGTTACAGAGATATGCAGCAAAGCATTTGTGAAGCCACAACACGAACAACCTTGAGGCGGATGGGCTACACCAGCAGAAGACCCCACCGGGTACCACTCATGTCAACTAAAAATAGGAAAATGAGGCTACAATTTGCACAAGCTCACCAAAATTGGACAGTTGCCTGGACAAATGTTGCCTGGTCTGATTCTGAGACATTCAGATGGTACAGTCAGAATTTGGCATAAACAGAATATGAACATGGATCCGTCATGCCTTGTTACCACTGTGCAGGCTGGTAGTGGTGGTGTAATGGTGTGGGGGATGTTTTCTTGGCACACTTAAAGGAGAATTCCGGTCGATTTCAACCCGTAGCTCTGTTGTTTGTAAATTTGTAGTGCTGTCAGTAGCGAAAAAAACGAAACCAATTGGTGCTGCTTACACCGTGTTATCCCCCTACTCGCTTTAGCACCTAACAGGCGTACACAGGGCAAGTTTTAAACGTGTTTTTAGCCTCTAAACATGCTGGGGGGGAGCTTTGGTTATTTCACTAAAGAAGTGACGCATTTATTTATAATAAATAATACATTTCATTTATAGGGCTTTTCATCGTACTCAAATACACTTTACAGTAAAAACCATCACATATATTACATTAATAACTGATAAGCAATGAAACCAACACATACAACAATCATATTTAGAAGCAATTAAAAACAATAAAAACGGTAGCTAAGCTAATCTGAAGAGATGTGTTTTGATTAGTGTTTTGAATGTGTACTAACAATAAAAAGCAAATGTAGCTAAGCTACGACTGTTAAGGAGCTTGTCTGACCCAGAACGCAGAGAAATCACAATGACAACGAAAAGCAGTTTTAAAGGTTTAATGAAGCAAAAGGTACTCAGAGAATCACTGCAGGCAGTGTCTGGGTGATGGAAAAACTCCTGGCTGGTCTGAGGCTTGTAGCGAGCCGACAGGGAAGAGTCCAGGTCTTTATGGGACACGTGAGGAACAGGTAGAGACGAGCACATGGAGGGCTTCCCAAGTTGGAGTCCGAGGCTGGAGGGTAAGGCTGGAAGCAGGCAGGCAAAGCAGAGGAGGCAGCTGGGCAGAGCGGTACTGGAAAGATACACAGGGTTATTGAAGCTCAGGGAACAGAGGCAAAACCAGAGTTAGGCAAAACGAATTAAACTAGAGTTAGACTGAGAGCCAAGTTACCACATGGGTTGTAGATAACGAACTGACGCCGACATGGTGATCAGCCCGGGTTTAAGTATTGCAGGGGTGAATCATGAAGATGAGCTGCAGCTGTGAAAACCGGCAAGGCTGTGTTGGATTGGCCACGCCCCTAGACCTACTCCCCTCACAACACTGCTTCAGCACTCCAGGTGGACAAACACAGAACACACACACAAACAGGGAAAACAAAAACCACCCAACTAAGGGTGGAGAGAGAGCAACCCATAACAACGACAGACTCACTAAAGCCTGTTGTACTCACTCATTAGACAGCTGGCCGTCAGGTCCGTCCGGTTTAGGCCGCTTCTTCCAATTTACTTTCGGGACAAAAAAAAAGCTTCCAGAACATCCTTACAGATCAGATGGGGAAACCTCTCTGTATGGGCGAAACAATGTCCGTTATCTGGGGACCCATCCAGACCAGGCTGTACGAGATCCCATTCCTTACAGCACACTTTCTTCCTCGGTGGTCATTGCGATACAGTATCCACAGGAGCACCACCATGTCCCCGCACGTCGTAGCCTTGAAGCAGCAGCGTCCTGCTCCTCTGTTTCTGCCCTTCTCTCGGCAACTTCTTGTGCCAATAACTCTTTGTCTGTATATTCAGGTTCGAAAAGATAACCCCGACCATCAAACTCCAAAAACTCCTCTGTGTGTTCCGCATCGGATTGGGATGAACTATCCATCTGAGCTGATATTATACACTGACACGTTATTATCCCAAAGCTCCATCTTCTCTCTCTCTGAGCTGAGTCTGTGAGTCTCCGCCGTTGCCAAGTAACCTTTGCACATGCGCGATAGCTGTTGAACTTTTGACCTGCAGACGATCGCTCTGGTCTGCTGAGTGAGCAGTGGTGTCAGGTTACAGCATGTTGCTGCAGTCATTATTAAGGACTTAACCACGGCAAATCGTTTTTTTGTGGAAGAAAATACATTTTGGACTATTGGATTGTATGAGATCGGCACTCGATTAGTGTGGACTTCCCCATTAAACATGAATTCAACAGAGGTATGGATTAACACAACTTTTATGCCTTTCTGTCACATCTACTGCAGTCACATTCGCTGTGTTCGCTCGTAAGGAATAACTGCACATGGGTAAGACCGAGGAATGATATTTCGAGCATGTTTAGAGGCTAAAAACACGTTTAAAACTTGCCCTGTGTACGCCTGTTAGGTGCTAAAGCGAGTAGGGGGATAACACGGTGTAGGCAGCACCGATTGATTTCGTTTTTTTCGCTACTGACAGCACTACAAATTTACAAACAACAGAGCTACGGGTTGAAATCGACCGGAATTCTCCTTTAAGGCCCTTTCGTACCAACTGAGCATTGTATAAATGCCACAGCCTACCTGAGCATTGTTTCTGACCATGTCCATATCCCTTCATGACCACCATGTATCCATCCTCTGATGGCTACTTCCAGCAGTATAATTCACCATGTCACAAAGCTTGAATCATTTCAAATTGGTTTCTTGAACATGACAATGAGTTAACTGTACTAAAATGGAGAAACTGTGGACCACAAAGTGGGAACCACACTCACATTTTCTGGTTATGTCCGAAGTTGAAAAAATGGGAAATGGAAATGGGACTCCCCTGTCTGTCTTCCTCTTTCTGATATTTGGCATGCTGTAAGCAATCACATGTTTTCACTGACTATCTTTATATAAAAAAGATAATTACCTTAAAATGTGATTTGATGACATTTTACATTTAATTTGAAATGCAGAGTGCACATTTTACTTTTGATTTGCACATTAAAGGGAAACTATGCAGTTTTTTTTTTAGCTTGATAAGTTTTTAAGATATAAATGAAACTTGGTTGGAGATACTGGGACGATTGTAACGTGGCGTTACAACCGTCCCAGTATCACCAGCCATGTTTTCATCTAATGTGAGCTAGCTAAAATGCTAGTTTGACACTTGTTAGCCATTTCTATTTTTAGCTTACAAAACTGTGATTCTAATAATACTTGTTTGAATTCATAGACATTTGATCTCATAACAGCATCCAAAAAAGTACATCACAAAGAAAAGTACGTTTTTTACCTCAAAAACAACCTTTTGTTGATAAGGCAGTCAGGAAGTTTCAAATGTGGCTCCCTCTTTGGGAGAATGGAGGGAAACTAACAGAGCACGAGCACAGTGAGTGTCATCACTCTAGGTTGTTTCTGATTGGAGGAATTCAAGGTGTTACAACCGTCCCGTTACAACTGTCCCTGGTCTCCCCTACTTTTTGGAAGGAAGTGTTAGATGCCCTGAGAGAAATGTTTCCACAATATCCCTAATGACCCGAGGGTAGTCCTCCTTGGTTCAATCCCAGAAGGTTTTGAGGGAAGAGCCAAAATCTATCTGTTACAAGTACTCTTAGGGGCTGCTATTAAGTGTATCACGATAAGATGGTTGAAACCGGAACCACCTACATATAACATATACATATACATTTATAAAGAGACGGAGCCCTGTAATGAGTTTGCTAATGCAATAAGAACATTTTACTTTTGTCTTATTTATTATTACATTTTATTATTATTATTCTTTTTTTTTTCCTCCTGGAGTGAACTTCTTATGCTTTCAACTCACCTGAATGGATTTCATTTACTCACTCATAGTGACCACTCAATTTTGTTACCATGAATACCCGTTACCTCCAAATGATATAAAAAAAAGTACGTGCTTTAGCAAAAAGAGTCTTAAATATTGATTAATTTAACTTATTTTTTAAAAGTAAGTGCTGTACTACAACTATCAGGAGACAAATTATAATTGAGGTATGTTTGGAGACTACCTTATTTAATCATTAAATTAATCAATATTTTTGTTGTATCTCTTTTCAGTGTTATAATTTGTAGATGTCCCTAAGCACCGGCAGCAGTAGCAGCAGAGAGGAGAAGCCCGCTGCAGGCAAGTGTTATTTAAATAAACTCCTGGTGTACTTTCAAACTTTCCAATCCATCGTTTTATGAATACATAACCTATTTGTACTACTGTAGAAGTTTGGTATCATTTAGGGCATTATTAGTGGGGTAATTTACGAGATACACCTTTGGATCCGTTAGCGCCTGCAGTAAGCTATTCAGCTGATAACGCTAACTCGCCCAATGTTCGACCCAGGTGAAAAAAGTTTCTGAGGGGTTGTTTGGCTCGAGGTCGTGGTGCAAAGGACCTTAGGGTGAAATTACTCTGAACCATCACTTTAATATCTCGAGTAAAGATTGACACATCAGAGCTAGACTCTGATGATGAAAATGAGGAAGTTGGTCGAGACAAAAGAACACCTAAACCTATGTAAGGCCCCCCTGATTTTCTACACCTCCTCAGCAGTTATTCCAATCTCCTTACAACTGTTAATCTCAGAACTACACGGATCTGTCTCTACGCCGTCCACCTCCCGGGATGGCTTGGCAACTAGTTACAGAGAAAGAGCCACTGAAGTATTTATGCCGAGCCTGAACATGGGGCGTTCTGAGAAGGATCCAATCATCTGTACACGTAAGTGAATTATTGCACAGACATAGCATTAACAACTCAACATAGCATTAACAACTTAACACATGCTTACACAATGTTGAATCACATGAACCTTATCAACAAAACCATTACGGATAATTTTATCATTGAGAAACTCACTCAGAAACATTAAAACCAATGTTAAAACAATGCTTCTAAAAATGATTTCAATTCAGTTATGTAGTATTGTCTGTGTTGTCTGCTTTTACTACATTTCGAATTCATATCATGTCTCTAAATTTGGTGTTGTTTTTGTAGCTGATGACCTCTACATGCTGACACTAATGGAGAACATGAAGCAACAGATGACACAGCTTTCAATGAATTTGAGCGTGATCATGGCCAGAAAGGCAGCCGCTGAGCCTGTTGTGGAGATGCCGGAGGAGATCTCCTTGCCCCTAGCCTCCCTCAAGGAGGTTCGAAGGGGTCGTTGGAAAAACCCAGGCAACACAGCCAAAAAACAGCACTTGGTATTTATGCTCATATAACACCTAAGTCCTCTAACACTTGGTATTCATGTTGTTTTTTGTTGTTAAGGGGCATCTCAATAAGATTTGGGAGGGTACCTGGTGATGTCCCTTGGGCAATTTACTATATTTGCCTTCAAAGTACATTTTCCCATTGGAATGAATGGGATTTATGGATTTAGATGGTAAAGGTTTACAGCCAACACATTTTAGCCTGGCCCATTAAGGGAAAACTGATTCAACCATATAAACCTGAAAGCTTATTCCCTCAAGATGTAATTCATGACTTGAGATATGTCCCACACTCATTACTATGTTGCCCATACCTCTCTATCATTTATCAATTTCTTCTCCCTAATTTAGTATCTTGTTTCCACAGGTGGGGATACTGGCCTCCATTGGGGGAAGAGATACCAAACACATAATATTTAACATTTTGGCATGCATTTTTGCCAACAGTGTAGCCAAATCCATCAATTGGAAAGGGATGAATACAAAAAATTATGGCTCGTACGTATTATATATAGATGCCTTTCACTCAGTCTTTACTTAATCACCACTCTCTCATTCATTCACTCACTACTCACTCCACACCACTTTAGTCACATTTATTATTTATTTGTGCAAGCTAGAATGTCATGTAATAAAGAATCTTTGAATATTGAATCTAATATTTACTCTGTTACTTTGCTTTGTGTGCTTTTTGTATGTCTTACAGTAGCAGTGAGGAAGAATCGCATGTCTGACAAAGCCATCGACACGGAGATAAATCAATACGCCATCAGATGGTTTAATCTGGCTTGCAACCGCAGGGGTGGCCATCGTGCCGGTCACACCCAACTAATGAGCAGTAAATATACTGTACTTTATGTGCAGTGTTCACATTAGGTTTTACTTGGTTTTGTATTTTTTTTGTAATTTCAATAATTAACATTGATCTTTAACCATATGATATGAACCAGGTTCATTTAGCAGATCTGCGCCAAATGCTAATGAAGACCTAGCCCAAATACATTTTGCTGTCTGGGTGTACTCATACCGGACCGTTTTGGTACAAGACTTTTGGAACGGTATAGGATTTTCGGAACTGTACACAGAATGCAATCTTTAACAGAAATTATTAGGCTTGTTTTGTGTGTGGAAGATACTTAAATTCCGAGTTCCCACACGAACATATTAAGTGGCGGACAAAAAGTTTGTTTAGTCTCCGCCCTGCACTTTGAGGGCTTACACACAGTAAGCTTATACCAGCCAAACCTCGTTAGCATGCGTCATGGCCAATGTAGAGAAGCCAGAGCTCAAAGACCTTCCGTTCTCATTAAGGTTTTTGGGGAAGTGTTTGAGAACACTTTGGGTTCCAGGTGAAATACAACAATGGACAAAAACAAGATAAGACGAAAGTAGTGTGCCGACATTGCTCATTGGTGATCGGGTATGTTTCTGGCAACAAGTCAAACTTGCTAACTCACTTTAAACGGAACCACGCAAATGTGAATATCGCTGCTAAAACGGTAAAAAACAGCGTAGTGCAAACCCAGCTCCCCTCACAGATTTTTGCTGGTAATTCAGATCGGGCCAAAGCAATAACAAATACCATTGGTGTTTTTATACCAGCAGATCTGCAGTCATATTCAGTTGTTGAAAACACAGGTTTTAAACACATGGTGAAGGGGGGAGGGCACGTGACCATGACTGGCTGAGGACGTGTTCTCGCTGAGCTCCCGCTCCCACACAACATTAACCAGATTTCCTGCAATTTACTACACCCCTCTTAGCCTAAAATAACAACTACATAAGTGGCAACAAACAAGTGAACTTTGCTGGTGATTAACCATGTCGAAACAGCTGAAACATTTGTCACGGAAGTTGACAAATGTTTCAGCTGCTAACGCTAGCTTAGCTAGCGACTCTCCACTACAAGACGATGGGCCTCCGTCTATTGTGGACACCACGACTCTGATCCACGAGGTAACCCAAAGTTTTACTAACGCCATGGACGAAAAACTCTCTAAATTCTCAGAGACTCTAGAAAAAATCTCCTCAACTTTAGAGAGCCAGTCCAAACGCATCACCGCGGCGGAGCAGCGAGTTTCGGATGTGGAAGACACAGTGGCAGGGTTGGAACTAAGAGTCGCCGAAGCAGAGAAGAAAATTAAGATAATGGCAGATAGCATGGATGATATGGACAACCGGAGCAGGCGGGACAATATCTGTATCCTCATGCTGGAAGAGGGCACGGAGGGGAAACGTCCTATACAGTTCTTTGAATCTTGGCTTCCAACCGTACTCGGCTTAGAGGGTAGCCCCGGTACTAAAAGCCGTATCAAGATTGACCGGGCACACCGCAGCTTGGGACCACGGGCAGCGCGTCCTCGTCCGGTGATTATTAAGCTTCACAACTCCAGAGACAAACCCAGGATAATGGCAGCGATGAGGGCGAAGCCGAACCTGGAGTACGAAGGCAAGAAGATTTTCATTCACCAGGACCTGTCTACTGCGGTTCGAGAGAGACGTCGCGCCTTCAACGGCGTATGTCAAGCCCTTATTGACAAAGGTATCCGTTTCAGCATGCGATTCCCGGCTACACTCACCGTGAACCACAATGGTACGGAGCACAAATTTGAAACACGGAGAGGTGCAGAAAACTTTCTCAATACGCTGGAATAGAGTCAGAAGATGACTTCGGTCTGTGATTCTCATCTGCTGGTTCACTAAGGACTGAGTAAGTTTTATTTTATATATGCAGAAGACTGTATATTCTAAAACTATAATTACAGCGAACTAAAACAGTCTGCATGAGAATTTAAATGGGTTCAGAGTCGAGTTGGCTCAACTGTGTTTCTTCCTCTATTAAGATATGAGGGATTTGCTGTTACTGATAATATTGTAGCTACAGGAGCTTTTTGCTGATCTGGCTGATCAGAATAATAATGTGCTCATTACTTTTTTATGTTGTGGGGGTGGGAGTGAGACATGGAAACTGTTTTGTTTTCCAGAAGCGATTACTCCTTTCAGCAGCAAGTGCTCTTACAACACTACCCATTGGGTAGCTCTCTGTTTTTGTTTTTGCTTTTGTTTACTTGGCTTTCTCAGAGTTCTGACGTTCTCCCATCTGTTGGAGATGGGCATGTTTATCCCAGCACAGTTTATCTGCCCAATAAGTGTGAATTGCATTGTCCCCTTTTTTTTATTATTTTATTTTATTATTTTTTTTAATTTTTTAATATTATGTTTTATCTACCCTAAACGGATCATTTTCACTGGCTACCTGATAATTAGTTCACATCATGAGTAACACAAAAATTATTACACTGAATGTCAAGGGTATCAATCATGTGGTGAAGCGGCGGAAAATTCTTTCCATGCTCAAAAAAGATAAGGTACAAGTGGCACTTTTACAAGAGACCCACCTCACCGATCTGGAACACTTGAAACTAAAGCGGGACTGGGTCGACCAAATTTATTATTCTTCGTTTAACTCAAAGAGTAGGGGAGTAGCAATACTTATCCATAGGAATCTTACATTTACACTTGATAAAGTCATACAAGATACTGAAGGAAGGTATGTTGCTGTTGTTGGGTGTCTGTATAGAGAACGTGTTCTCATAGGAAGCGTCTATGCTCCCAATACATTTGACAGCTTGTTTTATTCTAAATTATTGACTGACATCTCCTCAAGTTGCCCTCCATATGTCATACTTGGAGGGGATTTTAACTGCGTTTTGGCCCCAGAAATGGACCACAGCCCACCTAAAACCCTACCCCCCACCAAAATGGCCCAAGCTACAAAGGGGCTCTGTTCAGATTTGGTTCTATTTGATGCATGGAGGGTAATTAACCCACAAGATAAAGACTTCACATTTTTCTCTCGCCCTTGTCATTCTTTTTCGAGAATTGATTATTTTTTTGTCTCAAGGTTAACCCTAGACAAGACTACAGCCTGCTCCATTAATCCATGTGCCCTCTCAGACCACTCATCGGTCTCTATAGAGCTCATGCCACCTTACTATAACCCCTTATCTAGACACTGGCGTTTAAGTCCTTCTCTTCTAAGTGACTTCTTTAACATATTTGGAATCACAATGGGACCTTTTCATTTCAACAAATGATTCACCTGAGATCTCTGCGTCTACTCTGTGGGAAACTGGCAAGGCCTTCCTGAGGGGAGCCATAATTTCCTATACGGCTGCAAAGAGAAAAAGTACACTGGCAAAACAAATAGAACTTGAGCAACAAATTATAACTCTGGATAGGGACCTCAAGACCACCGCCTCATTATCTATACTTAAGAAATTAGAAGCAACCCGCTCTGCCCTAGACCAACTTTTGTCTCAAAAAGCAGAATCGGCCATCTTTTTTGCTAGGCATAGATTATTCGAATCTGGCAATAAACCTGGGAGGCTCCTGGCTCGACTAGCTAGGGGCCAGACAGGACCTCATGTAATACCATCGCTTAGGGATAGTAAAGGCACAGAGCATTTCGAAACCAAAACCATATGCAAAATTGTGAAGGACTTTTATCAAGAATTATATTCCTCCGAATGCCAAAACACCTCAGAGCAGAGAAAAAGATTTTTTGATGGAATACATCTTCCCACCTTAACTGAAGATTGTAGACATGACTTATGTAGACCAATCACAGCACAAGAAGTTACAGAGACCATTAAATCACTACAGAGTGGGAAAGCCCCGGGTCCGGATGGATTCGGACCTGAATTTTATAAAAAGATGATCAAGCAGGTGGTTGGACCCCTGACTAACATGTTTACTGAATCGTTTGAAAGAGGCACGCTTCCACCAACTTTAAATCTGGCCCACATCTCTCTGATTTAAAAAAAAGATAAACCTTCTGATTGTTGCAGGTCTTATAGACCAATAAGTTTGCTTGGTGTTGACTGCAAAATATTATCAAAACTCCTGGCTAGAAGACTAGAGGAGATGCTACCTGTCCTAATTAGACCAGACCAGACTGGATTTGTCAAAAATAGATATTCTGTCTCTAATGTTCGAAGGCTCCTAAACATAATACAATTTTCACATAGTACAAAGAAGAGGGTCCTGGCGATCTCATTAGACGCTGAAAAAGCGTTTGACCGGGTAGAGTGGGAGTACCTTTTCGATGTTCTTGATAAATTTGGGTTGGGCTCGGATTTTATTCAGTGGGTTAAGCTTCTATACAGGTCTCCTGCTGCCCGGGTCATGGTAAATGGTTCGGTGTCTGATAATTTTCCCTTGAGTAGAGGTACACGTCAGGGTTGTCCCCTCTCACCGCTTTTATTTGTACTTGCTCTCGAACCACTTGCTGAGACTATTAGGAGTCACAATGGGCTGTCCGGTGTAACTTTAGGAGACATTGAATACAAAATATCGCTTTATGCTGATGACATATTACTGTTTATTACCAAACCAGAGACTTCCATACCCATTTTGGTAGCAATTATATGTCAATTTGGTCAAATTTCAGGGTACAAAATTAATTATGACAAGTCAGAGGCCTTGCCACTGGGTGACTTTGGAGACCTTGCAACCCTTGTCAATTTTCCATTTAGATGGTCGAGTGCTGGCTTTGTTTACCTGGGCGTCAGAGTATCAGCTAAGGTTGAAGAATTGTATAAGTTGAATTTTAAGCCAACTTTGACAACAGTTAAATGTGATCTTGAAAGATGGTTCGATCTCCCTCTGTCATGGATGGGCAGGATCAGCCTGATAAAGATGAACGTGCTTCCCAGAATATTATATCCAATGCAAATGCTACCACTTAGGATCACTAGAAGGGCATTTTTAGGTATAGAAAGAGCTCTCTCAAATTTCATATGGCACGGAAAGAGACCTAGATTAAAGATGAAGACTTTACAATTACCCGTTGATAGAGGGGGTCAAGCCCTTCCCAATTTTTTGTATTATAACTGGGCCTGTCATGCACGCATAATATCAGGCTGGCTCAATCATTTTCTCCACCAGGAGGGAACCCTGGTGGATGCCTGGTGCTGTGCCCCTTTTTCCCCCATCAGTCTTATTTCAATTGACAAAGGTGAATCCATGGCAGAGGTTAAAAATAACCCCATTATGCTTAACACTCTAAAGACTTGGCGTGATATCGCTAGATATGTTGGTCAGAGAGGCTCTTCGTTAGCATTACAACCTATAACCCAAAATGAAGCTTTTCCTCCTGGTGTGGGGAAAAGTATTTTCAATGTTTGGTACTCAAAGGGACTAAGATTTGTGGGTAATTTATTTGAAAACGGTAATTTTATGTCATTTTCACAACTTCAGAATAAATACCAAATACCACACAGCCACTTTTTTGGCTTTCTTCAGGTTAGACATTTTGTAGTCCAATCTTGTACTTCCAACAGACCAATCAATAGAGAACCCAATTGATGGCCTCCTCCTTACTTTTAATTCAATCGCTTCCAATAACAGAAAATTTATTTCACTTTTTTATGAAAAACTGTACTCTTTTAATTGTGCCAATGTTAACAAAAACAGGGAGTCATGGGAAAAGGATTTGGAGGTTGATCTTGATACTGATATCTGGTCAGATGCATTTGAATCTATTAAGAAACTGTTTACGTGTAATAGACTTAGAGAGAGTCAATACAGGATATTGCATAGATTGCAGCGCACTCCTCATTTTCTAAACAAGATTAACCCCCAAGTCTCTCCCCTCTGCAGGAAGTGTAAGAAAGAAGTAGGGACCTACTATCATTGTATTTGGCAATGTCCCTTAATACTCAGGTTTTGGAGGAATATTTCTCAGGAGCTAAGTTAAATTTTTCACAAAACAGTTAAATCAGACCCAGTCTTGTTCCTTCTGAATCTACATCTAGAGCAGCTCTCTCTACCTGCAAGGCAACTATTGTTACTGGGTAAACTCTTACTCTTAGCGAGGACTTGTGTTCTGTTCCAGTGGATTGAGGAAAAACCTCCCTCGGTCACACAGTGGTACAGAGAAACATGTAAGGTTTTTCCTCTGGAACGCCTCAGTGCCACATTAAGGGGCAATACCAACTTGCTTTATAATATCTGGCAACCTTTTCTTGACTACCTTCCTGGTGATCTTGCTGGTTTGCTGCAGGATGGGAGACCACAGTTTGTCTTCACCAATAAGTCATAAACTCTTTTGAAATCCCCCCCCCCCCCCCTTTATATATATATATATATATATATATATATATATATATATATATGTTTTTTTTTTGTGTTTGTATGTGTATGTGTTTTGTTGTAAACAATAATGTAGGTTATGTGAAGTAACATGTGGGGTGCAATTTGTGTGTGTGAATGATTTCCCCCTGTTTTGTATGTTGGTAATAGCTGGGCTTGTTGGTTTGTTGCTTGTTTAAAATTAATAAAATATATCTTAAAAAAAAAAAAAAAACACATGGTGAAGGTGATTGAGCCCGTGTATGAAATTCCTTCATGCCCACATTTCAGCCAGAAAGTCATACCAGCCCTTTATGAACAAGCAAAAACTGCAGTTGTCCACTACTTGTCTAAGGCATCTGCTGTAGCACTCACAACTGATGGATGGACATCCAGAGCTACTGGGAGCTACTTAATAGTGACTGCCCATCACATCGCCCCTGAGTAATATATTTACTGTAATGAATCCAATGACCCCAATGCGTCATCAGATACTAAGGAAACATGCTAAGTTGAAATACTAGCTGTTTCTCAATGTCAAGGAAGGATCCTCCGAAGCCAGAATTTGGAGGGTGCTACGTCATCGACGTCCGCCAAAGGACTGTTCCAAAGGATCCTCCGAATTCCACCAAGGACTGAGTCCTTCTTTCAGAAAATTACCCATAGACAGCAGAGTGACACAAGATCGCCCACAATCCTATGCGCGGCTTTGCCGGCTTGTTCAAAAAAAACAATGGCGGAGCGATGACGGGGCAATATGCTTTCAAACGTAAGTATCTTTACTGTACATTTGTTAAAACAGTAGTACATATAAGTAAAGTTTAACATTTAAATGCCAGTACAAATTGCTATTGATAATTAGCTAAATACCTCACGAGCTAACCGTAGGCTAACTAGCTAAGTGAACTGGACCTGTCATTTAGCTAACAGTTGTTGGCCTGGTTTGCCGTCAACAGCATTTCTTTTATAAATATTTAAAATAACTAGAGAAGTTGTACAAACAATGTAATGTTAATATTATACCATCCACAGCATTATACTGATAGCTTTCTCGTCTTTTTAAACAGGGACTAAGGAACAAACGGAGACATTTATACGTGTCTCTGTATCTCCATGTAAGCAGCAAGCAGCTGCTTCAAGACTGCAGACAGAAGAAGAAAGTTTAGGTTAGTCCAGAGGTAATCCAATCTATCCTGTAAAATGATAGTTGTATCTAATACAGTTGCAGTATATTTAATATTGTATCAAGAAGGTAAATAAAATGTACTTAATGTACTAATGATGTACTTTATTATGGTCTGAACTGACATCACTGTGTATGGGTGTTTAGCAATGGTGTTGTTAAATGACTTTCAGGTGCAAATGGTTGTGCGACCTCTGGAATGATGGTAAGTAAACCTTTGCTCTGCCATGCCTCTCACTGGCCTCTTATATGGTGTGATAAGGGCCAGGGGTTCCTGTAGACATGGGTAGCCACCATCAGCTAGGAGAAAATACCCAGGTGGAGGGTAAGTCCCCCTAGTGTAGATGGGGTTGTTCTTCAGGATGCGTGCATCATGCACACTTCCTGGGTAACCCACAAAGATGTCCATGAAGCGACCCTGATGGTCACAGACTGCCTGGAGCACCACAGAGGGAAAGAGCTTTCTATTGTTGTAGTCGTGACCATCAGCGCCGCCAGGACATTTTTTCCTGTCATCTGTCTGTCATCAACGTGCTGACGTTTACAGTAAGCGTATTCCCTCATTTCCGGACGCTTGTTTGCTGCTCCAACAAAAACTTACTCAACTCTGCTTTATTGTCTAATTTAGCGGCTATTTGCCTGGATAACATTTAATACAAACCTTGCTTGCTTAGAGCCCGCATCAACGGGGCATAAGCATTTGTTTAATTTAGCGGCTATTTGCCTGAAATTATATTTAAACTACACCAGTTACACTCAATCACGTAGCTGTAGCTATCCTCCCTTACAACGATTGCCCCGCTGATCACACAATTGTTAAAATGCTGTTAGCTACTTTAGCTTAGCCATTAGCAATGGCCAATTCCTCTCCATCTCCTGCTCTCTTGCTTTGTGTGTCAAATGTTCAGCTATTGCTCTGCCTCCTTTAGTGATAATGACACATGTAATAAATGTAGTTTATTTGCTGTTCTGGAGGCGAGGCTTAGTGAGTTTGAAGCACGAATCACAAATCATGGAATCAAAGTCGTATGCTTCCGTAGCTAGCCAGCTTAGCGTAGCTGGTGTGGGCCAACATTCTGTAGCTTCTGTTAGCAGTCCCTCGGCAGGCATCGAGCAGCCGGGCGAGTGGGTGACTGTCCGAAGGAAGCATAGCACTAACTATAAACCGGGGGGTTGCACATAGCGGCGGTCGCTCTAAATCGGGGCATCCTCATATTTCTAACAGGTTCTCCCCACTCAGTGATACAACCGCTGAGAAGCAAATTCTGGTTATTGGGAGCTCTATACTGCGTTAGGATGTCGGCTCCAGAGGCTGCGGTCGTGTGCGTCCCTGGGGCCAGAGCGGGCAATATAGAATCTTATCTAAAGCTGCTGGCTAAAAATAAAAATAATAGTAAATACAGTAAGATCATACTCCACGTAGGTGGTAATGATACCCAATTATGTAAATCGGAGATCACTAAAATGAATGTTAAGTCACTTTGTGCATATGGAAAGACAATGTCGGACTCTCTGGACCCCTGCCAAACCTGGTCAGTGATGAAAAATACAGCCGCATTGAAGGAATGGTGCCCAGCTAATGATGTGGCCTACATAGATAACTGGAGGGCGTTCTGGGGAAAACCTAGTCTGATTAAGAGAGACGGCATTCATCCCACTTGGGATGGAGCCGCTCTCATATCAAAAGATCTGACTGAGTTTATTATCGGTCATAAACCATGACAACCCAAGGTAGATATTAGTAATCAGAGGTGCAGTGCAACGCGCTCCTCTGTGCCTCCGTTAGAGCAGCCGCCCTCTCATAGTCTAATAACTGCGGTGTCTGTCCCCCGACTTAGATCAGTTAACTCAAAGGTTAACAAAAGAGGAGCTACACTTAACAACCTAATTGGAATTAAAACAACCTCTGCAATGATGGAACAGAATAGGAAAATTAGATGCGGACTATTAAATATTAGATCTTTGTCTTCTAAAGCAGTATTAATAAACAAATTGATATCAGATAATCAAATTAATCTATTCTGTCTTACCAAAACCTGGCTGTGCAATGAAGTATATGTTCATAGTACCTTACTGTCCCACTAGAGCACTGCGCTCCCAGAATGCCGAGTTACTTATGGTTCCTAGAGTCTCTAAAAGTAGAATGGGATCCAGAGCCTTCAGCTATCAGGCTCCTCTCCAATGGAACCAGCTCCCAGTCTGGGTCTGGGAGGCAGATACTGTCACCACATTCAAGAGTAAACTTAAGACTCTCCTCTTTGATAAAGCCTATAGTTAGGGAGTGAGGAGTTGCAGCATCTGCCTAGCCCGGCCCACCTGCTTCTCTGTCCCAGAAATGCTTTATACTAACCTAGCTCTGGGGAGCTTGCTCCCCGGAGTCTTTCTGTTTCTTTCACCCAGGATGAAATCCCGGGATTAGGATGGCACCAAAATCATGGTTCCAGCTGTTGCCGTGGTTTTGCTGCAATTCCCTGCTATGCCGTGCTGCTCCCTGCTACGCTACTACAACCACTATTTCTAGTCACTGTTTCATTATCTATACTGTGATTGTTATTGCCACTGTTCATAACACCCCAACCGGCACGTCAGACACCACCTACCAAGAGCCTGGGTCTATCCGAAGAGTTTTTCCTCACCACTGTTGCACTGAATGCTTTCTCTTGGGGGATTTGTTGTTTTTGTTTGTAAATTATAGAGTGTGGTCTAGACCTACTCTATCTTTAAAGTGTCTTGAGATAACTGCTGTTATGACTTGATACTATAAATAAAATTGAACTGAATTGAATCCTTATATGGCAGCCATCTAGTGCCCCTGTTACCTTGGCAAATGCTTGTTGATGGGCCAAACGGACAAAGCTGTCCCTGACCACCTAGAACTCCTCCTGTGTGCGGGGGAAGTGGACAAATTGGGGGAGCACAGCCACCACCTCATCCACCATCCTCTGGACCACTCTATGGACTGTGGGGAGAGGCATACGAAAGACCCTGGAGACAACTCTGTAGGCTGAACCGGTGGCCAGCCAGAACAGGAACACGAGTGTCTCCAGGGTTGGCCCCATCCGTGCTGCCTGTCCGTCTTCAGGACCACCATCAGCTGCTGCATGGCCTCTCTGCCCATCCTAAAGTCTGGATGGGTGTCCTCCCCTCCATAGTGCCTCTGCAGTACTGGCACTGTGGCAGTTATGGCACAGTAATGCCGAGCCTGCGCAACATGAAGAATAGAGGAAGGTTTAAGTTTGATTTCAGTTTTGTCATTCGTTTAATGTTTGTTAATATGTTTTTGTTAAACTATTACACATATCAGCTAAAAAATGATTTGCAGAGGGGGGGATTTAAACCTGTTTCCTTTTACTGGTTCAACATCGGTTCACCTTGTCATTTTTACTTCATATAGCCTTTTTTTGTTGATCACATTCTTTTCCTTTTCTCAGATGAACAGGGTGAAAACAATAGGAGCTGTGTTCATAAGCAGTGAGAAAAATGTGGTGCAAGTCGTAACTGTCCTTGGCTCCCTTCAATTCTCAGGTCCACTAAAGATAAAGAAAATATGCAGGTACCCAGTTTGGGTGAGAGATCGTAAAATTTGTAATCAATGTATATGTTTGATAAATAGAATGCGATCATAAAGTAACTTAATATTAACAAGCTGTCCAAGTGACCATGGGTTGCCAAGGTGTTTTTTGACACATGTTGCGAAAAATCGTGGCAAAGGTCGAAGAGAACTGAACATGGGAGCAGAGGATCTGGACAACATCCAACTGATAACAAAAGTGCCACAGACTAGAGGAATGGATAAAGAGAGTTTGAGTTAGCCGGCATCAGAAGTGTCACGGAATGAACAGGAGTCAGACTGGTGGTAAATGACACGTTTCTTTATTCTCAGAAATCCAGACAGAGGAATGGTCAGTAGGTCAAAAGGCAAAATGAACTTAACTGGAGATTAGTCAGAATCTTTGGTGAGGAGATGACGGCAGGAAGGAGACAGCAAGATGAACGCAGGTAAGTATCTTCAGGTAGTTGACGGGTAAGTAGCAGGAGTGAGTCTATGTGTCTTGTAACGAGACGAGACCAGACAAAGAGTGACTGAGAGTGTGCTAAATATAAAGATGGAGGACTAACGAGGTGCAGGTGCGGGTGATTAGTATTGAGGAGACTGAGAACGGATGGGAGGAGTGAGCGGTGATGATGAGGATTGTGCATGAGTGGGAGGAGTGAGTGAAGGTGACGGTGGGACCCTGACAAGAAGGCTGGGAGACACTAGGCTCGTTCGAGATGAGCCAGATCTGCGCAGAATTGATCACCGGCGATCGCCGCCCGTTGCATGCCGGTTAGATTTGTGTCCGACTTGATCCCGACTTGCTCTGACGTCATGCATACGTAGCAACGATAATCTCACGAGAGCAAGGCGGCGCAGGTTTGAGACGCAGGTAACGCAGTTGCTTTTCACCGACTGCAAGACCCAGGCAGACACAAGGCATGCTGGGAAACGCCGGCCTCTCAGCTGATCTAACAGCTGATTGGTTCAGAATCGACAACATGATGACGTTTTATATAAACTTTTTATTGATTTTGAATCAGAGGGATTTTAACTGCTGTGTGTCTGATTTAAAGGCTTATTCTGTACAAATCACATGCTGTGTGGCTGATAGTTATGTTTGGAAGTCAGAGAGACTAAATCTGTTCAGATTACAGATCATCTACAGTCTGTTGTTATTAAAATCAGCAACAGATCACATGTAGAGCATTTTGACAGCTACTCTGTCATAATAAAAACAACTGGAGACTGTGTACAAGCTGATATATGGGTCTGATAACATTTTATTAAATCAGAATCGGACCACAGTGTTTCTGTGACTTCCTGTTCAGCCTACAGGCTGCTGGATGTGGCTGGAAACTGTCCGACTTCACAGCAGACTTTTGTCACCGCCCACTGCTGCCGCCTGCTCTCGTCCACTTTACAGGCGAGGCGCAGTTCATCTTGAACGAGCCTACTGTCTGTTTGCTAGGTTTTAGCGATAGGCTATTTTGTCTTGGAGTAATCTGATACTTGTGCACAAGATTTGTATTTTTGCTATATCATTGACTAAAGCATGTTATACTTTTAACTGGATGGATCCTGAGTTTTATTTCAGATCTACCAGACAACGAACACTTAAAGTTAAAGGTACAGGGTGCAGTGACCTAAAACTGGAGTCAGATATAGGTTATTTGGCCGTTTGGGCCAGACCAGAATTGGTCAACAGGTCATTTTTTTATTACTTCAAACATTACCGGTCAAACTTAACGTTACTACTGTAAAACAGCAAAGCTAAATGGACCAGAGTGAGTCTAACAATAAAGACTATCTATCTATCCAATAGTATAATAGTATCGTTAAGTATTTTCTCCATACCACTGACGACAAATAATGTTAACTCCCACGAGTTTCAAATGTATTGACATAACATAATAGCATAATAGCGGTACATTTTTTTTGCTGAATCATGCATTAGGCCTATACAGGAGCTAACGTTAGCCTATTAGTGTAACGTTACTTATTTACCTGTTATTCGTGTTTTAACATTACTTACCATCCCACGTTTTTGACTGCAGAGGTGGTGACAGATCAAACTCCTCCTGCGGGCAGCCTGACGCCGATGCTCCCTCGCCATCTCCAGCTCCATCTCAGCAAAGATGCTGAATAAAAAATAGACTAGTACCACATCCATTTTTGTCCACTGTTGAATTGCAGCGCCGAAGGCGGGCCTTTTCACTGACGTAATTACGCAATGACGTGCACTTGCTAGCCTGTTCCATTGTACCTGTTATCCGAATGCTAAGAGGAGCCTGGCCTAGCCTCTGAAGGATCCTTCCTTGGAAGGACTAGTCCTACCAAGGAAGGTTCCTTGAAATTGAGAAACAGCTACTGTCTTTTCTGACAACAATGCTAATGCCTGTATTAACTCCTTTTGAAATTTCTGTTCCGTGAAGGAATTTCTGTTTGTGTTTTGGCCTGTGTGTTTTGCCCAGTTTGACAGCCAGGCCGGGTTGCCAGATATACTTGTAAAAACGTAAACCCAGTGCACTACAGCTGTAACGTTAGTACAGCCATGAAAGCAGCAAACAAACAAACGGGATCAACGGAGATAAATTCTACCCAACCTAAACAAGCATGTTTCTAACAGTTGCGTGACCAGAGACGTAACAAACCCCGGGTTAATATTGGAGATGTATTTGAAAGATGGAGACAGCTTAGAGCCCAAAAGGACACCGAGTTGGCTAATTTTCTCCTGAACAGGTAAGCATTAGCTTCAGGCTAATTTATCATAGCTACTAGGGATGAGCATTTTATGTGATTTCAACATTCGTTTAGCTACTCACATTGAATTATATAGCTAGAGTACACAAGTTTGGTTACTCGCAAAAACAACTGAGACACAGCCAGTAAGGTGATCCCGACTGGTCCTGGCTAACGCCGCCATGCTAACCCTGCTAACTGCTAACGTTACCGGAGGACCAGGCAAGCGGGCTACGGCTGTTTACAACGTGTAGCCTGTTCAGCGGCCGTAGCCGACAACGGTGAATTATTTGAAGCCAAGAGACGGGGGCATTAAATCGAGAAGAGAAGACCGTGAGTATGCAGTGTTAGCGAATGATGCCGTAATTCTAAGCCAATAACTTGTGTTCAGTCGGGTGGAAAAGGACGGCAAGGTAATGGTATTTTTAGCGGTTCCTATCATAATTCTAAGCCGAGGAAGTGTGTCTGTCTGGTGTGTGGAGAGGATGGCGAGGTTGTGGGTTTTTTTAGCGGTTCCTACTGTAATTCTAAGCCAAGAAGGTGTGTCTGTCAGTTGGGTACAGAGCTCCGCGTGAGCACAGGCTTATATATATATATATATATATATATATATATATATATATATATATATATATATATATATTATTTTTTTTTTTGAACATAGTTTATTTAAGTTTTGTTACAACAATTTAACAATTCACCATGAGGACACATTGCGCTTGTATACACCCACCCCCCTCCCCCCCACCAGTGAAAATATCAGAGGGTGATCAACTTAAGCAATATTGAAAATAAAAACAACAGTAAAGAAATAATAAATAAAATAAGGTAACAAAAATAAATAAACAAACCAAGATCTACAGAACTCAAGTTATTCACATTGATATCCGGGGCACTAACATGCATATGGACAGCACAGGATATACAAATAAAAGATCAATAAACAATACCATGATATAATCAGCAGACGGTTCAGTACTACACATCCAACTCTGCTAGCCGCGTACCAAAATCTTCATTCAGCCATAAAGTCATCAGGGGCCAAAGCATCAAGGCAACTAAGGAAAGGTTGCCATATCAACATAAATTTGTCAGTTGACCCCTTGACAGAATACCTTATTTTCTCTAATTTAATAAAATACAGCATGTCCCTTACCCACTGCGCATGTGGGGGGATTACAATCTTTCCACCTGATCAAGATTTGTCGTCGGGCTATCAGTGTGGCAAACGACAGAAGTCTTAGTTTATTATTATTTAAAACAAAGTTTTATGTCACCATTCCAAACAATGCAAGAAAAGCCGATGATTCTCAGTGTTCATCAGTGGTCCTAGAAAGCATATCAAATATCAGTTTCCAATAATCAAACAATTTAGGACAATCCCAAAACATGTGAATTAGAGTAGCTTGGTGTAGCTTGCAGCAATCACACATAGGGTCTCTATTGGGCGTAAACTGTGATAGCTTAACCTTGGTCCAGTGTAAGCGGTGGATAATTTTAAACTGTATAACAGTATGTTTCATACATATTGAAGATGAGTGTATTCCCCCTATCATCTTTGATATATATATTGATTGATGTATATTTCACCTATCTTTGCCTTCCTGGATGAAGAATGTCATTGATTGAATCTAGGAGGGTCTCTGGTGGCTGTGAGGGAAAGTGAGCTGTATTTGAGGTTAAGAAGCTACGGATCTGTAGGTATCTAAAAAAAATGCGACCTGGGAATGTTGAACTTCTCAACTACCTGGTCAAAAGAGGCGAATAAGCCATTCATGTACATGCTTCTAAATGAACAGACCTCCTGTTTGTGCCATGTACTAAATACGGCATCCGTCATAGATGGCAGGAATGACAAGTTTTTCACGATGGGAGCAAGTAATGACAATTTACTGATCTCAAAAGATAGTCTGAATTGTTTCCATATTTTCAAAGAATTAACAACAACTGGGTTAGAAGTATATTTGGTTATAGGCTCAGAGAATGGCAACCCTGAGCATAATAAGGCAAACAATGAGGTATCTTTACAAGAGTCTCTCTCTATAAGTAACCAATCAGGTGCAGCTGTTGCATAGTCCTTCTCCATCCAATAGGAAATCATTTTAATATTTGTTGCCCAGTAGTAATGCTGAAAATTTGGCAAACCAAGACCTCCTCGCTGCTTAGGTCTCTGCAGTATAGCTTTGCGTATATGTGGATTCTTTTTTTTCCAAAAAAAAGGAAGAAAGCTTCCTTTCTAGGGAAATAAAAATGATTTAGTTAGGAAAACTGGCACACTGAAACATATAAAGAAGCTTGGGTAGTATGTTCATTTTAATGCCGTTAATTCTGCCTGCCAAAGACAAGGGTAACAGATCCCATCGGTCAATGTCTACCTTGAGAGAAGACAGGCGAGGGGGGAAATTTTCTGGGAAAAGGTCTTTAAATTTGTGCGTGACCCAGACACCCAGATATTTTATTTTGTCCATGCACACTTTAAACGGCACCATATGGAGAAACGGAGATTCCTTTTCCGTTGGATTAATGGGCATCAGCTCACTTTTCAGAGTGTTTACTTTGTAGCCCGAAATTTTGCCAAACTCATTCAGAAGACTAAGAACTGCGAAAGAGATGAAGGATCAGACAAGTAAAGTAACATATCATCCGCATATAATGAAATTTTATGTTCCAACCCTGCCCTTGTAATACCCTTAACATCTTTACTGTTATGCAAAGCTATGGCTAGCGGCTCGATTGAAATTGCAAAAAGTAGGGGGGACAAAGGGCACCCCTGCCTTGTCCCTCGTGTTAGTGAAAAATATTATTATTAGTGCGTACCGCTGCCGCCGGCGAACTATATAGAATTTTGACCCATGATAAAAAACTGTGGCCCAAATCCGAATTCCTTAAGCATATGGAATGAATAGTCCCACTCCACCCGATTAATTTCGGCATCTAAAGATATAATAACTTCTGGATGGTCGGCTGGAGAGGGACCATAAATTATATCATACAGACGGCGGATATTAAAGCAGGCCTGCCGATTCTTTATGAAACCAGTCTGTTCCTGTGAGATTATAGTAGGAAGAACTGTTTCGAGACGGCGAGCAACAATTTTTGCAAGGATTTTGCTGTCACATTATGTAAAGAGATAAATGCGGTAGGAACCGCATTCCTGTTTGTTTTTGCCTTCCTTCAGAATAAGTGATATGGCTGCTTGCCGTAATGTCTTGGGTAGTGAGCCAACCAACAAGGAATTACTATATACGGAGTTTAGGATGGGAGCCAATTGGTTTGAAAAAATCTTTTTAAATTCTGTTGGATATCCATCTGGACCAGGAGATTTCCCATACTGCATACTCTTAATGGCAATTTCAATTTCTCCAACTGAAAACGGGGATTCCAACTTGACTGCTTTTGCAGGATGTCAATGCTTTGGAAAAATGATTTGATTAAGTTATCATCCCCTAGTGATTCAGATGTATACAAGTTAAGGTAGAACCTCATAAAGCGTGAGTTAATGGTCACATGGTCTGTACAGACCGTACCAGATTTGTCACGGATCTGAGAAATTGCCTGACTTGCTGCTCTTTGGCGAAGCTGGTGAGCAAGAATTCTCCCAGTTTTTTCGCCATGTTCGTAGTACCTATGACAGGATCTGATCCAGGCGCGTCGCACCCGTGGGGGATGTGGGTGTTTTAACACCCACACTTTTTCTGCAGTTTTTCCGCAGTCGAACTGCCACCGTAGCTACGTCGTAGGCTGTGTGTAGCGATTGCGTCCATAGCAGCGCTCTGTTTTTCATGGCAACGGTGTGTTCCCACTATGGCAACGCCAAGACCCGCCCTTCAATCACTACTATTGGCCAGGTGTCCAAGGTAAAGTGACCCCATTTGTTCAGGTCCTATCCCCTGACCAATCCGCTATCCTAACCATAACCACTCGAGGTGAAATGCCTAACCCCAACCAATCAGATGCTTCGGAGGGCGGGTCATGGCGTTGCCATAGTGGGATTCGTAATTTTGCCAGCGGTCTTAACAGACCGCGTCCAGTAATTTTAAGGAATAGGGTAAGGTTATGTAAGTATCTTTAGTGTTTGCCGTACATTTGTTATCACCGTTAATGTGTTACATCAATGTAAAGCTTAACTCTTTAATGCTGGTACAAATTGCTATCGTAATTAGGTAGCTAGCTAGATACAACCCGAGCTAACGTTAGCTAACAGAACCTATCATTTAACATTAGGCTTTTAGCTAGTTAGCTAGGTTGTCTTTTGCCATTTGTGTTGGTAAAGTTGAATGTACGGTGGCATGTTCATCTCTTTTTATATGCCGTTACTGTAGCTATATGCGTAGCAGAGATTTAGAAAATGATGTGTTTATCAGTTGTAACTACAGGATGGGAGGTAACTGCACCTTTTTAACTTCACTAGCAACGTTAAATGAAAGCTAATATGTACGAGTTTCCCATGTAAGAAGTATAACGTTCCGTAACATTAGCAACGTTATAGCATTCATAATAAACGGATCATAATATAATTACGTATGTGCTAATTTGCCTGGTAAATAGCACAACAGATCTAAACACTGGGCATAGCCAGGTGAAAATGTCTTGTTGACATATAACAGTAAAAGACTTAATGTAAAGGTCTGAATGGAACCCATTAGGCTACCCATGAGCATTAATACATAGAGGCGGGAAGAATTGCTTTACCAGTACTGATTGAGTGTATTAAACCAGTATTATTATTGCAGAGATGGGGGTTGCAGTATCAAGATGCAGAAAAGAAAGAGGCAGGAGAAGATTGACACTTTTTTCAAGAGAAATCCTGTAAGTGAAGTTGAAAGCTGAACGTTGAAAAATGTTGACATTAAACAGCAGTAGCCTATTTCCATTAGATATTGTTTGCATTTATTTCATGATATTACTTTTCAATATTCACTGAGGTTTGCTAGTGCCATAGCTGCACCTGTTTGGCCCTATTCCTTTACCACTGCCCATTATTACCACTTTAGGAGAGGAAGTTGCTGGAGGCATCAGTTTCAGAGAGAGCACAGGAAGGTTCACAGGTGAGCAATGAAATGAATGTTACAGTTTGTGAAAGAGGTCTATATTAGTATTCTGCTAAAATACAACACATTGCTTGTTGAATTTAAAACAAATGAAATAAAATAATTTCTAACGTTCTTTTATTGAACATTGACTTGAATATAAAGGCAGCACTAAAAAAGAATGACCATTACATTTGAATGTGCAGTTTTCTACTCATATTTTCTTTCACCTAAAACAAAAAGAAATCAGTTTTGTGTCAATAGCGATATGTCGCAGACTTTCGCGATGTGTATATTGCGCCGGTTGATATTGCGATGACGATAAAAAAACGATATGTTGTGCAGCCCTAGTTCCGAGTGTGTTTTTATACTTTTCTAGTATCACTCATTTAAATGGGAAACTTTTTATATCTTGTATGTTATACATTTTGTACCCCTCTGTCATTGTATCCATCATTTTTATTGTTAATAAACAAATCACATCCATCCCCCTCACTTTTGAAAAGCTTGCTACGCCCCTGATCTGATCAAAAGGTTCTCAGCCTTTAGTGTGGCTAATAGATCAAATTCTTTTTGGAGGAGTAGGCGTTCCTTAATGTCTTCAGCTGATGTTACTGCTAACTGTGAGTCAAGGCGACCAATGTTGTCGATTAGTTCATTAATATGGGCGTTTCTGGTTTGGCCCCATCCGTGCTGCCTGTCCGTCTTCAGGACCACCATCAGCTGCTGCATGGCCTCTCTGCCCATCCTAAAGTCTGGATGGGTGTCCTCCCCTCCATAGTGCCTCTGCAGTACTGGCACTGTGGCAGTTATGGCACAGTAATGCCGAGCCTGCGCAACATGAAGAATAGAGGAAGGTTTAAGTTTGATTTCAGTTTTGTCATTCGTTTAATGTTTGTTAATATGTTTTTGTTAAACTATTACACATATCAGCTAAAAAATGATTTGCAGAGGGGGGGATTTAAACCTGTTTCCTTTTACTGGTTCAACATCGGTTCACCTTGTCATTTTTACTTCATATAGCCTTTTTTTGTTGATCACATTCTTTTCCTTTTCTCAGATGAACAGGGTGAAAACAATAGGAGCTGTGTTCATAAGCAGTGAGAAAAATGTGGTGCAAGTCGTAACTGTCCTTGGCTCCCTTCAATTCTCAGGTCCACTAAAGATAAAGAAAATATGCAGGTACCCAGTTTGGGTGAGAGATCGTAAAATTTGTAATCAATGTATATGTTTGATAAATAGAATGCGATCATAAAGTAACTTAATATTAACAAGCTGTCCAAGTGACCATGGGTTGCCAAGGTGTTTTTTGACACATGTTGCGAAAAATCGTGGCAAAGGTCGAAGAGAACTGAACATGGGAGCAGAGGATCTGGACAACATCCAACTGATAACAAAAGTGCCACAGACTAGAGGAATGGATAAAGAGAGTTTGAGTTAGCCGGCATCAGAAGTGTCACGGAATGAACAGGAGTCAGACTGGTGGTAAATGACACGTTTCTTTATTCTCAGAAATCCAGACAGAGGAATGGTCAGTAGGTCAAAAGGCAAAATGAACTTAACTGGAGATTAGTCAGAATCTTTGGTGAGGAGATGACGGCAGGAAGGAGACAGCAAGATGAACGCAGGTAAGTATCTTCAGGTAGTTGACGGGTAAGTAGCAGGAGTGAGTCTATGTGTCTTGTAACGAGACGAGACCAGACAAAGAGTGACTGAGAGTGTGCTAAATATAAAGATGGAGGACTAACGAGGTGCAGGTGCGGGTGATTAGTATTGAGGAGACTGAGAACGGATGGGAGGAGTGAGCGGTGATGATGAGGATTGTGCATGAGTGGGAGGAGTGAGTGAAGGTGACGGTGGGACCCTGACAAGAAGGCTGGGAGACACTAGGCTCGTTCGAGATGAGCCAGATCTGCGCAGAATTGATCACCGGCGATCGCCGCCCGTTGCATGCCGGTTAGATTTGTGTCCGACTTGATCCCGACTTGCTCTGACGTCATGCATACGTAGCAACGATAATCTCACGAGAGCAAGGCGGCGCAGGTTTGAGACGCAGGTAACGCAGTTGCTTTTCACCGACTGCAAGACCCAGGCAGACACAAGGCATGCTGGGAAACGCCGGCCTCTCAGCTGATCTAACAGCTGATTGGTTCAGAATCGACAACATGATGACGTTTTATATAAACTTTTTATTGATTTTGAATCAGAGGGATTTTAACTGCTGTGTGTCTGATTTAAAGGCTTATTCTGTACAAATCACATGCTGTGTGGCTGATAGTTATGTTTGGAAGTCAGAGAGACTAAATCTGTTCAGATTACAGATCATCTACAGTCTGTTGTTATTAAAATCAGCAACAGATCACATGTAGAGCATTTTGACAGCTACTCTGTCATAATAAAAACAACTGGAGACTGTGTACAAGCTGATATATGGGTCTGATAACATTTTATTAAATCAGAATCGGACCACAGTGTTTCTGTGACTTCCTGTTCAGCCTACAGGCTGCTGGATGTGGCTGGAAACTGTCCGACTTCACAGCAGACTTTTGTCACCGCCCACTGCTGCCGCCTGCTCTCGTCCACTTTACAGGCGAGGCGCAGTTCATCTTGAACGAGCCTACTGTCTGTTTGCTAGGTTTTAGCGATAGGCTATTTTGTCTTGGAGTAATCTGATACTTGTGCACAAGATTTGTATTTTTGCTATATCATTGACTAAAGCATGTTATACTTTTAACTGGATGGATCCTGAGTTTTATTTCAGATCTACCAGACAACGAACACTTAAAGTTAAAGGTACAGGGTGCAGTGACCTAAAACTGGAGTCAGATATAGGTTATTTGGCCGTTTGGGCCAGACCAGAATTGGTCAACAGGTCATTTTTTTATTACTTCAAACATTACCGGTCAAACTTAACGTTACTACTGTAAAACAGCAAAGCTAAATGGACCAGAGTGAGTCTAACAATAAAGACTATCTATCTATCCAATAGTATAATAGTATCGTTAAGTATTTTCTCCATACCACTGACGACAAATAATGTTAACTCCCACGAGTTTCAAATGTATTGACATAACATAATAGCATAATAGCGGTACATTTTTTTTGCTGAATCATGCATTAGGCCTATACAGGAGCTAACGTTAGCCTATTAGTGTAACGTTACTTATTTACCTGTTATTCGTGTTTTAACATTACTTACCATCCCACGTTTTTGACTGCAGAGGTGGTGACAGATCAAACTCCTCCTGCGGGCAGCCTGACGCCGATGCTCCCTCGCCATCTCCAGCTCCATCTCAGCAAAGATGCTGAATAAAAAATAGACTAGTACCACATCCATTTTTGTCCACTGTTGAATTGCAGCGCCGAAGGCGGGCCTTTTCACTGACGTAATTACGCAATGACGTGCACTTGCTAGCCTGTTCCATTGTACCTGTTATCCGAATGCTAAGAGGAGCCTGGCCTAGCCTCTGAAGGATCCTTCCTTGGAAGGACTAGTCCTACCAAGGAAGGTTCCTTGAAATTGAGAAACAGCTACTGTCTTTTCTGACAACAATGCTAATGCCTGTATTAACTCCTTTTGAAATTTCTGTTCCGTGAAGGAATTTCTGTTTGTGTTTTGGCCTGTGTGTTTTGCCCAGTTTGACAGCCAGGCCGGGTTGCCAGATATACTTGTAAAAACGTAAACCCAGTGCACTACAGCTGTAACGTTAGTACAGCCATGAAAGCAGCAAACAAACAAACGGGATCAACGGAGATAAATTCTACCCAACCTAAACAAGCATGTTTCTAACAGTTGCGTGACCAGAGACGTAACAAACCCCGGGTTAATATTGGAGATGTATTTGAAAGATGGAGACAGCTTAGAGCCCAAAAGGACACCGAGTTGGCTAATTTTCTCCTGAACAGGTAAGCATTAGCTTCAGGCTAATTTATCATAGCTACTAGGGATGAGCATTTTATGTGATTTCAACATTCGTTTAGCTACTCACATTGAATTATATAGCTAGAGTACACAAGTTTGGTTACTCGCAAAAACAACTGAGACACAGCCAGTAAGGTGATCCCGACTGGTCCTGGCTAACGCCGCCATGCTAACCCTGCTAACTGCTAACGTTACCGGAGGACCAGGCAAGCGGGCTACGGCTGTTTACAACGTGTAGCCTGTTCAGCGGCCGTAGCCGACAACGGTGAATTATTTGAAGCCAAGAGACGGGGGCATTAAATCGAGAAGAGAAGACCGTGAGTATGCAGTGTTAGCGAATGATGCCGTAATTCTAAGCCAATAACTTGTGTTCAGTCGGGTGGAAAAGGACGGCAAGGTAATGGTATTTTTAGCGGTTCCTATCATAATTCTAAGCCGAGGAAGTGTGTCTGTCTGGTGTGTGGAGAGGATGGCGAGGTTGTGGGTTTTTTTAGCGGTTCCTACTGTAATTCTAAGCCAAGAAGGTGTGTCTGTCAGTTGGGTACAGAGCTCCGCGTGAGCACAGGCTTATATATATATATATATATATATATATATATATATATATATATATATATATATATATTATTTTTTTTTTTGAACATAGTTTATTTAAGTTTTGTTACAACAATTTAACAATTCACCATGAGGACACATTGCGCTTGTATACACCCACCCCCCTCCCCCCCACCAGTGAAAATATCAGAGGGTGATCAACTTAAGCAATATTGAAAATAAAAACAACAGTAAAGAAATAATAAATAAAATAAGGTAACAAAAATAAATAAACAAACCAAGATCTACAGAACTCAAGTTATTCACATTGATATCCGGGGCACTAACATGCATATGGACAGCACAGGATATACAAATAAAAGATCAATAAACAATACCATGATATAATCAGCAGACGGTTCAGTACTACACATCCAACTCTGCTAGCCGCGTACCAAAATCTTCATTCAGCCATAAAGTCATCAGGGGCCAAAGCATCAAGGCAACTAAGGAAAGGTTGCCATATCAACATAAATTTGTCAGTTGACCCCTTGACAGAATACCTTATTTTCTCTAATTTAATAAAATACAGCATGTCCCTTACCCACTGCGCATGTGGGGGGATTACAATCTTTCCACCTGATCAAGATTTGTCGTCGGGCTATCAGTGTGGCAAACGACAGAAGTCTTAGTTTATTATTATTTAAAACAAAGTTTTATGTCACCATTCCAAACAATGCAAGAAAAGCCGATGATTCTCAGTGTTCATCAGTGGTCCTAGAAAGCATATCAAATATCAGTTTCCAATAATCAAACAATTTAGGACAATCCCAAAACATGTGAATTAGAGTAGCTTGGTGTAGCTTGCAGCAATCACACATAGGGTCTCTATTGGGCGTAAACTGTGATAGCTTAACCTTGGTCCAGTGTAAGCGGTGGATAATTTTAAACTGTATAACAGTATGTTTCATACATATTGAAGATGAGTGTATTCCCCCTATCATCTTTGATATATATATTGATTGATGTATATTTCACCTATCTTTGCCTTCCTGGATGAAGAATGTCATTGATTGAATCTAGGAGGGTCTCTGGTGGCTGTGAGGGAAAGTGAGCTGTATTTGAGGTTAAGAAGCTACGGATCTGTAGGTATCTAAAAAAAATGCGACCTGGGAATGTTGAACTTCTCAACTACCTGGTCAAAAGAGGCGAATAAGCCATTCATGTACATGCTTCTAAATGAACAGACCTCCTGTTTGTGCCATGTACTAAATACGGCATCCGTCATAGATGGCAGGAATGACAAGTTTTTCACGATGGGAGCAAGTAATGACAATTTACTGATCTCAAAAGATAGTCTGAATTGTTTCCATATTTTCAAAGAATTAACAACAACTGGGTTAGAAGTATATTTGGTTATAGGCTCAGAGAATGGCAACCCTGAGCATAATAAGGCAAACAATGAGGTATCTTTACAAGAGTCTCTCTCTATAAGTAACCAATCAGGTGCAGCTGTTGCATAGTCCTTCTCCATCCAATAGGAAATCATTTTAATATTTGTTGCCCAGTAGTAATGCTGAAAATTTGGCAAACCAAGACCTCCTCGCTGCTTAGGTCTCTGCAGTATAGCTTTGCGTATATGTGGATTCTTTTTTTTCCAAAAAAAAGGAAGAAAGCTTCCTTTCTAGGGAAATAAAAATGATTTAGTTAGGAAAACTGGCACACTGAAACATATAAAGAAGCTTGGGTAGTATGTTCATTTTAATGCCGTTAATTCTGCCTGCCAAAGACAAGGGTAACAGATCCCATCGGTCAATGTCTACCTTGAGAGAAGACAGGCGAGGGGGGAAATTTTCTGGGAAAAGGTCTTTAAATTTGTGCGTGACCCAGACACCCAGATATTTTATTTTGTCCATGCACACTTTAAACGGCACCATATGGAGAAACGGAGATTCCTTTTCCGTTGGATTAATGGGCATCAGCTCACTTTTCAGAGTGTTTACTTTGTAGCCCGAAATTTTGCCAAACTCATTCAGAAGACTAAGAACTGCGAAAGAGATGAAGGATCAGACAAGTAAAGTAACATATCATCCGCATATAATGAAATTTTATGTTCCAACCCTGCCCTTGTAATACCCTTAACATCTTTACTGTTATGCAAAGCTATGGCTAGCGGCTCGATTGAAATTGCAAAAAGTAGGGGGGACAAAGGGCACCCCTGCCTTGTCCCTCGTGTTAGTGAAAAATATTATTATTAGTGCGTACCGCTGCCGCCGGCGAACTATATAGAATTTTGACCCATGATAAAAAACTGTGGCCCAAATCCGAATTCCTTAAGCATATGGAATGAATAGTCCCACTCCACCCGATTAATTTCGGCATCTAAAGATATAATAACTTCTGGATGGTCGGCTGGAGAGGGACCATAAATTATATCATACAGACGGCGGATATTAAAGCAGGCCTGCCGATTCTTTATGAAACCAGTCTGTTCCTGTGAGATTATAGTAGGAAGAACTGTTTCGAGACGGCGAGCAACAATTTTTGCAAGGATTTTGCTGTCACATTATGTAAAGAGATAAATGCGGTAGGAACCGCATTCCTGTTTGTTTTTGCCTTCCTTCAGAATAAGTGATATGGCTGCTTGCCGTAATGTCTTGGGTAGTGAGCCAACCAACAAGGAATTACTATATACGGAGTTTAGGATGGGAGCCAATTGGTTTGAAAAAATCTTTTTAAATTCTGTTGGATATCCATCTGGACCAGGAGATTTCCCATACTGCATACTCTTAATGGCAATTTCAATTTCTCCAACTGAAAACGGGGATTCCAACTTGACTGCTTTTGCAGGATGTCAATGCTTTGGAAAAATGATTTGATTAAGTTATCATCCCCTAGTGATTCAGATGTATACAAGTTAAGGTAGAACCTCATAAAGCGTGAGTTAATGGTCACATGGTCTGTACAGACCGTACCAGATTTGTCACGGATCTGAGAAATTGCCTGACTTGCTGCTCTTTGGCGAAGCTGGTGAGCAAGAATTCTCCCAGTTTTTTCGCCATGTTCGTAGTACCTATGACAGGATCTGATCCAGGCGCGTCGCACCCGTGGGGGATGTGGGTGTTTTAACACCCACACTTTTTCTGCAGTTTTTCCGCAGTCGAACTGCCACCGTAGCTACGTCGTAGGCTGTGTGTAGCGATTGCGTCCATAGCAGCGCTCTGTTTTTCATGGCAACGGTGTGTTCCCACTATGGCAACGCCAAGACCCGCCCTTCAATCACTACTATTGGCCAGGTGTCCAAGGTAAAGTGACCCCATTTGTTCAGGTCCTATCCCCTGACCAATCCGCTATCCTAACCATAACCACTCGAGGTGAAATGCCTAACCCCAACCAATCAGATGCTTCGGAGGGCGGGTCATGGCGTTGCCATAGTGGGATTCGTAATTTTGCCAGCGGTCTTAACAGACCGCGTCCAGTAATTTTAAGGAATAGGGTAAGGTTATGTAAGTATCTTTAGTGTTTGCCGTACATTTGTTATCACCGTTAATGTGTTACATCAATGTAAAGCTTAACTCTTTAATGCTGGTACAAATTGCTATCGTAATTAGGTAGCTAGCTAGATACAACCCGAGCTAACGTTAGCTAACAGAACCTATCATTTAACATTAGGCTTTTAGCTAGTTAGCTAGGTTGTCTTTTGCCATTTGTGTTGGTAAAGTTGAATGTACGGTGGCATGTTCATCTCTTTTTATATGCCGTTACTGTAGCTATATGCGTAGCAGAGATTTAGAAAATGATGTGTTTATCAGTTGTAACTACAGGATGGGAGGTAACTGCACCTTTTTAACTTCACTAGCAACGTTAAATGAAAGCTAATATGTACGAGTTTCCCATGTAAGAAGTATAACGTTCCGTAACATTAGCAACGTTATAGCATTCATAATAAACGGATCATAATATAATTACGTATGTGCTAATTTGCCTGGTAAATAGCACAACAGATCTAAACACTGGGCATAGCCAGGTGAAAATGTCTTGTTGACATATAACAGTAAAAGACTTAATGTAAAGGTCTGAATGGAACCCATTAGGCTACCCATGAGCATTAATACATAGAGGCGGGAAGAATTGCTTTACCAGTACTGATTGAGTGTATTAAACCAGTATTATTATTGCAGAGATGGGGGTTGCAGTATCAAGATGCAGAAAAGAAAGAGGCAGGAGAAGATTGACACTTTTTTCAAGAGAAATCCTGTAAGTGAAGTTGAAAGCTGAACGTTGAAAAATGTTGACATTAAACAGCAGTAGCCTATTTCCATTAGATATTGTTTGCATTTATTTCATGATATTACTTTTCAATATTCACTGAGGTTTGCTAGTGCCATAGCTGCACCTGTTTGGCCCTATTCCTTTACCACTGCCCATTATTACCACTTTAGGAGAGGAAGTTGCTGGAGGCATCAGTTTCAGAGAGAGCACAGGAAGGTTCACAGGTGAGCAATGAAATGAATGTTACAGTTTGTGAAAGAGGTCTATATTAGTATTCTGCTAAAATACAACACATTGCTTGTTGAATTTAAAACAAATGAAATAAAATAATTTCTAACGTTCTTTTATTGAACATTGACTTGAATATAAAGGCAGCACTAAAAAAGAATGACCATTACATTTGAATGTGCAGTTTTCTACTCATATTTTCTTTCACCTAAAACAAAAAGAAATCAGTTTTGTGTCAATAGCGATATGTCGCAGACTTTCGCGATGTGTATATTGCGCCGGTTGATATTGCGATGACGATAAAAAAACGATATGTTGTGCAGCCCTAGTTCCGAGTGTGTTTTTATACTTTTCTAGTATCACTCATTTAAATGGGAAACTTTTTATATCTTGTATGTTATACATTTTGTACCCCTCTGTCATTGTATCCATCATTTTTATTGTTAATAAACAAATCACATCCATCCCCCTCACTTTTGAAAAGCTTGCTACGCCCCTGATCTGATCAAAAGGTTCTCAGCCTTTAGTGTGGCTAATAGATCAAATTCTTTTTGGAGGAGTAGGCGTTCCTTAATGTCTTCAGCTGATGTTACTGCTAACTGTGAGTCAAGGCGACCAATGTTGTCGATTAGTTCATTAATATGGGCGTTTCTGGTTTTCCGTAGCTGTGCATTGTAGGGGATAATCTGGCCTCTTAAATAAGATTTAAGCGCCTCCCATACTGTTGATAGTGACATATTAGGAGTCTGGTTGATTTCCAAAAAGAGATCAATTTGTGACGAGATAAAATCTGAATTTGTTTTTATCAGAGAGCATAAGTGGGTTGAGATGCCATGGTCTGTAAGCAGGCTTTGTGTTCGGTAGATTAAGCTTCATCATATGCGGAGCATGGTCAGAGATTAAAATCAGATGATAATCACAATCCTGAACTGAGGAGAGAAGACGTCTTTCCATAAAAATGTAATCAATGCGTGAAAATGTTTTGTGGACAGCGGAGAAAAAAAGAATACTTCCGAGTAGCAGAGTTCAAAGAACGCCAAACATCAGCAACACCATAAGTGTCAAGAAACAACCGAATTTAATGGGCAGCTTTAGAGATCGGCATATTCCTAACAGAGCTACGGTCTAAGTTAGGAGCTAGCACACAGTTCATGTCTCCACCTATTATCAAACGATGTTTGTTTAAATCAGGCAGACAGGAAAAGAGATTGGTAAAGAATGCAGCGTTATCCCAGTTGGGTGCATAAACGCTTGCTAAAATAACTGGGGTGTTATACAATTTTCCCGTAACAACAACATATCTGCCCGCAGGGTCTGCATCAATCTGAGAGATGATACAAGGTACATGCTTAACAATAAGAAGTGCTGCCCCTCTTGACTTAGCATGAAACTTTGAGTGATAGACCTTACCAACCCATCTAGCATGCAAGCGTGAATGGTCAGATACTCTCAAGTGGGGCTCCTGAAGGAAGGCAATATCTACTTTTAGCTGTTGTAAGTGTGTCAGAACTTTCTTGCATTTCACAGAATGGTTCATCCCCTTAACATTCCAGCTCACAAACGAAATTGGACATGTAGCAATCCCGCCTGTAGTCACACTCTGTGCCATGTCAAAAAATAAAGAGGATATAGATAGTAATTTGCACGTTAGGCCCCCATCACTACGTAAGTCAAGGCAAAAAAAACAAGTGCAGAGAAAAAACAATCAAAAAATAGTCAAAATGTACTAAGACCCTCATTTCCCTTCCCATCTCACCCATCTTAACTGGGTTCGAGCTTCTCCCCAACATAGAATATCCACACATTGTGCATATAATAGGGGAACTAACCAGCTAAATGCTAAACTCAACAGAACATGAAAAAACTATTAGGCGTAGATATCAAAACGTAAATCACTTCCAAAAAGTTTTGGTAAACTGACGTTAACCTTGTTGAACGGAGGTCTGATTGAAAACCCAAAAATAGCAGAACATATAACCTTGCTTGAAAAATAAATAAATAAATAAAATAAAAAATATATCATATAATCTTGCTTAATAAATCATATCATCTTGCTCAACAAATTATATAACCTTGCTCATAAAATGTGTGTGTATCATTGCTTAAAGCATACGAGGAAGTACATCTTTGCTTGAAGTGTATGTGTTCTATTTCTGACACTGTCTCGTTTGCAGGAAATGTATCTTTGCTTGAAGTATATGTGTGTTTTACCATTCAGAGGTATTTTTGATATCATTTTAGGTGTGTGTGTTTTTATATCACTCAGGTGTGTTTTCTATCTTGTTAGGGTGTGTTTTTATATCATTCAGATATCATTTTAGGTGTGTGTGCTTTTATCATTTAGATATATTTTCTATATCATTTATGTGTGATTTTATATTGTTCAGATGTATGTTTTTTATTTCATTTAGAAGTGTGTTTTGAGAATCCAAAAACAGCTAAAGCCATTACTTTGCTTACATATTAGTTTACATTGCATTATACAGCATAGAAGATTTTAGTTTGAATTGAAGTGAATATAGGGCAGAGTGCAGAGGGTGACAAGAAGGCTGCTGCTGCCGCAGCACATCCTGTGCGACAGTCATGTGTGTGACAGTTGACGTGTCCGACTGTCAGTTAGAAGCTGTAAGTGCCCTTTGCATTTCCTTACATGGAAATATAATATTCAGCCCCCAAATATTCAGATATTCAAAGGAGGGGTGATGATCTTTTCCTATAAATACGGCCGTTTTTGCGGAGACGCGGGCTCTTCTCTTTGACCTCTTCCACCCTACGTGTGTCTGACACACTGAGGGGAACTTTGTTATTGTTTGTCTTAGGAGAGTAGCAGAGCCTAGAGATAACTTTGTCTGAGAAATAGCTTCTTAATCAGAGGTTTACTATTTCTTTTTGCTTGTATTTTATATTTCTGCTTGCATTGGAAAAACAATAAAAGCACTTTAGTTCGTTTTGAACTAAAGAGAACCAAACTTTTGCAAGCGCCTCGTTTCTCTTTGATTTGACCTGCTGTTAGGTAAAGAGAAATAGTAACTCCCCTCAGGGGGTAGTGAAAGACTCCTCTTTAGCTGCTCGGGCGAGTTGCAGCCCGGCGGGGACCGACTGGACTACGCAGACCTCCTGTTATCTCCTAGTGGGAGTGATCCTTATCTGCTTGACCCGGTCAGAGCCACTGAGCAACTGCCTCTCTCAGTTTTTGGCGACCACGGAAGGCCGCCGGGCGTCCCTCAGAAGGAAAGGAGCTCCAGTGATCCTGGGAGGAACGGCAGAGACCGTAAGTACTAAAGAAAAATCTTGGTTTTAAAGATCCCCTCTGGCGGTACTTTTCATATACAGGGGGATAAGAGCCAGTGAATTGGGGACGTCTAGGGTAGTGATTCTTGCCTCTTGCCTCACCTATGGGTTCCCTGATCCGGGCGGGGGCCCCTCTCTTTAGCTCGGGGTGTGTGTGTCTCTCAAAAATTTAGCTGATTAGTAATAAGGTAAAGAAATGATGACAATAATTAATTAATTTCAATTAAAAAACCTCACTTTAACTTATTGTTGGTTGAATTGACTGATTGCTGGAGTTGTCTATTATCATTATCGTTGTAAATTAATTAAAGAAATAATAATAAAAATAATAGAACTAATCACTAATTCTAAAAAATCAGGGAAGCGTCAGAAATTAATTCCTTTTAGTATAGACCAAAACATCCGCCCCGCTGACGGCCAACTGGTGTTGTTTGTACAGCAGAAGAGGGCATAGTAAGTCCGGGGGTTATTGAGGGGAAGACATAAAGGGAGTTAGCTCCGTTAGAGAGTGACGTGATGCCTCAGTAACTGTCATACCGGTCGACAACCTTCAGTTATTTGTGCATCTACACACATCAATGGAATGAAGAGACAGCTAGATACTACAGCAAACCTCTCCGGGTAGGCTTAACATAAAATGATTCAAGGTGTGATGTGCGCGCGCGCGCACACACACACACACACACACACACACACACACACACACACACACACACACACACCTTAGCAATGTGACATTGACTTGGCATTTAATACCCCGAATGGGTGTAAAGATTAAGTTTATGCAAGGTCACCCCAGCTATAGAGATAAGTAGCCCCCTGTGTTTGTTGAAAACGACATCACAGTCCAAACACTCTGAACGTATCCACAACCGTCACCTGAATGACATAGGTAGTGTAAAAATAGTGTATAGCCTACTGTAAACAGTCCGGAGTAAAAGGCGTGTAATGACGTTAAATGTACATCATAATGGCACTTCACCTGATTTATGAGTTTGTAAAGACAGACAGAAAATCCTCCTCCTCAGTGAGAGACGGTCAGTAGTCGTCGCTTGCCTTGTAATGTCCTGGGAAATGTACTTCTGGGCTTCATCAGGCGAGGTCTTTCAGCAGCACGGAGACTGCAGTTGTGCAACAATTATAGCCCTCTGGCACCCCAACGATTCGTATATTATTGCGCCTGGATCTGCCTTCCAGGTCCTCACATTTATCTTCTAAGGCAGTCACCTGGGTTGAGAGCCGTTGTACAGTGCGCTGTAGAGCCACGATGTCATCTGAGCATCCAGAAAGTCCCCTCTCCATCTCCTTCAGGGTGTTCCCCATCGCGGTCACCTCGTTTTTTATAGCAGCCTTGAAATTAGAGAGCTCCATCTTGGCACCTTGTATCTCCGATTTATTGCCAGACATTTCACTTTCAAGCACAGCCCGAATCTCATCATTGAAAACAGTCACAAAGTCTGCACGTAGCGATGACAAGAGTTCATTTTTAAAGGCCGTGATGTCCATCAGGCCTTCTGCTGTCGGAGACGCCATAGAAGCGTTACCTGAGTCACTTGAGGCCCCGGAGGGGGACGGCGTGCTGGTCTTAACAGGCCCGGTCGCTAACGAGTTAGTATTTCCACTTTTAGCGTTCCTACCTGCCATGTTTGTGGATTCCAGCTCAGCTTTCAATACAATCATCCCGGACATTCTCATCACCAAACTGGTGAGAGACGGTGAGACTGGGCCCCCACCTCTCCTCCACTCGCACGCTGAGCACCGGCTCCCCACAGGGCTGTGTGCTGAGCCCCCTTCCGTACTGTCTCTACACCCACGACAACAGGGGTTTTCCCACTGGATAGTACTTGTACTTTTTAAGGGAAAAGTACACTTCTATGCAGTTCTAAGAACTACTCTCCCCCAAAATCTTTTTTTCCATTTGCATTCCCACCGGTCAAGTGGCCACAGGGACTGGTAGGAGGGGTAAAGGAGTGACGCAAGCACCGCAACGGTCTTCCTAGCATCGTCACTAGACCTTAGCGCCACATACAACAACAAAGCAGCATGATGGAGGAGAACACCAGAATGTTCCTGTTGTGCCTTGCTGGGATCCTCATAACGGAGTTTGAACAACAGCGTTTGAAGACTAGGCTAGAGTCTCTCTCTCTCTCTCTCTCTCTCTCTCTCTCTCTCTCTCTCTCTCTCTCGCCATGTGTGTGCGTGCACGGCGGACCAGGCGCTGGTGGAGTTTAACGGCAAAAACGCAGTTACCACACGTTCCCGTTAATCTCATGATGGACATGTGTTGTGATAATTAAACAAACAACGGCGAAATAAAAGCCTCTTACGAGACCACGGTCTGAGAGTCCGGTCGTTTACAGCGAGGCGTCCCAGGAAGGCCGACCAGCGAACAAGCGATCCCGGGCAGCCATCAGCTGCCAGTCCCTTCACTTTATGGAGCTCCGAAAACTTTGAAGCAAATTGTCAATTCGGCAGCGATTTTCGGAAGACTGCCTATATTTGAAATCTAAATAGTTAATTTCTCGCCTAAAACGTTGTCAGAAGTGACTTTAATGATGAATAAGATGGTGAAAATTGCTAAAAATGTCCCACTGTTGCTGTCTGCAAGTACAGACGGCGCACTGTAAGATCTGGGTTGGCAGTGGGCGGGACTTATAATTTCGACCAATCAACTAGACCTAGGAAAAGGGAAAAGGGAAAAAGGGAAAAGACCCTGCTCTAAAGTAGGAGCTAAAAAAGTCCCGAAATACGGCCAGAAGAACTAAAACATCCCCAAATTTGTCCGGTGGGAACACGACGAAAAAAGTGTTCTAGGAACCAACTGCAAAAATCCCTCTGGTGGGAAAACCCCTAACAACAAGCTCATCGTCAAGTTTGCTGACGACACCACAGTGGTCAGACTCATCTCAAAGGGAGACGAGGCAGCATACAGAGAGGAGGTCCTGAACTTGACAGCCAGGTGTTCAGAGAACAACCTGGCTCTGAACACCAAGAAAACCAAGGAGATCTTTGTCAACTTCAGGAAGAACAGCACCGACCTACCCCCCCTGTACATCAACGGCGAGTGTGTGGAGAGGGTCCACACCTTCCGGTTTCTCGGCGTCCTTATCTCAGCTGACATCTCCTGGATAGACAACATCACAGCGGTCATCAAGAAGGCTCAACAGCGACTACACTTCCTGAGGGTCCTCCCTGGACCTGGACTCCAACCTGCTGCTGCCACTGTGCCTGCTGCTACGGCAGCTGCACAGTGGCAGACAGGGAGAGGCTCCAGAGAGTAGTAATTTAATTTAATGGCAGCACAGAAGATCATTGGTTGGCCTCTCCCCTCCCTGATGGACATTTACACCTCCCGCTGCCTCAGCAGAGCAGAAAACATCACCAAGGACAGCTCCCAACCTGGCTTTGATCTGTTTGACCTGTTGCCCTCAGGGAGGCGCTACAGGTGCATCAGAACGACTAACAGATTCAAGAACAGTTTCTTTCCAAAAGCCATAACCACTTTGAACTCACACATGCACTGACGTCACAGTCTTACCCCCAACCCCCGAACTTTCTTCTAGCAACCTGCAATATTTAATATTTAATGCTTTTGATAATATTGATAATTCTGTGCAATTTCATTACTGTGCAATATCATTACTTCACACCGCATATCACACTGTATATAAAACCATATTTATTTTTGATATATGTATATAGCATCTCAGAACTGTGCACCTTACCCCCCTTTTCTTTTACACTACTTATTTTATACCATGTTGTTGTTGCTTTTAATCTCATTGTACATGTGTATAATGACAATAAAAGGCATTTTATTCTATTCTACATGGTAGGATCTTGTTTGTGACCGGAAGTAACCTCAAAACACATGGATTTGGAAATAATGCCTTCTTTTAGGGGACGACGGACCAATGGAGAGAGTTTTCATCCAAATAACCGTTTATTGGTGAAACTTAGAAATGTTTGGGACTGTAAAATGTGAATCCACAAGGGAGAAGCATCTTTTCAGTCCGCTGCAGCATTAAAACTTGTTTTTGTCATGCCATTTTCTTATTAAATCTTTTTGTCAGTCTTCGTTGGACCAAGCCTCTTTTTCCTCAAAACTCAAGAAAACGCAACAGGCGTCGTGTGTACGGCAACAAGTGGAGCGACTTGGATCAAATAGATCTGCAGGTGTACTTGGGTCTGTTTATTCTTGCTGGCGTATACCGGTCAAGTAAAGAAGCCACAGCCAGTTTATGGAATGCTCTGTCTGGTCGAGGAATTTTTCGGGCTACGATGCCCCTCAAAATGTTTCACATCATCTCTAGGGTAATTCGATTCAATGATCGGGATACGAGACCAGCACGCTGTGCACGGGACAAGCTTGCTGCTATCCGTGACATCTGGGACAAATGGGTGTATCGGTTGCAGCTTATGTACAATCCAGAAGTTGATGTGACTGTGGATGAGTGACTGGCCCCCTTCAGAGGCCGCTGTGCCTTCAAGCAGTACATGCCGAGTAAACCTGGCAAGTATGGCATGAAGATCAGGGTAGCATGCGATGCCAGGACCAGCTATGCTTACAACATGCAAGTAATACACTGGCAAACCCGCTGATGCACAGCCAGAAAAACAACAGGGCAAGCATGTGGTTTTTGACCTTGGTCTCCGGGGACAAATCATCACATGTGATAATTTCTTCCCATCATATGCACTTGGCCAGGAGCTTCTCAAAAGAAAGCTATTCATGGTGAGCAATGAAAGGAAGAACAAACCTGAGCTTCCACCTGCACTGATTGCAACAAAAGACAGGGCCAGATATTCTTCGAAGTTTGCATTCTGATACACATACTCTTGTGTCCTATTGTCCCAAAAAGGGAAAGAAATGTGCTTCTGATGAGCACGCTTCATCAGGATGCTGCTGTCAGTGCCAGGGAAGACAAAAAGCCCCAAATCATCCAGGACTACAACATCAACAAAGGGAGACAACCTCGACATGGTACAGTATTACACTTTTTTAATTCAATATTTATCGTCATTCATGGATTTCATTTTTGTGTAATAAAATATAATAGTGTCAATTTTGAATGATTTATTGTTTGTTTCTTTTGTTGCAGTTTAGGAGTTTGTACACATGCAAGAGAAAGACAGCCCGTTGGCCCCTGGTGATCTTCTATAACATACTTGACATGTCCTCCTACAATTCATTTGTACTGTGGACTGAGATCAACCCGGCATACCATGCCACAGGAGGAGGCTGTTCCTTGAGGAGCTAGGGAGAGAACTGGTGACACCTCTCATCAAAAGACGCCAGGTTCTTCCCCACAGCCAGCCTCTGCCAGCTTGGTTGTGGATGACCAGAAGGATGCACCCTCACCCACCCGGCGATACTGCCCTGGCAAGAGCGATCTTACAGTTTTTCTCAATTGTTTACACACAATTACTAGTACTTGAGACACAATGACCACAACATGTAACTCATGCACCAACCCCCTGAACCAATTCTGCTAAACTACAAGCACAATTCCTGCTTTACACTCAAATTGCAGTTTTAAAACACACTCTTTTCAAACCACTACACACAATTCTCTGCATTTGGCACAATTTTCATGAAGGAAATCTCTTGTTTTCACGAGGAACACACTGCCATTCAAATATGCACACTGACTCATCACATGGGCAAACACCTGTCACACGGTTTTACAATTAGCAATCAGAGGTTTAGCATACAAGGGCAACAGGTGAGCTCTTCTGTGTTGTTCTGGGGTCCGTTTCAGGTAGGAGGTTCAACAAACTCTGAGTCTGAGCCTGACCTCTGAGTTGATTTACCCTGAGATGGGAAACTCTGAGTTTTCGGTTTCACAACAGCTGATTCGAGTTGGTTCAATCAGCTCGGAGTAGGTTGACTCAGGGTTACACGCGTGCACCAAAGACAGCATGAATGGAGCCATGATACTACGATTCACCATGGCAACAACCACAAACAAACGGGTCGGCGGAAATACTCATGCGCACATACAGCGAGTTTGAACATGTATTTCGTTAAAAAAGCAACACAGCGGCTGCTGCAAAGAGAGAGAAATTGCGCTGGAGAAAATTGCTGCTAGAGTAAATGCTTATATTCCAATATGATGTATATCATATTTAATCATAAGCTAATATTAGGCTACTTCAAATCTATTTCAGTTAGGTGCAATACTGCGGGCGAAAAAGTCCTAGTCTACTAATCCCATTCTGAGGCTGCAGCACCATCATTAACAGAATTATAATTCATAATCTTTTATTTCAAATGGTTTACATCATTCACCTGCAATCCTGTGGAACTCCTTTTAATGGCTCTTACTGGTGTGTGTCCAGGGAACACTACACATGTTTAAACTCTTTACTTTCACTGACCCGTAAACGGGACACTCACGCTCAAAGTGGACGCTGCTTAAACTTTGTTATAAATTTGACGCATTAAATCTTCAAAATATATGGTCATGCAGCACATCTATTGAAAGCTTAGACTGTCAGGATTTAATTAAGCCCAAACACAAAGCATGAGATGATTTATAGCAGTTATACAACGCTTCAGAGCGATCTCTTCTGACGTGCTTTATTAAAATTATTATTATCACCAAGGTTGTAGAAACAACTGTAATGCAAGAATGTGCTGGGATATAGAGCATGTCCATGATGGGTGACGGTAGTGATATGAGGATGATAAGGTTATGTAGCTTACATAACTGATAGACTGGGAAGAAAAACCATAGCGCTCAAATAGGAAGTTATCTGGAAATTAAAATGCGTCAATATCATCTTCCGACATGTTTAACTCCCTGCCATACAGCGTCTTCATCAACGGGATCGTCGATAAAAGGAAACGCCATGTTTTGAGAAAAAAACAATGTTTTAAAGTCTGCCTAACGGTTAATAAACCAACAATGTTTTATTTTATTCACGCCAATATAACAAACTGCGCTGAAATGCGGCTGATACAGACTGAATGAATGAATGAGGAAATGAAGAGCGCTGTGTCAGAGGGAGGAGCGTTAATTCTCTTCATACATCCATGGGGAGGAGTCTGAGAGAAACTCGAGGTTTCTTGAAGAAAACCTGCTCCCGACCAGGTTAGGTTCATAGGCTCAGTTACCATAGTAACTGACTCTGAGGTTAAGTTACCTCTCTTTCTGAAACAGAAAACCCAGAGTTTCCCTCATCTCTGGCTTAACAAACTCAGAGTTTCCACTAATCCTCCTACCTGAAACGGACCTCTGCTTGGCCAGGGAAACATTGCTTGTGATGTGGATGAGGTGCTGTGGTCAGACCCAAACAGAAGAGAAGATGCAGCAAATGTGTTGTTTTTTTATTTTTATTTTACAACACACTTATGTATGTACTGTCTGTAGTAAGTGTAACACTGAATAAAAAAGGCCTAAGTCATTATGATGAATGGAGAAGAAGTGTCATAGTGTTTTACATTGAGCACGTCAGTGTTCAACTGGTTCTTATAAATGTCTATTCATATGACGGTCTGTGTGTGTCATTTGAAAACAAAATACCATTTTGAGAAGAAATAACATTGTTTTGAATGTAAAGTTTCATTTTGCAGGAGAATTGAGGGGTTTTGTGTGTGTGTGTGTGTGTGTTTTAGATTTGTGTGTAGAGTTCTGAGAGTATGAGGCATGCTTTCAGAAAATGTGTGTAAACAATCGAGAAAAACTGTAATCATAGTGTTTTACATTGAGCACATCAGTGTTCAGCTGGTTCTTATAAATGTCTATTCATATGACACACAGCCCTGTGTCCTTAAAAACTGAGGTTGGTTGGTGAGGTAGTCCAATATCCATCCAGTGAGGTGGAGGCCAACACCCGTCCGCTCCAACTTTTCCCTCAGAAGCGTTGACTGGATGGTGTTGAAAGCGCTGGAGAAATCATAGAATGTGATTCTCACAGTGCCTAATACGTCATTTTATTTTTTCAAATGAATGTAAGAATGCAATCAGGGTGTTAATAGTAGGGTAGGCAGGGCTGCAGGAGTAGCAGCTACTGTTGCTTGCTGCTCACATGTGCTCGTAGGATGTTAAATTTTCCAAGTGACATCAATGCATTTATTTATACAGTAATGCATTTATTTATATTAATGCATTTGTTCATGCATTTATGTATACACATTACCTATCTTATGTGTTCGCGTTACTGTGTAAAGGAAATCAACGAGGTGTACATTTAAATCCATTTATGCACATTAATGACAGTAGTGCATTAAAACATTTGTTCAATGCATTAAGTTTCTACTTAGCTTTGAAGTTGGAAATATGGACAAGTACAAAGTACAAAGAAGATGGTTTTATATTCTTGTCTTGTTCTTGTCTAGAGCATTTAAGTTAAATACCAGATACGTTAGCTATATTAATGGTTTGCGTTCCAAGAAGGGCAAAAGGACAATGATGCCGTGAAACACGTATTTATACATTAAAGCATAAATGCATTCACTTAAACATGAATGCATTTTTTCGTGCATCAATGCAATTTAATGTATGTGACAACTCAACTCAAGAAGTTGTATAGCAAAATTACTGCCCAGTTCACTTGAATTTTCCAGTTTTGTGCATTAATGCACAAATGTACACATGTATGAGTTTATGCATTAATTCACAAATGCATTCATGTAGGCATTAATGCACAAATGTATTTGTTTAGGCATGAATGTATGTGGATATGCCTTATAGGTGCAGTATGAGTTCCTGCATGGTTTCAGCGCGATTTCATTTTTGTCTCAAATGCTAGACATCTCTCCTTGATCCTCTAGCTGCCTGCCCCCTGAATACACTGTGAAAAAGCCCGGTCTCGGGAGACAACACAGGGGTCGTAAACATCAAACAAACACTAGGCACACAGGTTGTGCACCAAAATACAACAAACCATGTTCCAGCCAATCACCGACAAGATGGTTGGGGGAGGGGTGCTTTTAGAGCAGCAGCCTTAATTTCAGTGAAAAAGACACCCACCCCCTCCCTCAAACATCTTGTCGTGTTTGGCTGGAACATGGTTTGTTGTATTTTTGGAGGACAGCCTGAGTCAGCCCCTGGAGGACAGCCTGAGTCAGCCCCTGGAGGACAGCCTGAATCACAATGCACAGGAGAGCCTGCCCATGGAGGCCAGTCGACGTATGCATCATTGTTCCAGGTACTCTGCATCAATCCTTGAAAAGGTCCTGCCGATGGAAACTGGCTTCCCCGACAGAACCATTTTTAGCATCTTTGTTTGCTATGTGTTGCGATTCAAGGAGTCTATCGTGTACTATGTTGGGTGGAAGGTAGAATGTCTGTCAATTGATGACCAGATCCTGATGACTCTGATGAAGCTTCGTCATAATTACACTAACATGCATCCCTATCATAATTACACTAACCTGCATTTTGGTCAGTTTTTCCAATGTAGCTCATCCTGCGTGACTAATGTAATGATGACTTTCATCTATGTTCTTCCATGTTGATATAATTTATTAACCTGTTTGTCAGTAACACAGTACTGCACTTGTTGAAAATGTTATGGTGAAATATTGAAAGTTAAACATGTAAATCCACATGTGGTAACACATGATCACAGGGAAAATTCATGTGGTTTTTATGTAAGGGAATTGAACTGCACCCCCCCCCCCCCCCCCATTTTGCATGACTTCTTTCAATAGGATGTAAAATATGGCAAATGTTCATGATTTTATCATTGGCTGTGGGGCACTTGACCTCCTTTATCTTGGGCACCTTTTTAGCACTCACTTGTGTCAAATCTGAATCGTGGTCTGATTTATCTTTTGCGGGTTTCCCATCACCGGTTCCATCATCTTCTGATGAGTTTTTCAACCGTTTCTCTAAAATGAAATCACATCACGTGGATCAGTTCGCAACCGAGTGTGAAGCGGCTGGGATGAGGATCAGCACCTCTAAATCTGAGGCCATGGTTCTCAGCAGGAAACCGATGGAGTGCCTTCTCCAGGTAGGGAATGAGTCCTTACCCCAAGTGAAGGAGTTTAAATACCTGGGGGTCTTGTTCGCGAGTGAGGGGACAATGGAGCGGGAGATTGGTCGGAGTATCGGCGCAGCGGGGGTGGTGTTACATTAAATCGCACCGTTGTGATGAAAAGAGAGCTGAGCCAGAAGGCAAAGCTCTCGATCTACCAGTCAGTTTTCGTTCCTAACCTCACCTATGGTCATGAAGGCTGGGTCATGACTGAAAGAACGAGATCCAGGGTACAAGCTGCCGAAATGGGTTTCCTCAGGAGGGTGGCTGGCATTAGAGATAGGGTGAGGAGCTCGGAGTAGAGCCGCTGCTCCTTCGCGTCGAAAGGAGCCAGTTGAGGTGGTTCGGGCATCTGGTAAGGATGCTGTGTTCCAGGCAAGTCCAGCTGGGAGGAGGCCTCGGGGAAGACCCAGGACTAGATGTAGGGATTATATCTCCAACCTGGCCTTGGAACGCCTCGGGATCCCCCAGTCGGAGCTGGTTAATGTGGTTCGGGAAAGGGAAGTTTGGGGTCCCCTGCTGGAGCTGCTCCCCCCGCGACCCGACACCGGATAAGCAGACGAAGATGGATATATGGATGGAAATCACATGGAGCATTGAATTCCTTACTTGCCAGTCCTGTTAATGGGTTACCCCAAAGCATTACAGCCACACAATACGTTCTGAATAATGTACGTTTTCTGAACGGACTCGTAGCCAGACTCGCTCCTTCAGAACGATGGTCTCATGTTATCTTATTTACTGCCTCGATTGCGAGCAAGACCTGCACTCACCGAGGCGTTTCCCTCCAAGGTAGTCTCTGAAAGCCAGGCCTTTCCACTGCTGATCTGTTACGGAGTAGAGAAGGTCCTCTTTGTCCCCGGACGCCGGTTGGGGTGGCAGTCACGCCTCCAAAATGTCCTTGGCTTTAGTCCTGTTGCTTCCCTAGATCACCCCAGCTAGCAGCCTCTGCACTGTGGCCACTGACCCCTTTCCTGCCCACGACGTGCTCTGTATGACATTAGGCCAATAGCCGAGCAAGGACAAGCAAAAAATGAATGAGCAAAATGATGTAAAGCAGAAGAAAAAGTTAGAAGGGAGGGGATGCTTGTTTGTTAGAAAAATTATGCTTACAATAGGTTTTGCTTAATTTTAGTGTTAAACTATGTAGGAATAAATGTGACCTGTTGACCAACTGTGGTCTGGCCCAAACGGCCGAAAACCTAAAATCTGACTCCAATTTAAGGTCACAAACTACCCCGCCTTTACGTGTTCGTTTTTCTGGTGGATCAACAAAAACTCAGGATTCGTTCAGTTAAAAGTATAAGAAGCTTAAGTGAATGATAATTGCAAAATACAAAGACTTGTGCACAAGGATCAGATTATATCAAAAGACAATCTATCTCTCTCGCCTAGCAAACAGACAGTGTCTTCCCAGGATTTGATGCATCCTCTAGCTTTCCCTTAGTTCATATTCTCTTTTCTGCCCGCCTGTGGCACCTTATCTTTTTTGGACATTCTCCCGACCTGCCGCTCTGTCCAGGGTGTTCTTCGACCTTTTCGGCCCCGGTTTAGCAATATGTTTCTTACCTTTGGCTTATCTCATCCCATGGGCACTCAACAGTTTTAGACTCATAGTTACTTTATGATCGTATTCTTTTTACCAAACGTACGCATTGGTTACAAATTTAGGATGTTCTCACCCAAACTGGGCGCCTGTGTGCTCTCTGTATCATTATTAGGCATGGGAACTGAGAAAAGCCAACACATTCATTTTCTTCCTGAACACAGCTCCAATTGTCTCCCCCAAGAAGAGGAGGTTTTCTCTTCTGATGAAGGTTGTTAATCATTTTCTGAGCAAAGTGCTGTGTTTTCGAATTTTAATAATGTCTTATCTCTCCTAAGACCAGATGGCCTTTCTTCCTCATGGCTCAGAGGAACAGAGAGAGAGAGAGACAACTGTCAGGTCATAATTTCTGAGGCCCTTTCATTCTAAATAAAATAATCCTACAACTATTTGCATGAAGTCTGTGTGCAACTATTTCTGTTTCTCATGAGATAATCACAAGGGCCTGAGGGCAGAGTGTATGTGGAGGAAACCTGACCAGAGATAAGAAGAAAGCTACTGATTGCATGAACCAAATAACTAACTTGACTCTAGGGGTGTCACGATTCTCCAAATCCTCGATTCGATTTCCTTTTTCGATTCTAAGGTCACAATTAAATTTGATTCTTGATTTTTACTCTTTTTTTTAAGCACAGGTTGTTGCTATGCCATTTTTAGACTAGACTTGTATGTAATATAATATCTGACCTTTGTTCGCAATGTACCACATTACATTGTCAAATTTAAAACATTTATTAACAACATAATGTAACAATAACATCAATAATCAATTGGAAACTTGACAATTTGTCAATAAAGTAAAAAGAAAAAAACGTTTACCGACATTCCTAAGGGCAGACGCTTGCACCACACAGAGTTTGGTGTTTGAAGCCCCCAACGTCATCTTCCAGGCACCGCACTAGGATTAGACAATGGCTATGGTTGAAGGCAAGGCAAGGCAATTTTATTTATATAGCACATTTCAGCACAGGGCAACTCAAAGTGCTTTACATAAAACACCAAACATTAAAAAGCAGAGATCATAAATAGAAAAATAAAAATAATATAAAAATATTAAAAACACAAAGATTAATTAGATAAAATACACAATTAAAATGCACAGTTCAGTTTAAAATTGATGCAAGTTAAAATTCGCAGTACAGTATATAAATTACGGAAAGGCAGCATCAAAAAGAAAGGTCTTCAGCCTCGATTTAAAAGAGCTGAGAGTTGCGGCGGACCTGCAGTTTTCAGGTAGCATGTTCCAAATGCGTGGGGCATAAGTACTGGATGCTGCTTCAGCCTGTTTAGTTCTGACTCTGGGGACTACAAGCAGACCTGTCCCAGACGATCTAAGAGGTCTAGCTGGTTCATAGTGCAATGACAGATCTGAAATATATTTTGGCCCTAATCCATTTACAGATTTATATACCAGAAGAAGTATTTTAAAATCAATTCTTTGAGGCACAGGAAGCCAGTGCTGCCCACCCACAGCGAGGGAGAACTAATCACTCAATGAAATCCCGACTGTTTGCTGTCCTGGCTCCCAAATGGTGGAATGAGCTCCCTATTGACAACAGGATGGCCGAAAGCCTACACACATTCCGCCGAAGGCTAAAAACACCTTGGATAATAAAAAAAGTATATATATATATATATATATATATATATATATATATATATATATATATATATATATATATATATTAGGGCTGTCAATCGATTAAAAAATGTAATCAAATTAATTACACTGTGATTAATTAATCTAATCGCATACATAATTTTTGCTGTGAAAGTATTTTAAATATTTCAATTCAAATGAATCAATGAATAATCAGCATTAGTGACATTAAAGTAAAAAAACAACTTTTTATTATTATTTTCACTGTTCAAATAATGACCATATATATAACAATCAACAATATGACCTAATATGCTGAGGAAATAAATTCAAAAGGGTATTTTACAATAACTACAAATGCACCGCGAGGCTGTAGATTACCAGTTTCATTGAACGCACCATCTCCGTCTGTGTTTTTCCGACAGCGTAAGAAACACGGTCAAACTTTACACCGTTAAGCGTTAGCTGTCAGCATTTTAACCGTGTTTAATCCTCCAGCTACTAGCTAGCAGAAGGCTAACGTTACCTGCTGTTGAGTGTAGTGTTAACCATAGACAATTAAAGAAACTAGCGTCATGTGCAGCAACAATGTTTCTGTTGTGCATTCTCTTGTCTTCCTCCTTCATTTTACAGTCAGAACGGCTCTGGGTGAAAGGTCAATATGGAATGGATTCATTTGTGTTCATTTTTTTAACACACTATTTTTTCTCAGACGCATTATTTCGATTAATTAATCTGAGAAAAAATAGCGCATTAGAAAAAATAACGCAGATTCATCCATTCCATATTGACCACCATTCAACTGTAAAATGCGTTGCTACAGGCAACAGAAACATCGCTGCACGTGACGCTAGTTAACACTACACTCAACAGCAGGTAACTGTCTTCTGGTAGCTGTGCCAAGAGAAATCTCAATCATTCCCAATCTTGCAGAGACGGAGAGCGTAGCTATATGTAAGGAGATAAAATAGGTGGTAACACTTTACAATAAGGTACACAAAAAAAAATAGGTAGTTAATGATTAGGTACTGTTTTTGAAAGGGTAGTTACCCTTTTTCAGAAGGGTAACGAATGATTAGTTACTAGTTACCCTTTTTCAGAAGGGCAGTGCCTGAACCGGAGCCTGAACTGAAATACATATAATATATTTATAATGTATATAATATAAAATATAAAAAAGGAAACAACAGCGACATTAAAGAACGGCTTGTTTATTGCTAAGGACATATGGTCAAAATTTGATTGATTAATAATGCAATAACAATAACTTATTTCACCAGTAAATTGCTGGTACATGACAAAAACAAGCACCAGATGGGAAAAGGGCATTTTACAATAACTTAAAATGCACCACGAGGCTGGCGAGTTTCAAGTGAATGCACCGTCTGTGTGTTGTTTTTCCAACGGCAGCTGCAGTCAGACTGTTACTGGTGATGGAATCCTCTACAGGGAAATACAGACACACACCGCTTAACGTAAGCTGTCAGCATTTTAACCATTGTGTTTAATCTAGCTACTAGCTAACTTTAATGTAGCGTCCCGTGCGGAGATGCTTCTGAAAAAAAAGTTGTGTTCTTATTTGGTCTCCTTACTACCGTTTACATCACACTATTGGCACCGCGTTTCGGTACCCAACCATATGTAAAACACTGTGGATGACAGTAAGGAATATATAGCCATTGAAGTGAAATCAATGGTTTTATAATAACACAAAATCAAAGGCTGAACTTTTTGCCTTTCTTCATAACAGGCACTAAACTCAAAATAAACAATAGAGCAGGGATCTTCAACAGGGGTCCGGGACCCCTAGGGGGTCCTCAGAGTCAATGCAGGTGGGCCTCCAAATTATTGTTGAAAAATTTTAAAAGTCTTAACATTAATCCAAAATATTATTGGCAAATATAAATCCCAACTGCTAACTGGTAAGGTAGTCACTAAGGTAGCCATCCACAGACAGTGTTCATCCTAAGGATTCACTGTGACTCATGTATGTATAAAAACATGATTTTAAAAACCATGCCAACAATTATTAAGCTATTTGAATAGCTTAGTATTCTATGCACTTAACATGTATGTGTAAAGGCTTTTGGCCGCCCTACACGTTATTGTAGGCCCAGTTTATTTTGCAACTTAATTTTATACAATATATGTAGTAGGGGGTGCCTGCTCTGTCTCTCTTTCAGTTGAGGGGTCCTTGGCTTAAAACACGTTGAAGACCCCTGCAATAGAGCATGCTGTTAGCATCGACACACAAAACATTTTCAACGATTTAACTAATACATATTACGTATGTCATGCACCAATCTTCCAAGGGGGCCTTTATGTTTATTTGCCAGCCAATGTTTCCATTCAATGAATGCCAGATGTTTTTTCAGTGTCTTCTCTGTTCGGTTTCCCCGTAGTCTCCACACTTGCGATTTGTATGTCGACCAAGCACGCTCAATGTTTTGGGTGTGGGCTCCTGTGTCTGGGTTAATGAATGACTGGCTGTGGTTTACTGAAAAATGTACAAAACCACTCTCTGCAAGTGCAGTCATGTACGCCCTCCACCTGCCCGTGACAACCTTGGTACCTTGGCGTACATGTTTCATGACAATTGGAATCAAGTGTTGTCTTGAACGCTTCTTAACCAGCCTGAGGATAGGTCTTCTCTGACTTCCTTTGTTTCCCAGGATTCCAAACACCCATTTCTCCTCTTCCAGGTATCACCAAATCTCCCTCTAACATACTGTATTAAACAATAAAAACAAAAACGATGAAATTAATAAAAGCAAACATTATGACTCTCATTGATAAATAACATAATAATAATAAAAATCTAAAAGTCAAATAATATTCGGTTTGCACAGTTGAGATAGTAATGCTCCTCTGGCCATTGAATATGTTCAATTAAAATATGAATAATTTTTGCAAGGTAAAGTTACTTATTTTCATATGCACAAAGTCCTACACTGTGGCATAGACACAATTGATAGATAGATAGATTTGTATTGATCCCGGTGTTGCAGCAGCAAAATATCAGACACACAGCACACATACAGAATATACATTAAATCATAGGAAACAATATACATGAAATAATAATAGAATACTACAAGAGCAAATATTCAAAATATATACAAATTGGAATTAAAATGTACAACTGTTTCAATAGATATAGATAAACTTATTTTGCAAGTTGGGGAATAAAAATGTACAACTGTTTCACTAGTAATGATAGAATGTAGATAAACCTATTGTGCAAGGTGCATTCACTGCAGTAAACTATAAGTGATAATTCACGCTAACAATACATATGGATAATCCATTTTAATTCAAATATTGTAGACTTAATGTGTCACTTCTTTCAGATGTGAGTGTGGTAAAGAAATTAAAACAACACTTTAAGGTTGTTGTGTCACCATCAATTAAATTGGATGTGTTAGAGGAAAATCATAGAAATAGCATCTCGGTTGATAAACAACATTTTTTTGACACTAAAATAAGAGAACTTGAGTCAAAACAAGAAAACAGCAGAAACTCAACATTAATTTAATTGAATGAAATCATGTATACATTAGATAAACTAAATCTGTTTGGGAGAGATAATTTGTTGTTATTTTTTTATTTTTCTATCATTTCACTGTGTATTTACTGCACGTAGGGCTTTCCTCTCTGTACATGTAACACATGTAAATATTGGAGATGTATTCAAGCACAAAAGGTTGGCGAGTTGGCTAATTTCCTCCTGAACAGGTAATCATTATATAGTACTAGGGACTGGCATTTTCAGTCATTTCCACATTTGTGTACTCACATTGAATGTATAGGGTACTCAAGTTAGTACTAATTGAGACACAGCCAGTAAAGTGATCCAAACTGGTGGTCCTGGTGAACGCTGCAATGCTAACACATGCTACTGCTAACATTACTGGAAAACCAGGCAAGTCGGCCATGGCTGTTTACAACGTGTAGCCTGTTGGCCGTAGCCTACAAACCTAAAGTAATTTTAAGCCATGAAAGGATGGCTGTAAATCAGGTAGAGAGGGGCGTGAGTTTAGTTGTTGGTGCCGTTATTTTAGGCAGAGATAGTGTGTCTGTCAGTCGGGTACAGAGGCTTGCGAGGTCATGATGTTTTATCTGCTGTTTCTGTTAAGCCGAGATAGGGTGACTGTCAGTCGGCTCCAGAGCTCTGCGTGAGCACAGGCTTTTATGATTGTCAATGTAGCCAGCATCCAACATTAGCTTATTTGCTGCTCTGCGGAGTAATGTTTGCTATGTAAGACTAGCAAACATTGTTGGATGCTGCAGTGTCAACCTGGGGTCCGTTTCATGAAGGAGGTTCAACTAACTCCGAGTCTGAGCCTGACCTCTGAGTTGATTTACCCTGAAATGGGAAACTGAGTTTTCGGTTTCACAACAGCTGATTCGAGTTGGTTCAATCGGCTCGGAGTAGGTTGAATCAGGGTTACGCACGTGCACCAAAGACAGCATGAATGGAGCCATGATACTACGATTCACCATGGTAACAACCACAAACAAACGGGTCGGCGGAAATACTCATGTGCACATATGCGAGTTTGAACATGTATTTAGTTAAAAAAGCAACACAGCGGCTGCCGCAAAAGAGAGAGAAATTGCGTGGGAGAAAATTGCTGCTAGAGTAAATGCGTATATTCCAATATAATGTATATGATATTTAATCATAAGTGTAGCTAATATTACTGACAAACTATTTATTTTAGGTGCAATACTGCGGGCGAAAACGTCCTAGGCCTACTAATCCCATTCTGAAGCTGCAGCACCATCATTAACAGAATTATAATTCATAATCTTTTATTTCAAAGGGTTTACATCATTCACCTGCAATACTGTGGAACTCCTTTTAATGGCTCTTACTGGTGTGTGTCCAGGGAACACTAGAAATGTTTAAACTCTTTACTTTCACTGACCCGTAAACGGGACACTCACGCTCAAAGTGGACGCTGCTTAAACTTTGTTATAAACTTGACGCATTAAATCTTCAAAATATATGGTCATGCAGCACATTGGTTGAAAGCTTAGACTATCAGGATTGAATTAAGCCCAAACACAAAGCATGAGATGATTTATAGCAGTTATACAACGTTTCAGAGCGATCTCTTCTGACGCCGTTTTATTAAAATGCTCCGCATCACCAAGGTTGTAGAGACAACTGTAATGCAACACAAAGAATGTGCTGGGATGTAGAGCATGTCCACGATGGGTGACGTTAGTGATATGAGGACGGATAAGGTTATGTAGGCTACATAACTGATAGACTGGGAAGAAAAACCATACTGCTCAAATAGGAAGTTATCTGGAAATTAAAATGCGTCAATATCATCTTCCGACATATGTTTAACTCCCTGCCATACAGCGTCTTCATCAACGGGATCGTCGACAAAAGGAAATGTCATGTTTTGAGAAAACACAATGTTTTAAGTCTGCCTAACAGTTAATAAACCAACAATGTTTTTTTTTTAAATTCATGCCGATATAACAAACTGCACTAAAATGCGCCTGATACAGACTGAATGAATGAATGAGGAAATGAAGAGCGCTGTGTCAGAGGGAGGAGCGTTAATTCTCTTCATACATCCATGGGGAGGAGTCTGAGAGAAACTCGAGGTTTCTTGAAGAAAACCTGCTCCTGACCAGGTTAGGTACACAGGCTCAGTTACCATAGTAACTGACTGAGGTTAAGTTACCTCTCTTTCTGAAACAGAAAACCCAGAGTTTCCCTCATCTCTGGGTTAACAAACTCAGAGTTTCCACTCCTCTGTGAACTTTGAGTCCGGGGGGGAGGGGCCGGGGAAGCCAACTCTATCCATTATTTAGAATTTGGACTGCAGTAACTATTTTAAACGCTAGCTGTCAGTATTACACATAGACCACACATTGTAAATTGGATCATGTTTGTCATATAAGGCTGATTTCATGTTGCCAGCAGGAGGCTCTATGAATAACAGTTAATATTGTCATAGCGAGCCATTGTTTGATGCTGTGGTGGAAAATACCCAGGGTGCAGCAGGTGTAGATTAATTAACTGTTTTAGAATAATTGAAGATGAAACAAGTAACAAGAAATAGTAGACTGAAACCAATGTAGGTTTTTGTAATTTATTGAAGTACATATATTCTACGCAGAATAGGAGAACTCGTTCACAAGATGCACGCAGCAACATGTGGAAGAGTCTTCAAAGTTCACACATCAAGAACATCAGCTTAAATACACAGATAAGAGAGAGGGAGTGACATCGCTTTAAGCACACAATTCAATCTAATAACAAATGAAGATAGACCTTCTGGTCTGTCTGGTTCACAGGGATGTTGTGTCGTATAACTTGTAGAGACCTTGTGACTACGGTTGTATCTCAGTAAACCTAGGTTGGCTATTTTCTCACAGACAAATGTATTTAACTTCTCCTTGGGGGAGACATAACAAGAGCACATACAGAAAGACATAGTTACTTGGGTAAAATATAATTTTGCCATCACAATGCCTATTTCTAAAACACTTAAAATATTAAATCTTTCAACATTTTGGTGAGTTTGTTTTAGCATGTTTAGCACCTCAAAACAAGTATTAATATTATTTCCCCTGCCATTTTATCCTGACAGACTTTATGTGGGATTGAAAAACAAATGTTGAAGTTCTGTAATGTAATGTAATGTAAAAGTTGTATTGATGCAAAATGCTAAAGTTACAGTTCATACACACCTTCCTTTTGTGGTAGAAATTGCTTTCGTCAAGCATGACAAATTCATCCCGTCCTCCAAGTTTCATTTTCCCCCTCCTTTCTCTTCTCTTAATTGCCCTCTGGCAAACTTTAGCAATTTGGTCATGTTTGCCCACCACTAAAAATAGGAATGGGGAAATTAAAAGCGTACTTAATTAAACAATACTTACCACTGAAATCTGTCAACGTTTGTGTGTTTCTTCATTTTCATGCTCTTTTTGCAGATTTTGCATTTCACTTTCGCTTTAAGCAACTTCTTTTTCTGCAGCCATTCTATCATTTTTTTGTTTCTTTTAAAAGTTTGTTTGCCCTCAATGAGACGGCGTACTTTCACGTACAGTGCCATACCCTTGCTACAACACCAAGAAATTTTGCATCAAGGCAGGCAGAGACGACAGTTTACACATGCGCAGTTTGTACACGTCGCAGGAACGTACAACACGTTCAAAGCTCGTGACGTTGAAGTGACCCGCTCACATTTCTCCTTAGCACTACAGCCAAACTAAACCGTCTCTGGTATAACCATCACGTTAACGTTAACTATTGTTATTCGTTTGGGTTTTATGGAAGTTGGCATCCCATTTTTTGCAGTAACTACTGCCTCAACACGTTAACCAGTGGCGGCTGGCCAATAGAGGACGCTAGGGCGCCGCCCCCCTTAAGCCACAAAAAATAAAAAAATAAAAATAAATTAAAACAATTAAAACAAAAATAGTAATAATAATGAAAAAAACATCAGTATATCAATATTTGTGTGTTTTAAATATGGAATGCACCCAGTAATACATGTAAAATATGATACAAAATCATATTTGCAACCTTTCCTCTGCCTGTCTGACCGCTTCATCAGCTCTGGGGCGATAGAGAAAGCGCCCCAAGGAGGCGGGTCTATGTAGCAGTTAAGCCAATTGCTAATTTAAGATATGAATGTATGACATAAAATTTAGTCAATCAGCGTTCTTAAATCGAATCCAAGAAGGGCGATCATTTTATCGCCCCAAGCCCTGATAAAATAAGGACTGGGCTCTAGGGGCGCCATTTTTACTAAACGACAATGGCGAGCGCGGACGTTACTCCTCCAAGACCAAACCCTAACTCGGTGAAATCTCTCCTCCAAGATCCGTTTGAGAGGAGAACTTTGTCGGAGAAAGTTCGGGTGAAAGAGCTGGGCCCAGATCAACCTGACCTCTCAATCAAACAACAGGCTAGCGAAAAAGGGAAGCAGTATATGCGCGGCTTCTCCCATAGCTGGTACACCAGGAAGGGTTGGCTAGCTGGGTGCACTCATGCTAATGCTTTATTTTGCTTTCCGTGCTTGCTTTTTAAAACGACGGGGACAGATCCAGCATGGACAATTACCGGAGTGAGGGATATGAAGCACCTGTCAGAGAAGGTAAAGAAACACGAGAACACCAGGGCACATATGGATAACTCTGTAAAGCTAGCCATATTAGGAAGGGTGAACATTGCTACGCAGCTGGATGACGGCCACAGGATTGCAGTGAGGAGACATAATGAGGGGGTGGATAAAAACAGGCACATTTTATCCAAAATTATCGATTGTGTGAAGTTTTGTGGTGCTTTTGAGTTGGCCTTGCGTGGGCATGAGGAGACTGACTCCTCGGACAACCCCGGCATTTTTCGGGGCTTGGTGGATTTTGTTGCCTCCCTATATGTTTTGTATCAATTAATTGTTGCAGTTCTGGAGCACATTAACAATTAGTTACATTTAGTTTGATCATAAAATACTTTATGCTATTCTTCCAGTCAAAGGTTTGAGTTCAGCCACTTGATATCCATTTCTATATTATACATCCTTTATACAGTGTAAGAATTCCTATAAACTTTATAATAATTTCATGTTATTGTCCACTTTCCACTCTGTTCTGACAGCATGCATATTGTGTTGCCTATTTACTACCAATGGCACCAACAGCCTTTCCAAAAGATGTTACTTATGTCTCGAAATAGTCAATTGTTTACAAGTTCAGTTTAAATGCAAATGAAAGGCTTGTGTTTGTGCATCATGATGTTTATGTTTTTGTGTACGAATGCCTCAACTTTTTAATATTGGCATTAAATAATTACTGACTATTTCACTGAGCACTGCTGTCCTGCAGTTTGTGTTAAATTTTATTGCGATGGTTACGGAAACAAAAAAGTATGGCACAGCCCCACCGAGAATATTTTTCACCAGCCGCCACTGACGTTAACCTCTAATGGAGCCTGCGAGAAAAAGCAGTACATATTTAGAATTTTAATATTAAAGCAGAACTCCGGCCAATTTGTACGTTAATCTTGCTAAATATAACTATGCGAGACCTGTCTATAGCAAAAACAATTAGCGCAAAAGCAGCTACCTAGCTGGAGCTGCTGCAGCTAATGCCCACCGCTCCCATTTAGCTACAACGTCAGTTATGGGGGCATAAATCAAATAGTGCCTTTGTGTACCTTAACAGAAAAAAAAATGCAATTAAAATGTCTGTGTAACATAAACAGACATGCCCTTACATGACAACAAGAAGCATTTTCAACATTCACCTACCCTGTTAGCTGCTAGCTAGTCAGGCTTCCTAATAATCATCATGCAGCAGTCCTGTGTGTATGTGTAGCATATATATATATATATATATATATATATATGTATATATATCCATTTTGTGGCATTGGAGAGTAGTATTCTCTGCTGTGGGGATCGTTGTGGTAATTTCCGACCGGAGGCCGTGCTTCTGCTTCCTGCCGCAGCCAACAACAATCGCGAGAGCGCCTGCTGGTCGTGGCTGTTCTCTGGAGGACCGGTGATGCCTTCACGGCAATTGTTTTTTGTTTATTTCCCCTCAAAAATAGGTAATTGAGCGCTGTAGTGGTTATGAGCATATTATTGACTATGTAACTACATGGAAACGGGCAGAATTACAGAATTATTCCTGTGCCTTGTTCAGTAAAACACTAACAGATGGCTAGCGGCAGTCTCATGCTCAAGTCCCGTGTGAATTCAGTTGTAACAAGATAAATAACAGTGTAGGTCGGAGGAGCTACAGTGTAGCGTGAAGAGCGGAGGTGTTCACAAGGGAAGAAGCTTGGAGTAAGAAAAGTGTATCTACTGTGGAATAGAAATGGTTCGCGTTTCCGAATTGTGGCAACAGAATGAAAATATACAAGAACCTAAACTTTCATTGTCTACCTTTCCGTAACAATGAGATTCGGCAGTTGTGGCTAGTTGTACTTCAGGTTGATGTGCAAACTCCCATACAAGTACTACGCGCTCAAGATCACCGCATTTGCAGCGAACATTTTGACACGGATGACTACTCAGACACAACACAGCGGGGCCATTCCGCGAATGAAGACGGCTGCAGCCACTGTGCAGGTAATGTTATATTCATAAATTAATTAGCTTACATTTGGGCACAGGCGGCTTGAGGAAGGATGTACAGCAACACGTTTTTCTAGTCTCATTTGCTAAATTATAATTCTCTCACCAGCTTCTAGGTCTTCAAATCTATTTTATTTGGGCTATGTTTTATGAGAATACAATGGACTGATGGAAAAAATGGTGGAGGGGTTTGCAGTTTCAGGTGAGGGGGAGGTGTGTGATGATTATACAGACTACGACCTCTCTGCGAATTACTGTCAGAGTAATTCATAGTAATTGCAAATGTTACTGTGTTATGCAGTTGAATAACAACATTATTTTATTTCTACTTCCTACTTATTCAGGAGACTGGTGCTGGTGTGCCCCTGAATGAATCACAATTTTCTGCAGTGCCACAGTCAACCCCAAAGAAAACTCTCCAAAGAGGTAGTCAATCCGGATCAAGCCGGTCTGGTCTGTCCTCCTGCTTGACCTTACTTCTCTCTAGTCCAGAGGCATCATCTGTAAGACCTCGCACAAAGCCTTCACTAACTGGGACATATATATATAGCACGACCTCCTACATGTGAACTATCAGTGGTAAGGCTTGCAATGATCAAAGTTTTTTTTACAAATTTTCAATCACATTTGCCATCACTAGAGTGTAATATTATTTTCTAACATCAAGGACCAGGGAGCCACTGCAGCCTATTTGGATGTCCCCAACACAGCCAGTGGAGATGTGTCACAAGTGAGTTGAATGGCTTTTCTTTTATGTCTCTGTAATGTTAGATTTTGCATGACAATGCTTATTCTGTGCTACATAAATAAATGTAAATGTATGTAGACTTCAAAATCATGTCATTTATGCTTCCTACAACAACTACATTGTAATTTTCACAAACAACAGGACGATGAAAAACATTCGGCAACATTGGATGTGAGCACGAGCTTTGGGGAAATGCTTTTATCCAACAGAAGTTTTGCACCATCTAGCGACACCCCACCATCAAGCTCTGGTTCAGGCTGAAAATGAAAGAAAGTGGATTGTGAATGAATCCAGACTATTAGAACTGTTCAACACATGCAGGACCTGCGGCTCAGCCGTGGAAAACAAACGAATCATAACCCATGGCAGCCAAATCCGAGTTCTTTGGACATGCTTGAATGATCACTCAGGAAGTTGGGCTTCATGTCCTGACATCAGAGGGATGGCAGAAAATAACCTGATCATCGGCGCGTCCGTTTTCACAGGAACCACCCATACCACCATCTTGGACTGGGCTGAGCTTCTTCATACCCCAATTCTGAAGAAAACTCAGTATTACTCAATGCAATCTGTCTACCTAATACCAGTCATTCAACAAGCACACAGGGATCAACAGGAGAAAATAATGGAACGTCTCGTGCAACTTTGTGCCTCAGGAAATAAACTCGAGCTCTGTGGTGATGCTAGAAGTGACAGTACAGGTAAGCATTTTGCTTGAACTGTAAATCCTAACTACAGGAGTTATAATATAAAGTATTGTGATCATTCTCAGTATACTGTATAATGACACATGGCAACCCAACAACATAGTTACCTATTCATCACTTTTTTCCTCAAAACAGGTTTCAGTAGCAAATACTGTACATATTCTTTTCAAGATGATGCCACAAAAGAGATAATTCATTTTTAATTAGTTCAGGAAATTATCATCTATGTTACGTAACTTCTTTGTCTGATCGGTCAATATTATTCTCTAGGTTACAGAAACAACCAGCTCAGTTGCCATGGAGGTGTTGGGATTTCAGAGGGGTCTGGATTATTTGCTTGACAGGGGAGTGGATGTTGGTGTTGTCACCACTGACAGATCACCATCCGTCCGCAAAACTCATGAAGGACAACTACACAAGTATCCAACATGAATTTGATCCCTGGCATGTGAGCAAAAGTAAGTACATTTAGTGGAAAATATACTAAATTGTTTGTACCTCGCAGGACAAGAATGTTTTTTGCTGTTTTATACAACTTGTACTTGTATCCAACAAGAAGTACAACAAAGACTTGCAGCCATGGATAAAGTCCATTACCAACCATCTGTACTGGTCATGCAGCACAAGCAAAGGTGACAAAGAGGTAAGATTACAAAGTAGTACATAACATATATACGGTATTTTCTGCATAAAACATGTACTGTTATATAATCTATAACAAAACATGTTCCTGTCAGTGTAATGACAGTGTTAGTAAATATTTATAATATTAATTACCTGGCACATAACAAAATATTTACACCTGGAAAGTATTTCACCAACTATGACTTCAATCTAATCAACTAACTATACAATTCACGAAGACATAAAAAAAAATATGTTCTAAAGGTTTTTTGGGTCATTGAGTGTGTGATATTACATGTATACAGGATTTCTGGAGGTGTACCATCAGATCATGCTGAAGTATGCTGAGAAGCGGCTGCACTTCAGTTATGACAGCATGAGGGCTCGTACCCAACTTGTGATACTTGACCACAACAGCAACATTGGTAGACCACAGGCGAAGACACAAGAAGGTATCAGAAAATATATGCTCATTTATATATTTTACATGACGACCCCACAGTCATTGTATCTTACCTAGTCACTTTTCCATGGACATACTGGATTCATTTGAAATTTCATGTATTTCAGGACAACCACAGTACAAAGCTGTATACTCCCGACAGAATCAGCAATGGGTTGCAAAACCCATTTTTGACAACACCACACAGGCCTTTCGGCATGACCTCGTTGAGCGTGTGCTGAAGAGGAGAGAGGATAGGAGTGTCGTCTTCTCTGAGACTTTACCCCCTCGTAAACCAGTACGAAAGAAATTGCTCCACAACATTGCTCCAATTCCCAGGCCAAGGGTGATCTGGTTGCTTTTGAGCTTGGCAACACCACTGTTCTCTGACCATGTTGACATTTTTTATATAAAGCATACACTGGTCTGTAAATTATTGTTGTAAAATAAAGTTTTGTTTGTAACTGTAATACTGGGTTATATTTTTAGTAAAGACACAGGAGCACAACAACTTTGATTTACTATTTTTATTATAATGAATGACATGCAAACTTTTGGAACATACACAATGTAAAATTCAGACTGAACATTTAGAATATCTCCTCTGCCTCCTGGAATCCAATGTAAGTCCCAGTGGGGGAGGGGTACTTTCTTCTGATCGCTGATACAACACAGCTAGGTAATGGTCTTCTACTGCCACGCCCAAGGCGCTCTCCTTTTAGTGCCCATTCTAGCACAACAAGGTAGGACACCAGTCTGCATTGGCTATTGGGGGAGGGGGCAGAGAGAGCAGAGTTTTGGTCAGTTCACTGGCAAAATGGCTAATGTATTCACAGTAAAAGTAATAAAATACAAGTAAATGTACAAAGGAAAAGTTATGTCATGTAATCAGTCAGATATTCAACTCACTCTATGGATAGCTGCCCATTTAGTCCCTCCGGTTTTGGACGTCTCTTCCAGTTTATCTTCGGAACAAAGAAAAAAGTGTCCAGGACTGCCTTCTGAATCAGAGTAGGAAACTCCTCTGTACAGGTGACACAGTTTTCGTTACCTGGCTGTATGAGTTCCCACTCTTTACAGCACAGGCTTTCTTCCTCTGTGGGCATTGGGTCACAACACCCACACAAACACCACCAGTTGCCCGAAATGTGTGATCTTGGAGCAGCTGCTTCATCTGCCTGTTGCCCCTCTGTCTGTCTGTCTGGTTCTTTCCGACTCTTGTGAGGCCAGTTCTTCGTCTGTATACTCGGGTTCGAATAAATAAGGACGACCATCAAACTCAAAAGCCTCTTCCATACGTTCAATATCTTCTTTGATATTCTCCATAGTTACGTTACTCCAAGCTTCTTCCCTTGTGAACACCTCCGCTTTCATGCTACACTGTAGCTCCTCCGACCTACACTGTTATTTATCTTGCTACAACTTAATTCACACGGGACTTTAGCACGAGACTGCTGCTAGCTGTCTGTTAGTGTTTTACTGAACAAGGCACAGGCATAATTCTCTAATTCTGCCCGTTTCCATGTAGTTACATAGTCAATAATATGCTCATAATCACTATAGCGCTCAATTACCTATTTTTGAGGGGAAATAAACAAAACAAAATCGTCGCAAAGGCATCACCGGTCCTCTGGAGGAAAGCCATGACCAGTGGGCGCTCTCGCGATTGTTGTCGGCTGCGGCAAGTGAGGACGGCGGACAGGAAGCAGAAGCACGGCCTCCGGTCGGAAATTACCACAACGATCCCCACAGCAGAGAATACTACTCTCCAACGCCAGATGGATCACACACTAAATGGATATATATCATATATATCCATATGCTACAAATACACACGGGACTGCTGCATGATGATTATTAGGACGCCTGATTGAACACTCTCTCGTTCCAGACGACAGCTAACTAGCTAGCAGCTAACAGGGTAGGTGAATGTTGAAAATGCTTCTTGTTGTCATGTAAGGGCATGTCTGTTTATGTTACACAGACATTTTAATTGCATTTTGTGTCTGTTAAGGTACACAAAGGCACTATTTGATTTATGCCCCCATAACTGCCGTTACAGCTAAATGGGAGCGTGGGCATTAGCTGCAGCAGCTCTGGCTAGGTAGCTGCTATTGCGCTAATTGTTTTTGCTATAGACAGGTCTCACATAGTTACATTTAGCAAGATTAACGTAAAAATTGGCCGGAGTTCTCCTTTAAAATTGGGTTACATTGCTTCACAAAAGTAGCTAACTTGACATCATACCATGTGCTTTTTGACACATGTTGTTCTTTACTTGATAACTGAGCTAACGTTAACCTACTAAGTAATTGTTAGCTATGGAACGTTAGCTAGCTAGCTAGGTGTTTTAAGGTTACAAGCCAACTGCGTCTCACAGAATTCCGTGAGAATGCCACATATTTTGAGTTGAGGGGCTGTGTTCATTTCACAATTGTTAGTCAAACAGTAAACATATACTCTTCAAAATGACAATTAACGTTTTAACTTTTTATCACTTTGTACTTGAATACATATGTGATGAACATAGTGAAAACATGTTTGTGCTTTCAGTTACGGTAGCTACAAAGTCATTACTAACTACATTTCTTTAAATAGTTTTTCAAGTTGTGTTTTACGATTGATGAAAACAAAGAATGTTACATTACAGTAGTGCTATTTCGGTAAAAAACGTTTTTCTTTCCATTTTAGTCAGTAATAAAAGTACATAATGTTATTGTAAACAACTTCTCACAAAATGTCTTACAAACATATATGGACTGCATGTGGAACCATGACAAATGAGATGATGAAGATTTCTCTCTCATCATTATATATGATGAAACATATAACCTGTAATAACGTAACAAACAATGGGTAACGTTAATGTTATTGCCCAAATTAAAATAAAAACTCTTGAATCTATGTCATTAACTGCATATTGATTTGTATAAATTCATAGTACTTTCATCTAGTTTTCAGAGTTATACAAAAAACAACTGATTCTGTGTCCAAAACTTTTACAGCGGCCACAGAAGGTTCTGAAGAATCAGAGCAGCACAGAAGACAAACTGTGGCAGTGGAAACAGGTACTTCATTGTTAATTTAAAATGTTGTAAATGTACTAAACAGATGCACTTAGATTAACTCAATGGTTACGGAGTACTTTCATTATGGACATAGTTGAGATAAATCTTATATAACTAAATCATGACATGATAACATCCCTCCAATCATTCATCTTTTGGTGTGACAAAAGAAATCACACCATTAAGCCATGTGATCATATTAATTTACTTTTTGTTTTACCTTTATTTAGTAGTGATTTGAGAACCAGCTCTTTTACGTGAGTCGGTTCAACCGGACGGTTGTTGGTTGGCGAACCGAGTCTTTAGATTCGGTCTGCGACGGGGGGGGGGGGGGGGGGGTGATTATACACGACTACCAAGATAACATATGGCGTGTATTTATTTGTATGTGTTATCCATTGGTAATGTAGCCTGTGAATTTGTTAAGAGATGCACAAGAAATAAAGGTTCCTGGGATCGGCTGACAACTCAAACTTGCCGAGAACCTTTAGACAACATTTTGATTACATAGACTCGCGCATTAAGCACGGTTACGGTCTCGGTCAGTAGCCTGGTGCGCGCCGCGGTCTCTCCTCGAGACAGCCTGCCTACCATAATACACTTAACTTAACATAACTACCGAGATAACATGACGTGTATTTGTATGTGATATCCATCGGTAATGTAGCCTATGGATTACTATGTAGGCTACACAATCATCTAAGATGCACGAGAAATTAAGGATTCTGGGATCAAACTTGCCAAGAACCGTTAGACAACCGTTTAATTACATAGACTCGAGCGGTTGTTAACGGTTACGTTCGGTCTCGGCAGTAGCCTGGTGCCCGGTCTGCTGGTGACAGCCTGTAACATTCACTTCTCTAACATTTAACTTAACATAACTAAGATAACATGATGTGTATTTGAATGTGATGTACTTCCCAATCAATAATGTGTGAATTGCCGAATACAATCATCTAAGATGCACCAGAAACAAGGCTTGGTTAATAACTCAAACTTGCAGCAAACCTAGACACCCGTTTGATTATAGACTCGAGCGGTTGTTAACGGTTATGTTCGGTCTCGGTCAGTAGCCTGGTGCGCGGTCTCTACAACTCTTTTAACAACTCTTTCGGTCCAATGAATCGTGCTGCTGGCTTGATTCTACCACCACTCCAGTGGAGGCGCTAATGAGGTAAAAAAACAGGAGTGAGTCGGTTCATTGACGTATGACACTCGATTCTCCCAGCTCAGTGACACGAATCAGGTTAATAACCGGCTCTTCGGTCAGTTCGTCATCACTATTATTTAGTTCATTGAGAACAATGTCTCATTTGCAACGACAACCTGTCACATTCACACTGTTACACATTCCTACCTGGAAGCTGCCCAGTACAACCACAGTCTGATCTGCTGGCCACTGAGCAGCTCCACTGGAGTGGTTGGGGTTAAGGGCTATGCCTTCCCAAGCTCGCTTCCTTAACCCCTAGGCCACCACTGCCCACGTAATTAATTACGTGACAGTAGCAACTTATATTTAACTCTTAAATTGTGCCTTGTCACGGAATGAACAGGAGTCAGACTGGTGGTGAATTACACATTCTCTTTATTCAGATATCCCAACAGAGGAATAGTGAGTAGGTCAAAAGGTTGAAGGAACTTAACTGAAGAGTAGTCAGAGTCTTTGGTGATGAGATGACGGCAGGAAGGGGACGGCAGGATAAACGCTGGTAAGTATCTTCAGGAAGATGACGGGTAAGTAGCAGGAGAGAGTCTGTGTGTCTTCTTACGAGACCAGACAAAGAGTGACTGAGAGTGTGCTGAATATAAAGATGGAGGACTAATGAGGTGCAGGTGCGGGTGATCAGTATTGAGGAGACTGAGAACAGATGGGAGTGACAATGATGGGGATTGTGCACGAGTGGGAGGAGTGAGTGCTGGTGACGGTGGGACCCTGACATGCCTACGCTTGTGATGGTGTTTTTTTTTTTCATTCTAGTTGCTAGAAATTATAATTTGAATAATAAAATATATTTTAAAATATGAAAAGTTGATTCAGTGTTTAATACCTCAAGAAAAAAATTACTTAATTATATATTCAATTTGTGATAAAATGTAATAAAAAATATGGTGGATACAGTATATAGGATTTGAGCTGATATTAAATATGCCTGTATCTCATTTTGGCCAATGGCGATATATCCAAATCTTTTTCTAATTTAACAGAATCTAAGTCTTATCTGTACTCTGTTTACCCTATTAATGTCATTTTTTGTAGATACATTAAAGAAGACAAACTAAATTTGATTATACAATAATGTTTTACATAGACATGGACCCCTGAACAATAGCTACATTATTTTAGTTGTGGGAAAATAAATTATATGCCAGTGCCACGTTTTAGCAAGCTACATATGTTTTGGGAGCTGCAAACAAACTAATAGTGTTATTTTTTCGGACATTTTTTTCATTTGTAACAATTATATAACTTAATGAAAGTCCAGTTGAATTACTACCAGGGAAAGAGTTTGGATCATAAAAGCATAACTGAGGAACATAAAACCAAAGATCCAGTTAGTTTTTATGACTTTTCAGGGTTTCTCAAGGTTGGCAAGGGAGAGATCAATAAAGCAACATTTTGAGGAGCAACTAGTCACCAAAATGAGAATAGCTGGTCCACCTTAAAGTCAGCCCATCTTAAGTTAGTTCGCCTGAGCTGAAGTTGTTGCTACGTCCATAAAGGCTAACCAACTTCACTTTCTCTACCAGCAGCTATCTCTTTTTTCAATACTAGACAGTTTTGACAACTCTTACTAATTACATCATTTTTGTTTCTGAACTTTTGTAGTGAGCTGCAGTGATGGGTCTGAGTCACCAACAGAACATCTGTCTACTAAAGGTTAAGTTGTGTTGAAACATTGTATTACATATACATTTTATCTACAGTTTATTACGTTTTATGATTGTGTGTTGTTTTGTAATACACAGTACACAAGAACATAACTACTATTTTGTAACGCTAGGTTTTACAGTGTTTGTATGCAGCTGGAAGCCTCATTGTAGAATTAAACAGTCCATGTTTGTCATGAGCCCTCTCACTCCACCGGGTTACCACCTTAATTGGTTTCCACTATCTTCCACTCTGCTCACCACTCTCTCTACTCAGCCTAACTAGCTCCACCTGTCCCTGCTCTGCTCTGCTCTAATTACTCTGCCAGCTGCGCTGCATTACCCACTAACCTCTCCCAGTATTTAAAGCCCTGTCTTTCAGCTCTCCTTTGTCAGATCGTCTGCAAAGCTCACACCCGGAACCTGTTTGCTCGCGCTTCTGGCTCACTCTTGTTTTGTGACCCCGGACCTGCCTGATTCTTGGATACTCTTCTGCCCCAGAAAACCAGACCTGCTTTCTGCCGTAACGACTCCTGACTACTCTTCGATCCCGGTAACTCTGACCAGCCTTCTGCCTTGCTACAACGTATTTGGATTTCCCTTGAACTGTACTTCTGCCTTGTTTCATCCGCCCCGTTGTGTCTGTGTTTCCCCCCCAGGACTTCCGGACCACCCACCACCGGCGTCATAGGTCGCATCGCTGCCACTGGGGGGGGCACAGACCCAGCACATTGGACGGAATCCCTGTTATTCCCAGTAACCCCTGGAGCCTTCACTCACTCCCTACTTCCCTTTTCCCTTAAGTTTTAATAAACTTTCTGGTGTGACGCAATTGTGGTCCTCTGGTCGTCTGTCTGAATCGTGACAGTACGATCTGACCATCATGGACTCAGCGCACACTTCCCCCGACATGGAAACCGACAAACCTGAGCAACCCACCGCCATGCTACGCCTGGAACACACTGAGAGAGGGCTAGCCCGCATGAGCGGCGACATCACCTCCCTGCTTCAGGTCAGCCACCAACAGCATCAGCAGTTCCAGCAGCACCAGCAGCAGTTCCAGCAGCAGCAACAACAACTCGCCATGATCATCCAACTCCTCACCAACCTTACCCCAGCCACTCCGCCCACCGGCCCAGTTCCAGGCAGTCTGCCCACCAGCCCTGCCCCCGAGTTACCTGCCCCGGTCATTGCAGTCGCTGCTCCGGAACCCAAGATTGGAAACCCCGAGCGGTTCAACGGCGATTCAACCCAGGTCCGGCCATTCCTGACTAGCTGCCGACTTCAGTTCTCCTTGCAGCCAAGGACCTTCGCCACGGAGGGGGCTAAAGTTGGGTATGCCATCACTCACCTGACGGGCCGAGCTCGACTCTGGGGAACAGCAGAGTTCGAACGTCAAACCCCCGCATGTGCAACCTTCGACCTGTTTGCTGAGGAGATGCTGAAGGTGTTAGACCTGGATTCACCAACCGCAGAGGCGTCTCGTGAACTGTTCAGTATTCGACAAGGCAGACGTACAGTCGCAGACCATTCCATCGACTTCCGAACCCTGGCAAGACGAAGTTCTTGGAACACACCATCGTTGGTGGACGCGTTCTTCCATAGCTTGGCTGACTATATCAAGGACGAGTTGGTCTCCCATGAACTGCCTTCCACTCTTGATGAAGCCATCGCACTGACTGTCCGGATCGACAGAAGGATACAGACCCGTCGTCGTGAAAGGGGGCGCCAAGGTCCACCAACTACCGGCATTCGGAGAGATCCGACTGGGCTCCTGTCATCTACTGCCACTCACCCAAGTCAGCTTGACCAGTCTGAGCCCATGGAGATTGGGCGAGCCTCTCTCACTCCTGCAGAGCGCCAGCGCCACTTCACCTCGAACCTCTGCCTCTATTGTGGAGGTGATGGACATCATGTGGTAACCTGTCCTTTAAAAGCCGAAGCTCACCGGGCATAGGGGGAGTCCGGTTGAGCTCAATGACCATCCAGTCCTCCGACCGCAAACCCCTGCTGCAAGTTCACCTCCGCCTCTCTGACTCAACTCACACCCTGGCTGCTCTGGTGGATTCTGGCGCCGAAGCCAACATAATGGACATCAAGCTGGCACGCCAACTGGGACTGGAGAACCTCCGTTTGACACCTCCTATTACTGCCCGGGCACTGGACGGACACTTACTCGGATCGGTCACTCATGTCACGGCCCCGGTCTCGATGGGTCTGTCCGGAAACTATCCAGTTTCACCTGCTCCCCTCTCCAGGCCAACCCCTCATCCTGGGTTACCCATGGCTCCGCCGGCACAACCCTCAGCTCGACTGGGTGACCGGGGTGATCAGGGAGTGGGGAGAGGACTGCCACCGAACCTGCCTGCTTGCTGCCGCACTACCCCCTCGGCCAGTACCTACTAACTCCGCTCCTGACCTCTCCAATGTCCCAGAATGCTACCATGGTCTCAGAGAAGTGTTTAACAAAGCAAGTGCCACATCTCTGCCCCCTCACCGACCGTACGACTGTGCCATCGACCTCCTCCCTGGAACAGCCCCTCCAAAGGGCCGTCTTTATTCGTTGTCTGCTCCTGAAAGAAAGTCCATGGAGGACTACATCAACGACTCTCTGTCCGCAGGATTAATCCGTTCATCTTCGTCTCCTGCTGGTGCTGGCTTCTTCTTTGTGGGGAAGAAGAACGGATCTCTTCGCCCCTGCATCGACTACAGGGGACTCAGCGACATCACAGTGAAAAACCGTTACCCTCTGCCTCTGCTCACCTCTGCTTTTGAGTTGCTCCAGGGAGCCACTGTTTTTACCAAGTTGGATCTCAGAAACGCTTACCACCTAGTGCGGATCCGGGAGGGAGATGAATGGAAAACCGCATTCAATACACCAACAGGCCACTACGAGTATCTGGTTATGCCTTTTGGCCTCACCAATGCTCCTGCTGTGTTCCAGGCTCTAGTGAATGATGTACTGCGGGACATGTTAAACAAGTTTGTCTTCGTTTACCTGGATGACATCTTAATCTACTCCAGAAACCTGTCTGAACACACCCGCCATGTCCAGCAAGTCCTTCATCGTCTCCTGGAGAATTCCCTCTACGCCAAGGCAGAGAAATGTGAGTTTCACGTCAAGACAGTGGTCTTCCTGGGGTACATAGTGGCAGAGGGAAGTATCCAAATGGATCCTGCCAAAGTATCAGCAGTCACTTCATGGCCAGTTCCGGAGAACAGAAAGAAGCTGCAACAGTTTCTGGGGTTTGCTAACTTCTATAGAAAGTTTATCCGGAACTACAGTACCATTGCTGCCCCTCTCACTGCTCTAACCAGCACCAAGCAACCCTTCACCTGGACCCCAGCAGCCGACAAAGCCTTCAGTACCCTCAAGGTAAGGTTCACCTCCGCTCCCATCCTCCAGATGCCTGATGTGGACCGGCAATTCATTGTGGAGGTGGACGCCTCGGATGTGGGAGTTGGTGCTGTAATTTCTCAGTGGGCTGCGGAGGATAGGAAGCTCCATCCCTGTGCCTTTTTCTCACGTCGGTTGTCCCCCTCTGAGTGCAATTACGACATAGGGAACCGAGAGCTGCTGGCTGTGAAGCTTGCCTTGGAGGAGTGGCGTCACTGGCTGGAGGGGTCCACCATTCCATTTCTCGTTTGGACCGATCATAAGAACTTGGAGTACATCCGCACGGCCAAACGGTTGAACTCCAGGCAGTCCCGCTGGGCCCTGTTCTTCACCAGGTTTAATTTCACTCTGTCATACCGGCCTGGATCACGCAACACCAAGCCAGACGCCCTCTCCCGTCAATTCTAGAAGGATGACACCCCCTCCAAGGATCCTGTGTCGATTCTGCCAAGTTCCTGCATCGTAGCAGCTCTGACCTGGGCTGTTGAGGAACAGGTGCTGGAAGCTCTCCGTAACCAGCCAGGTCCCAGCACTTGCCCAGCTGACCGCCTTTTTGTCCCCGAAAACCTGAGGTCCCAGGTCGTTCAGTGGGGACATGACTCCCGCCTAGCTTGTCACCCTGGCTCCACCCGCACTTACAACCTGCTCGCCCAGAGGTTCTGGTGGCCCTCTCTGAGAAAGGATGTACGGGAATTCGTCCAAGCCTGCCCCATCTGCAACCAACACAAGTCGTCCTGCCAGCCCCCAGCCGGATTGCTGCAGCCCCTGCCTGTGCCCAGACGTCCCTGGTCTCACATCGCCCTTGACTTTGTCACGGGGCTGCCCCCTTCAAGTGGCATGACCGTCATTCTCACCATAGTTGACCGATTCAGCAAGATGGCACACTTCGTTCCCCTCCCCAAGCTCCCAACCACCAAGGAGACCGCCCAGGTGGTCCTGGAACACGTCTTCCGGATCCACGGACTGCCAAAGGATGTAGTTTCTGACCGTGGTCCACAATTCTCCTCCGCCTTTTGGAAGGAGTTCTGTCACCTGCTGGGAGCCACAGTCAGTCTGACTTCCGGATTCCATCCCCAATCCAATGGGCAGTCAGAGCGGGCAAATCAGGAGCTCGAGAAGGCACTGCGATGCATGACTTCACGCAACCCCCACTCCTGGTCGCAGCAATTGACATGGGTGGAGTACGCACACAATTCTCTGACCTGCTCTGCCATCGGTATGTCCCCCTTCCAATGTGTTTATGGATACCAGCCTCCTCTATTTGCCAGCCAGGAAGGGGAGGTTACTTGCCCATCTGCACTTGCTTTTGCCCGTCGATGTCGCCGCACCTGGTCACAAGCCCGAGCCACACTCCTCAGATCTGTTGCCAGCTACGCTACCGGGGCCAACCGTCGGAGAATTCCTGCTCCCACCTACCATGTTGGTCAAAGGGTGTGGTTGTCATCGAAGAACCTGCCACTCAGGGTGGAGTCGCAAAAGCTGGCACCTCGGTTCCTTGGCCCATTCCCTATCGTAAGAGTGATTAGCCCAACTGCTGTCCGGCTCCAACTGCCTAATTCCATGAGGGTGCACCCCACTTTCCATGTGTCTAAGATTAAGCCCATTCATGAGAGTCCGCTGGTCCCTGCTGCGCCTTGTCCTCCTCCTCCACAGCTCGTCGATGGTGGTCTGGTTTACACCGTCCGCCGCCTGCTTCGGTCCAGATGGAGGGGTAGGGGTCTCCAGTACCTCATTGACTGGGAGGGCTATGGACCTGAGGAAAGGACCTGGGTGCCAGCTAGTCGGATTATGGATAGGACTCTCATCACCGCCTTCCACCAACGGCATCCTGATCAACCTGCAATCCGTAGGGGCCGCCCCAGAGGGGTCCCTAACCGTCCTGCCCGCTCGGCTTCCTGTCCTGTGCCTGATCCTGTCTCGGGACCTGTCCCATCTCCCGACCACGACCCTCCGGCTTCCTCCGAGGATGAGGACGTTCACTCGGACCGTTCGGAAGAGATACTCTTCTGCCCCAGAAAACCAGACCTGCTTTCTGCCATAACGACTCCTGACTACTCTTCGATCCCGGTAACTCTGACCAGCCTTCTGCCTTGCTACAACGTATTTGGATTTCCCTTGAACTGTACTTCTGCCTTGTTTCATCCGCCCCGTTGTGTCTGTGTTTCCCCCCCAGGACTTCCGGACCACCCACCACCGGCGTCATAGGACGCATCGCTGCCACTGGGGGGGGGCACAGACCCAGCACATTGGACGGAATCCCTGTTATTCCCAGTAACCCCTGGAGCCTTCACTCACTCCCTACTTCCCTTTTCCCTTAAGTTTTAATAAACTTTCTGGTGTGACGCAATTGTGGTCCTCTGGTCGTCTGTCTGAATCGTGACAATGTTGAGTGTGAACAATTACATGCCTACATCTTTCCGACAAGGCACCTACTTCTATACTTTTTATATAATAGTGCCCATTTCTACAAAAACCATGAAATGCAAGCATTTTACCACAATCTGTTTATAAATGACTAGATTAACCATAACTTCATATTGTTGGCATTTGTGTCATTTCAGATTCTTCTGCAGCTTCCACAGCTGTTGTAGCTCTGAGGAGGAGCAAACATGACAATTCTATATTAAAAATAAAGCTGGATGCTGCAAAGGCCAAAATAAAGTCCCTGGAGACAGAAAGGGACTACCTCCGGAAGCAACTGGCGATTGTATGCAAAACAATATCAAACAGTATTATAAACAATAGCATTATTATTTATTTGTATGTGATGGTTCAAACACATTCATGTAGAATAGAATACACTTTAATGTACAATCTGTTAACCTGACTCCGCCAGATGGATTGATTTGCATTTGCCCGGCATATCCATCTGGGAACTTTCCGTTGGAGAACTTTTGGGAAGGGGCGAAAATACAGGTTAGCTGATTGGATAAACATAGCTGGTGATAGACGGGCCCAATCAACCAATCAGATCAACGAAGCATATGACGTACCAACAGAGCAACGACAAAGCCAGGCTACCCCTGCTGCTGCAGGCAAAGCATAGCTCGTTAGCTCAGCAAGCAAGCAACATGTCGGTAAAGGATATTTGCCGTTTGTGTAACGAGAATTTAGGAATAAAAGGCCCCATTTCAGGTTCCCGGTCCACATTCCAAAAGAAGGATCCAAGAGAAAAAAGCATTAGTGAGTGGCTAACAGAAATAGGGCTACCGTTGTCTGAAAATGTGTCTAGATCAGGTCGGACTTGCATGCGTTGCTTCCACTTGCTTAGCCCCCATCCTGCAAGCTCCCCGTTGCGTCACTCCTAAACCTGCCTCAAAACCAACGCTGGTCGGTTGTTTGGTGAACGGCTCCAAATTTTCTCTGTCTCAAGATGCCAGACTGATCTACGAGTGGAAAACTGGAGCTTGTGAGATCAGGATGGTCTCACAAGGCTAACAATATGTTGCTTCACAACATAAACAACATGTAGCCTAACATAAAACCCAGACTGATTTTGTTATAGAATTCCACGAGGTTATGAATGATTGGGTAGTCCACAGCTTTGCTCAAGTAAATAATTGTATCCTCATTTTATTAATTTGTGTGCAAAAGTTATCAGAACAACCATATCATACAGGCAACCAAAAGGCGATTCTTACATGCAGTATTCAGAATCTAATAATTATTGTAAAATAAAAAAAAATCATTGTGAGGGAATAATGTGGAAGGCCACGTTTCTGATAACTTCATATGCTTTCATGAGACTTAACTGGGGTTTTCAACATTGTGTCACGGTTTACTATGGTGGAACCCAGAAGCAGACCAGGACAAGGTGAGTTGAGAAAGGGTGAGTATTTATTTACAGATTTAAATGTTGATGTAGGAGATTCCAGGTGACGGAGCAGGCAGTGGAGGTGAGTAGGTGGAAAGGAATGAGCAGATCCAATGATGTTTCTGAAGTTATTGACGACCAGGCTGAGGTGGAGAGGATATCCCAGGAGAGTAACTGCAGACAGAGGAAATGGAGGTAAGTATACAAAAAGTAACAGAGCAGCAAAACTAACTCTTAGCAAATAGAGGCTGATACGCAGGCACAACATACTGTGTATGGCTAACGATCCGGCAGGGAATGGATGTCAGGTCAGAGCTTATGTAGTGGAGAGGTGGTGATCAGGACCAGGTGTGCAGGTAGCTGATGAGATGCAGGTGTGGGTAGTTAAGGGATCTCCCACCTTGCTACGTTGCCAGGCAACCAGACAGGGTGCGTTCAAGAAACCCAGGAACACAGACTCAAACTGCGGCATTCATGACAGTACCCCCTCTCCGACGAACGCCACCGGGCAGACTACCTGGAGCTCCAGGATGAAGGCAGTAGAAGTCACGAAGGAGGTCATCATCAAGGATTTGACGTCGAGGAATCCAACTCCTCTCTTCAGGACCATAACCCTCCCAGTCCACAAGATACTGGAAACCCCGACCCCGCCGTCTGGAATCCATGATGCGGCGCACCGTGTAGACAGGACCACCTCCGATCATCCGAGGAGGAGGAGGACGAGGAGGAGGCGGCAACAGAGGACTGAGAAGGACCGGCTTGAGGCAGGAGACATGAAAGGCGGGATGGACTCTGAGCGTCCTGGGCAATTTGAGTCGAACCACAGCAGGATTAATGACCTTCTCCACAACAAACGGACCAATGAACTTAGGTGCCAGTTTTCTTGACTCCATCCGCAGAGGAAGATCCCGTGTAGCCAACCAGACCTTATCTCCAATGGTATAAGCGGGGGCTGGGATACGTCGACGATTAGCCTGGAGCTGATACCGGTCAGAAACTCTGAGGAGGGCCCGTCTGGCCCGATGCCAGGTCCGGTGGCAACGGCGAATGTGGGCTTGGACTGAGGGAACTGAGAGATCCTTTTCCTGAGAAGGGAACAAGGGAGGTTGGTAACCGTAAAGGCACTGGAAGGGAGACATCCCAGTGGCAGATGTAGGGAGAGTATTATGGGCATACTCGACCCATGGCAGCTGAGAAGCCCAAGAGGTGGGGTTGGAGGAGACAAGGCAGCGAAGTGTGGATTCCATCTTCTGGTTGGCTCTCTCAGCTTGGCCATTAGATTGGGGATGAAATCCAGATGTGAGACTGACTGTAGCTCCAATGGCCAAACAAAAAGGATTTCCAGACAGCCGAGGTAAACTGAGGACCACGGTCGGAAACAATGTTACAGGGCAGACCATGGACCCTGAAAATCTCCCTAACAAGGATTTCGGACGTCTCAGTGGCAGAGGGAAGTTTGGAGACGGGAACAAAATGGGCAAACTTGCTGAATCTGTCCACAATGGTCAGAATGACCGTGTTCCCATCAGACAAGGGCAACCCAGTGACAAAGTCCAGAGCCAGATGTGACCATGGTCGCCGGGGAATCGGTAGGGGATGAAGAAGAAGCCCCCTCCAACCAGTGGCGCCACTCCTCCAAGGCGAGTTTAACAGCGAGGAGCTCCCGGTTTCCCACATCGTAATTCCTCTCCGCAGGCGAAAGACGACGAGAGTAGAAGGCACAGGGATGGAGCTTACTGTCAGTGGAGCTACGCTGGGACAAGATGGCGCCAACCCCCACGTCAGAAGCGTCCACTTCCACAACAAACTGACGGGAAGTGTCAGGTTGAGAGAGAATAGGGGCGTTGGTGAATCGGCCCTTCAACTCCAGGAATGCTCGGTCCGCCTCAGGAGTCCAACAGAATGTTCTGGTGCTAGAGGTCAGGGCAGTCAAAGGAGCAGCCACACGGCTGTAATCACGGATGAATCTTCGATAGAAGTTTGCAAATCCCAGGAACCTCTGGAGCTGCAATCTCGAACCGGGCTGGGGCCAATCAAGAACCGCTCTGACCTTCTCTTGGTCCATCTTTATCTCTCCCTTGGAGATGATGTATCCGAGGAATGATGTGGTGTGGGCGTGGAAGTCGCAATTCTCTGCTTTCACAAACAGGCGGTTCTCCAATAATCGCTGCAGGACCTGCTTGACATGCTGGATGTGACTGGAAAGCTCCTTAGAAAAAATGAGAATGTCATCCAGGTAAACAAATACAAACAGACCGATCATATCTCTCAGGACGTCATTCACCATACTCTGGAACACTGCTGGAGCATTGGTCAGTCCAAACGGCATCACTTGATACTCGAAATGTCCCATAGGTGTGTTGAACCCAGTCAACCACTCGTCCCCCTCTCTGATACGGACTAGATGATACGCATTGCGTAAATCAAGCTTAGTGAACACAGTAGCACCCTGTAAGGAGTCGAAAGCAGAGTTCATCAAAGGCAGAGGATACTTGTTCTTGACCGTGATATCATTCAAGTCCCGATAATCAATACAGGGTCGAAGAGAGCCATCTTTTTTACTCACAAAAAAGAACCCTGCTCCCAGGGGTGATGACGAGGGACGAATGAGACCGGCAGCAAGAGATTCCTTTATGTAGGTCTCCATGGCTTCACGTTCAGGTCGAGAGATACTGTATAATCGTCCTTTGGGATAGGCAGCTCCAGGGATAAGATTTATCGCACAGTCATATGGTCGGTGAGGAGGAAGTGACAGCGCCCTCTGCTTGTTGAACACTTCTCCCAAATCGTGATAAGTTTCAGGAACTAGGGACAAATCAGGAGAGGCAGAATCGATGACCGGGCTCGGAACAGAATGAGAATAGGCAGTTTTAAGACAGTTAGCATGACACTCCATACTCCAACTAGTTACTTTGCCAGTCAACCAATCAAATGTAGGATTGTGTTTCCTAAGCCAGGGGTAACCGAGAACCAGGGTGGCATGGGGAGATGGCAGAATGAAGAAAGAGATGAGCTCTGAATGGTTACCTGACAGCAGCATTTTAACAGGTTCCGTCCTCATAGTGATACGTGCCAGCAGTCTGCCGTTTAGCGTGGTAGCTTCAATGGCCTCCGGTAATTGCTCCTTGGAAAGCCCCAGCTGTTCCACCAAGTCGGCATCCATAAAGCTGTCGTCAGCACCAGAATCGACCAACGCATTAGTCTCGAAAGTTTGATTATTGTTCATCATGAGGGTAGCAGGAAAACGTGGTCTGACAGGGATATTGGGAGACTGAAACTGGCTCGCTAAAAGTCCTCCCAAACTTAGCGAGCCGGGCAGTTTAAAGGGCGCTGGGGACAGGCGGAGATGTAATGCCCTGGTTTACCACAGTAGAGGCAGCAGTTGGTCTCACGTCTACGTTGGCGCTCCTCCTTAGTTAACCCGTGCCGCCCCACTTGCATGGGTTCAGGATCCGAAAGCACAAACTCTCCCTTAATCTTGTGTGGTGAAGAAGAATCAGCTCGTTCTGGACTCCTTCCCGCCTTGGATGGTAACGGAGTAGAAGACTGGTTGGAAGCCCCCCATCGCTTCTCCCTCCTTCTCTCAAGGATTCTGTTATCTATCCGAATAGATAATGCTATCAAGTTATCCAGGTCACTAGGCTCAGGATAAGAAATCAGTTCATCTTTTAGTTGATCCGACAATCCCTGATAAAAAGCCGTTTGCAGGGATGTCTCATTCCACCCACTCTCCACCGCCAATGTTCTGAATTCAATGACAAAATCAGCAACACTGCGAGCTCCTTGGCGAAGAGAAAACAGACGATTGGCTGCGTCCTTACCTCGGACTGGGTGGTCAAACAACTTCCTCATCTCTGCCGTGAACTCCTGGTAAGACGTCAAACGTGTCCTGTCGTTCCCATAAGGCTGAAGCCCAGTCCAGGGCTCTGCCACGCAGCAATTCAATAACAAAGGCAATCCTGGCTTTGTCTGAGGCGTATGAGGTGGGCTGTAAGTCAAACACTAATCCACATTGCATAAGAAATGAACGACATCTTCCTAAGTCCCCATCGTATTTATCTGGCGTCGGAACTTTGGGTTCACAGAAGGAAGCAGCTCCAAACACGGCAGGCGAAGGGGGTGAAACAGACGGTGGATCCTCAGCCGGCAAACTGAGCTGAGCCTGGATACTCGTCATACTGGCAGAAAGGTTCCGAACTGAAGATGCTATCTCCTGTAGCGCTGTGCTGTGTTGTCCCAACATATTCCCTTGTTGGGAAATGGCATGGCGAACTGAATCCAGGTCCGCTGGGTTCATTCTTGGCCGGATCGTTCTGTCACGGTTTACTATGGTGGAACCCAGAAGCAGACCAGGACAAGGTGAGTTGAGAAAGGGTGAGTATTTATTTACAGATTTAAATGTTGATGTAGGAGATTCCAGGTGACGGAGCAGGCAGTGGAGGTGAGTAGGTGGAAAGGAATGAGCAGATCCAATGATGTTTCTGAAGTTATTGACGACCAGGCTGAGGTGGAGAGGATATCCCAGGAGAGTAACTGCAGACAGAGGAAACGGAGGTAAGTATACAAAAAGTAACAGAGCAGCAAAACTAACTCTTAGCAAATAGAGGCTGATACGCAGGCACAACATACTGTGTATGGCTAACGATCCGGCAGAGAATGGATGTCAGGTCAGAGCTTATGTAGTGGAGAGGTGGTGATCAGGACCAGGTGTGCAGGTAGCTGATGAGATGCAGGTGTGGGTAGTTAAGGGATCTCCCACCTTGCTACGTTGCCAGGCAACCAGACAGGGTGCGTTCAAGAAACCCAGGAACACAGACTCAAACTGCGGCATTCATGACACATTGTCCATAGCCACAATCAGACTAAGGCATTGACCATGGTTTCTTGTGCACGCTACCAGCTAGTAAGCTACGTTTTAAATGTATTTTTTTTCTTTTTGCGTGTGAAAGTAAGCGCGAGTAGTGCAAGTAAGCATGAGTAGACTGGGTAAACCCCGCCCACTCTGCCGGCAATTTGATTTCGCCCTGCAGCTCGGTCTGGAAAACTACACGTTTAATTCTCATGGTTCAGATAAAAAAATTTCGGGAACCAATCACAAACTGGCTTATCCACCTTGCGTGCTATTGGCAGGTTTAAAACTATGACAATAGAGAAGCAACGGCAAGCAGCTTCTTGTTTACATTCAACAAGCCAGTCCACGAAGCACAGCTACCCGTTGATGCCGCTGCTACGTCACCCGGATTGTTGCTCTGATTGGTTGAAGGACTATCCAATTGTGTACAGAGTCATTTGAACTATGCCCGTTGGTAACATCTCTTGTGCAGTAGAAAATACAGAGCAGACTCCCCAGACTAATGTTCAATCTTAAATCTATTGAGCTTGGTCTGGTGACAGCCACACTAAAGCGGGAGTACAGAGAAAAAAAAACATATCGGAATATTGTAGATCCCGCTTTGTATTTTCATAGTCAAAATTGTTCTCCAATATCGATTGGCGAAATAAAAAACTTGTTACAATCAAGTTACGATATAATGTAGTAGAACAGCATTAAGCGTAAAAAAAACGTGCCCATTAATGTCTAACATGCTGAAAACACACAATACATCATTCAAAATGTGAAACTAAATATGTGGTGAAGACTACTAGATCACTATTAGGCTGTATTTAAAAAAAACTTGGGTGAACCGCATGTTGCTGGCGCTTGTAGCTGATGCAGCATGGTATAGGGCTGTGATTCTTCGAACGTTGAGCAGATTTTTAGCTGCTGAGGCTCAGCTTGCTGCAGCCCAAAAATCTGCATTTTTGCAGGATAACCTGATTTGGTAAGCCATATTATTCTGGTTTTTCAAATAATTTTAGGCACCTATTATACCGATCTAATTTTGAGCTACAAAAAAAACGTATAACTTGTGAAATGTTTATAGTTGTTCAGGGCCCAGGGACCACAATAGACAGTCAATATCTTGCAATACGAAACTTGGCTACGATTTGGCCGCTGATCCCTTTGGCCTGATATTCTGCTTTCTGTTTGCTCCAATCTGCCACGCTGCCTCTTGCCCAAAACTATTTCTTTATACTTGTGAACACATTGCACATGTGGCTTATGACGATGACACCATCACCACAATACTGGCAGAGACGTAAGTAGGAGGAGTGGGTATGTCCTTTGACTAGGGTCGCAACGATTGTAGATTTAGTTGGTACGATTATATTCTGAAGAATAATCACACTTTCACTATTATCACAATTGTTATGCATTTATTTCTTTCACTACTAAGTATAACATGCAAAACTCTAGATGCTAATGTTATGTATTGCTGTCTTTTGAAACGGAACACAGTTACAGTTTTGAATGCATTGAAATTGAGAATATGACCAATTATCAACCTTTTTATTCAATTTTATCTAATCATATTAGAGACTACTAAGGCTAAGTTGGCAACAACTGTCCTGTCCCTCAGGCCCTCAAAAAGCTAAAAATGAGCAAAACTCTGAGCATGTTGCAGAGGCGACATCTCTCTGCTGTACACCATAACTGTAATGCCGCCCACACGTGATCCGTGTTAAAACTGCTCAGCCATGGCTGTGCCTTTGTCCTATGGGGAGAGCGGTGGTGACAAAGGAAGCGCTACCCTTGGTGTCGGAGAAGCCCCTCACTGCAGAGCCGCAGACCTCAATGTGGGCGGAGTTAAACGTTGAACCCCGCCGTCACCGTCACGTGTCACCGTACGTCACCGTCCCGCCGTCACCGTGATGCTTCCTGTTCGGTGTATTCCTCCTGTCTCCTTCCACGCGTAATGGAAGTAAGTGTGACTTTTATAATATTATTCATGTAATTTTAAGTGTGACTTTTATAATATTGTTCATGTAATTTTAGGTGTATCGTTAAATTCACTGTAATTTAAACTAACGTAATACTAGCTAGCTAATATCAGAGTGCATTCGGCGGTAAATTCACTGTAATTTAAACTAACGTAATACTAGCTAGCTAATATCAGAGGGCATTCGGCGGTAAATTCACTGTAATTTAAACTAACGTAATACTAGCTAGCTAATATCAGAGGGCATTCGGCGGTAAATTCACTGTAATTTAAACTAACGTAATACTAGCTAGCTAATATCAGAGGGAATTCGGCGGTAAATCCACTGTAATGAGACTAATCAGAGTACAAGAAAAAAATGTAATGTATAGTCAGTATTTTGTGACTTTGTAATCATGTTTTTTTTTATTTTTATGTATAGAGACACATTACAATCATACATGGGGATGACCTCCCCAAATCCAGCAGCGACCTGTCATGTCCGTTCTGCAGGTACAGGGCATCTTCCAAATATCAAGTGGACAACCACATTAAGGGTCATGCCTCAGTCAGGCACAAAGGTAATACTTTTGAAATGTAGTTATCGAATACGCTGTAATTAATTAATTACTGACATTTTACCCTAAGTTATAGTGCAATGTATTTCATTCAATTTTATAATTTTACTTTCCTCTTATGCCTTTTTCAGAGTTCACAATCATCAAATGTGGATTGGGTTGTCGAAAGACAACTCACTTTCACTGCTTATATTGCCAAGCAACAATAATCAACAGGGCTCAATTGCTGAAGCACCTAATGGACCATGATCATGGACCTCAAGATTGTCCAGTGGCTCCTAATCAGCCCACCATGGCCCCTCCAGATCCTCCACAGGCCACTGTGGCCCCTCCAGATCCTCCACAGCAACCAGTAATCTCCACTGGCAAGCGGAGAACTGTAACTTGTCCACACTGTCAACTGAAATTAAACATGAACAATTTAAAAAAGCATGTGTTACGGAAGCATACAATTGGCTTTGAAACGGTTACTAGGGACAGATTTTTGGCATGCGAGTGTGTGGATCCTGAAAATGGGGTGTTTGCTGTTGAGAAGTCATTTTGTGCGCCAGCAACACCAATCCATGTTGTAAAAAATACTTGGGGGCCCACACCAAAATTGATGTGTGAGGTGGAACAATGCTGTCGCAATGCTGACTTTGCTGTGAGGTCGAGGATGCTCCCTTTTGAATGTCAGCATATACAGTCCTTAATGTTCTGCCCACGCGCAGACAAACCAGCAGTGGATTTGCCACAGGAGGCCTTGGTGGAAATGGTGGCAAATAAATGGTTTGGAGAGGATCGCAGAGCCAGTCTCCTTCAGCGTCAACAGGAGGCAGATGCTGCGGGTGTGCCCCTGTCTGTTAAGCTTTCTGTTGGTGGCCCATCCACAAAATTTCACATTTCTGTTTACGAGCCTGAGGTGTCATACTATTCTAGGCTTGGAAGGGTTGTGGTAGCATACAACAGTAAGCAGAACAGCTGGCATTGCCCCTGTTCTAAAGCTAGGCATTCTTGTCTCCACAAATCAGTTGGAAAATGGCACCTTTTTGCCACACAAAGGGAGCTGTTTAAAAGGGTTAAATCCACAGAACAAGAAACCATTTCACCACAGCCCACCACAGACCAAACGGACACAAGTGAAATGAAGGAAGGGTCTTATCCACCTAATGACCAAGGGGTAGCAAAAATGCTAAATTACCTTGTTTCACATAAAAAGTTACCTGCTGAACTCCCCAAGGCTGTCATCGAACAGTCAAGAGATGGAAAGCAATTGGGTACCTTGCTGAAGCACCTGATACCAAAGGAGTCCAGATGCAAGGAGTGTGATGACATACTCACAGACCCTATACTCATCACTTCAAAAGGGAGGATTCTAATGACCACAGGCATAGTTGAAGGTGAGTGGTTTGATTGATTCTACATTTTTACATCTATATCATACAGTAAGGTCCCCCCCCCCCCCCCCATGCGTGAAGTGTGGCATGTTCTACAGGTGCCAGGAGTGGGATGAAGGTCTCCACAATTTTGACGACCACATAATCCTGTCTGTGCACTTATGCCTCACAATAAGGAATGCATTACAGGTGAGAACTTAAAATGTGAAAATAGATTGTGCTTGATGAAATATTTGCACTTAATGCATAATTTCTGGAGTCCTTAAATGTAAAAATAGAGTGGTTATTTCAGAATGTCAGTCTTTCAAAAGATGATGTATATTTCAATTAGATTAACATTGCATTTCACCTGTCCCCTCATTTTTCCAGAGCCATACTGCTGTCAGCAGAGTTGTGGAAATAATTGAGGCAACTGAGGGAGTGTCCTTCCCAAACAAAGAAAGGGTTCTTCAAGGGTATCTCCATTTTGAGGCCCTTACTGAACATGACTACAAGTTTGCTTGTGTATCATGTGGATACAGTCCAGCTGTTGCTGTGATGGACCTACATAAGAAAGGTGTTTTCAATATGCCATGTAAGTTTGACAAGTTTTTGGTTCTCATAATTTATAGAATTAAATGCTTGTCTCATAACTCCTCTCTCTGAATTATTAAGCTGAACAGTCACAGGGTTTCCACATGTCCTGGACTACCCGAGATGTTGTCCAGGAAATGCCTAATTTTATGTAATTCGACAATAACGCACACCTTTCTTGTTTTTTACCTCCTTGTTTATTACTCTTATAATCATCCGAAATGACACAATGTACTTGAAATTGTTTTTCAAGTTGGGGGAGCCCAGATTAAGCTAACCAGGACTTTGAAAAAAAAAAAAAACCCGTAGAATTCACGCAATTTATTTTGTACAGTAGACATCTAAACACAAACTTTTCCTTACAGTCAGTGACATAGAGGGGCCACCCCAAGACTATGATGGACAGGTGGACATCAACAAATTCTGGAATGCTGTTGCCACAGAAATCATCAGTCGGGGATTCATGGCATGTAAGTCATGCAGAAACGCGATTTTGAGAACAAAATGTTGTGTAAATAAGTGTGTGAATTCATTGAAAGTGGTCCCTAACATTACCACTTTTTGTTTCCCAAGGCGGTCGAAACAATCCTTTTATCGTGCCCCCAAGCTACCACAACTGGGCTCCGTGGATTGGTCCACATACTAGACAATCCACTGTAGTTCTGAACACAGAACATGACAAATTGCAAGCACCTAAAATGAGTACTGATGTTGATGACCAAATGTCTGGTGATGGTGATGACATGCAGGGAACAGAAGAGCGCCTAGCTGATGAACTCCTTAACTTAAAGTGAAATAAGATTTCTGAAATAAATGTTTTGGCACTGACAAAATATGCTTAAGATAAACATTGACTTAGAAATGCTTTTATACAATAGGTAGAGGAGGTGAGAGCGCTGTGCAAGCAGTGTGGTTTGGACAGCAAAGGCTCCAAGATGGATCTTGTCCTAAGACTGCGTGACAAGATGTCCAATAGGGTCACCTACAACAAAGTTTTTGAGAATGTCTGGGGTGCCTCTGGTGAGTGAAATAAAATATGACATTTCAATAATTTGTAAGTCATTTAATCCCTGAAAATGTACATAAGTATTAATAAAAACTTATGTTGTGTTATAGGTGGCAGTGCTGTAATTACTTGTCCATGTGGCATTGTGTGCTCTGTCAAATTTAATCTACGAGGGGAGAGCCCACGTGACTATATGGATATGTTACTGTCATGGAAACACTTTCCCAACATCATAGTCTACGACTATGCAAGGGGACTGGCGTTACATGGCAACCGCCGACAACCAGGGACTTTCCATCCTTTTCAAGGACTGTTGGTGGAGCCTAATGTGGAGAACATTAAGCAGGCTTCAGAGGGAAAACTAACAGTGAATATGTCTTGGTTGAAGCACCCCAAGGTACCAGCAGATGATAATGGCCATCCTCTCACTGGGTCTTCAGAGCATTTTGTTCTTAGTGATGTGTTCCACCAGGGCAACAGCAGAGATGAGCGGGACGTGCTGAGAAAGATCCAACACGTGCCTGAGCTTGCTGGTTACATCAACAGCCAGTGTGTGGAGCAGCTGTTTTCAGGCATGAAGAAGAACAATTACTTCTTGAATATGACGACACCCTCAACCCATATATTTCTCCAAAGAAATATACTGCACCACTACAATGTGGAAAGGAATAAAAAAGCAGAGGAGCAATACAAAAAGATTGTTCCAGAAAATGGGGTGATGCAGTTGGACAGCTATGGAAGACTCATGTTGGGTATGCTGTTCCTTTTGTTCACAACACTTGTGCAAAGCTGGAATATATATAAATATGAAAACCTGTATATTTTTGCTGTGTTAATGCCAATGGCATGACATTTGGGAAGTTTTTATAGAATTCCAAAATTGTAATCTCAGTTACAATTATAGATTTAAATTGTGTTGTGCACGTATTTAGCACATGGCCTCCTGTTTAGAATGGGTACATTTGTAAGTTTGTTAGAGTGGTGCACAAGGATTAAGACCTTTTTTCTTATATAGTGTTATATCAGAAAAAAAAAAAAAAATTTCATTGAACAGCTCCTTCCCTACAACCTGTGATGTCTGCTACAATCTTTGGCTGCAGTGGAGGAAGTGAGGAACAACAGAAGTGTGAGTCAGCTGCTCTGATTGACATTAGGTTTTATGAAGCAACTTTGATATGTAACGAATTTTTTTGTTGTGTTCTTTCAATTAGTAAACCATGACAAAGAGCAGACAGACTTCACCAGTCTTCAGAAAGTCAAGCCAAACAAGGCATGCTGGGCTCAGGAGTTTCAGAACATGCAAAAAGAAAAGGTGATGCAAAGCAACTGTACTATGAATTGTGCTTACTATTAAAAGGTACATGTCTTGATTATTTTTGTTTTCTTCCCCTTAGTTAATGGAGGTTTTGGATAAGACCAAAGATCCTAATGAACACCTAGCATTTGTGGACAATGTAGTCCTCACTCGATCAGACTTTTGTAGTCTGGGATTGATTGAGGACATGGATGGAACAGTAAGAATCAAGACCATACTGTCTTTACGCTAATGAGATGATGCTTATTCATTATGCAAGTTAATTTAATTGTTAAAACATTTTTATAACCCTTGTGTCTATATTTCGGCAGATCCTGAACAGCTGTCTCAAAGTTATAGAAAAGGTAATGTTTGTAATATTTAAACAAAATGGAATTGATACACACAATTTCTTTTCAACAATAATAGATCAACTCTGTTACAGAGAGTGGCGGGAGTGTTTGCAGAAAACAGCCATGTCACAGCAACTTGGTTTCCACCAGTGTCCTTGAACCCTATGGATCACCTGCCGGTAATGTCTTTATTGATTCTTCAATATATTAGCTTTTTTGTTTTTTAAATAATGAAGTTATTTTTTTAATAAATGAAGTACTCTCATTTTATATTAACCTATTTTCCTTTCTAGGCGAATGCAGCAACTCGGCAGTGCATTCTGCTCCCAGTTTGGATACCTGGACACTTGACTATATGTGTACGTAAATTTAGTTGTAGACTTTTCAGTTTAAACTTATTATAAAACAATGTTTCCCATTGCCAATCTTAATCATTGCCATAATTGCATCACAGCTATACGTCTTTAAGCATTGCCTGTTGTTTTCTCTTGTGTTCTTTACAAGGTCAACCTTAAAAGTCATAAGAAAAATGACAGCAAAATGTGTGTATGTGTATCTGTTCATATTCTAACATATTTAACAGATAATGAAACCACAGAAAAGGGAGATTTACTTTCTAGATCCCCTTTATGGCATTGGCTGGAGAGATGACAGTCGAACCCTACCATTCAGGTTTTTAGGGCAATAAGGTTTCGTTCCATCTGGATGGTGGTAGTTCTGTTTTAGATCACCTGTCCTTTTTTTTTTCTTTTCTTTTTTTTTAATCTACGGTTCTTTAGATGTTTAGGCACATTAATGTATTTCCTATTTGGTGCTTAAAAGCGATGGAAACAGAACCATAGATAACATTTCACAGCAGGGCAGTTCTGTTTGAGCCCGACAAGAGTCTTATAACCATTAAGAGTTCCTCAATTTACTCCCATTAAAAATTTAATTTTTGATCCTTTATTTTTTTTTTTTTACTTAAACAAGTGCTTTCCATTATCTTAAAATGTAATTTTGGACTACTGACCATACATTTTTAAATTTTACCCATGTCCACCAGACTTGGTCCCATTTTAGGCATACTAAAAGTTCTGAAAAGAAATTTGCGGAACTCTTAAGGTTAAGTTGAAGTTCCAACCACTGGAAAGTTCCTAAATGTTCAAAGCATTGATTATATGTTGGTGTATAAATGGTTTTTAAACTTTACATTATATTTTCTTTTCCAATACACTGTTTTCACAGAACTATCGCTCAGACCTTGTCCCCTGGACCTTGGAGGACTTTTGGTGCAGATGATAAGGTATTTCTTTAAATAACTCTTATGAACTATACCACTTGATCATCATTCTTTCATTAAAAATTGTATATTGCTCATACCACAGGGCCTACAAAAGCAAGGTTCATCCAACAACTGCGGCGTGTTTGTTTTGATGGTAAGATGTTGGCTATTCAGTATATTTTACTAGTCATATTTGTGTAGAAAAGTTTTTCAAATTATTATTCTCACACTTACGGCATGCATGCAAATTCACACTATTGTTGCTCATACTGCTTGTATTTCTTGACATTGTTAGACATGTGTAGTAAACTTTTTACACTACATACACTGTTCATACATCTAAGTCCTAGGAGATAGATGCTGATTTGCTGACATGATGTGACTTAATGGCACCCTCTTATAAATCCTCAAATATATTCCTGGGGATGTCATCAAACTAAACCTATTTTTTCTTTTTTTCTTTTAATTTTACAGTATGCGTTTTATGTGGCGATGGAGGCACAGTGTGACTTCAACGAGGTATGCATAAATTGTGACGACATTTCATCACTTGTAATTTTGTTTTTGAGATACGATCCAACATTGACTTAGTGATTTCCCAGTTGATTCCACCTCAGACTTCTGCTACTGCCAGTCAGGAGGAGCCTGTCACTCTACCTGTAGCCTTCATGAGAAACATGTTTCCAGTGTGTTTTGGAAATGACCATACAATTGTGTTATTTGTGATGTATTTATTCTTTTCCAAAGGGAAACATGCATCAAATAAGGAGATGGTGGTGCCTGGTTCTCCTGGAAAACTTTCCTATGATGTAAGTGTCTATAAAATGATTAAGGCTTCACTTTAAATTTTAACATCAATTGTCTCAATGATAATTATATTACTACATTTTTTGTATAATTAATGGATATCATTGACTCACACAGATCTAAAGAGGAGATGGCCAAAAAAAGGAAAAGACGACTTGAATATCAAAGAGCACAGGTATGCTGATTACAGGGATAGTCTTTAACCAATGTGAAAATGTGTTGAAAACTTTAAAAAAAATCCATGTGCACAGCAGTGATGAGCCTAGGTGTTAACTGGTGCAGGATAAATGAGTGTTAAACATTGTCTAATAATTATGGTACACTTCTAATAAGCACGCACCATTTGTTACATATTTGCCATGGCTCTGCTAAATTTTGTATCTTGTTTATTTTTACCTTTTTAAACGCATTGCTCAGTAATGGTTACGAGTATCAGTAATGGGACGCAGCTATATTGTGGGCTGTCTATCAGCAACTGAGGATTTCAATACACACCTGATCACAAATGTAAAAAATTGTATGTACTGCAACGCTAAACAAAATGCCACTGTAATGGTGGACTGTATACAGATGGCACTGGACACCCAAGAGGAAGACCAACCATGTGCCAAGAGGCCTTGCAGCTCTCCACCAAAAGAGTTGGTTAGTGTGAAGGAAGTTTATTGCACACAAGCATGTTCCACACCATTAAAACCTGCACAATCACTCATACTTTTGTGTATCCATTAAAGACTGTGAAGTTACCATGAGCGAAGGCGATGCTTCCAAGAACCTTTCGGTCAGTAAAGAAGTGCAAATGATAATGAAAAAATGACTTATTCTGAACACTGAACTGCACCTATTCATTGTAACATGTTTAAGAACAAGCCATTGGTAAAAAATGACCAATTTAAATGCAGTTATGACTGCATGTGGGATTTATTTCTGATTTCAACTTGGGTCTTGTAACCAGGTTCAATCCTGAATGACATTCAGAAAGCAATGAGCTGGATCAACAGCCACCAGCCTTTACTCCGTGGGGAGGTGATGGAGCCTGCTGTTCTCCAAATGGACCCTGAAAATCAGATAAAGGCACTTCAGGACGTCCTAGAAGGACAACTGGATGATGGAAACGGAAAAGATGATTTTCTCATTACCTTTCAGCACCAAGCCGACATGGAAACGTTCTTCAAACTTTGTGTTGACGAACAACACTTAAAAATCAATGCCATGTTCCTTGAAGAGTGATATAATACGATCCATACTGGAGACCTAGACCAGTACATGATTTTGTTTTTCTACTGATTGTTTTTATTATTCTTCTTCTCCGCCTAAAACTCCAACTACAGCCTAAAATCAATGTTGAAGTAGCTCTAAGTGATGATGGGTGATGTCACTTCTTGTTGATTTTTTGAGTATTGTAAACCAATATGGAAGCTAGCTTGCCCCTCCCTCCTCGTCATCTTGTCACCTCCTCTTCCCTTCCATACACTAATCCTCTAGCCCCACCCCCAAATCCTTTTTGCCAGTTATTGGCTTGAAATTAATGTTTCGTGGTTGCCACAGTTTGCTGCTGTTGTTGTTTGTGGAGCCTGGGTTGTTTACAGAGACAAGTTTTTGCAGTGTGTTCAGGGGACAGGCAGTTGGCAGATAGTGAGATGTTTGCTGTATGTGACAAAAAAAAGTTGTGAGACATTAGAGAGACATTACTTGGAACACCTCTAATGGGATATTTGCTATCGTAATGCACCTCAGACCTTGGAGCTCACACCTCTTAAAGGTCCCATGACATGGTGCTCTTTGGATGCTTTTATATAGGCCTTAGTGGTCCCCTAATGCTGTATCTGAAGTCTCTTTTATATAGACCTTAGTGGTCCCCTAATACTGTATCTGAAGTCTCTTTTATATAGACCTTAGTGGTCCCCTAATACTGTATCTGAAGTCTCTTTTATATAGGCCTTAGTGGTCCCCTAATACTGTATCTGAAGTCTCTTTTATATAGACCTTAGTGGTCCCCTAATACTGTATCTGAAGTCTCTTTTATATAGACCTTAGTGGTCCCCTAATACTGTATCTGAAGTCTCTTTTATATAGACCTTAGTGGTCCCCTAATACTGTATCTGAAGTCTCTTTTATATAGACCTTAGTGGTCCCCTAATACTGTATCTGAAGTCTCTTTTATATAGACCTTAGTGGTCTCCTAATATTGTATCTGAAGTCTCTTTTATATAGACCTTAGTGGTCCCCTAATACTGTATCTTGTTTGAAAGCCATGATGTATCTCTCTCTCTCTCATGGGTTGGCCATATTCTCTGGGTGGGCAAAGCAGAGAAAGGAGAGGTAACCTTTCCCTGTATGACATCATAACAAGCAGATTCCAGAACGGCTCATCTGATCTTTCATTTTCTCAAAGGCAGAGCAGGATACCCAGGGCTCGGTTTACACCTATCACCATTTCTAGCCACTGGGGGACCACAGGCAGGCTGGGGGAACTCATATTAATGTTAAAAAAAAGTCATAAAGTGAAATTTTCATGCCATGGGACCTTTAATATTTGCTGACATTTACCTTACCTCTGTTACGCTTTGGGTTCGGTTTTCCATGTTGACTATCCAAATGTCTGCTCTTTTTTATGTGTCAGAAGTTATACTATGTATATAAAATGTGTATTGTAATTGAGTAGGCTACAGTTTGTTTTAAACAAAAATAAGGGAAATTAATAATGAATGTAATGTGTTTCATTTAGCAGATTATTGCTTGAGTATTTTAGGTGCATTATTTACATGCTGAAGTAGTTACACTGCATTAAGATAATGTTATTAATAGTGGGTTTATTGTTATTTGCTACAGAATGCTTAGCCTATATGTCAAGATCAAAGTTGGCGTGGTTTTTTTTGGACCTGCCCCCACTGCAAAAAATAATCCTAAAGGAAACACTGATGTTCTATCATATATATATATACACATACACACACACACATACATACATACATACATACATACATACATACATACATATATATATATATATATATACATACATACATACACAGCAAAAACAGAACCATCCTGTTACTTTCAACTGCTTTTATTTTTCAAGCAAACTTAACATGCAGATATTTGTATGAATATTAAAAGGTTTAACAACTAAGACATTGACTGAAATATTTTCACAGACATGACTAACAGTAATGGAATAATGTGTGCTTGAATGAAGGGGGGGGGGGGGGGGGGGGGGTCAAAATCAAAAGTAGTCTTCAGTATCTGGTGTGGCCACTAGTTCCATTGAGTACTGCAGTGCATCTCCTTATGTACAGCACCAGATTGGTCAGTTCTTGTGGTTGTTGTTGCCATCCTGTACCTATCCTTCAGGTGTGAGATTCAGATGTATTGATCCTATGCAGGTGTTGTTACACGTGGTCTGCCACTGCGAGGATGATGAGCTATGCTTCCTGTGTCCCTGTAGCGCTGTATTAGCCACATCTGTTGTCCCCATTGCACCATGGCTAAGGCATGTTCATGCAGATTAGCAGGAACCCCGGGCGTGTTTCTTTTGGTGTATTTCAGAGTCAATAGAAAGGTGTCTTTACTTTTCTAATTATCTTATAACTATAAATTGCCTATTGCCCTTAAGCTGTTATTGTCTTTTTGACCGTTCAACATGTGCATGTTCATTAATTGTTTGTGGTTCATTGAACGAGCATGGAAAACGTATAAACCTTTTGCAATCAAGATCTCTAAAGTTATTTAGATTTTTACAAAAATATTTTTACAATCCAGTGTCCTGACCCTCCCCTGCTCCTTCAACCACCACACCTGCTTCCCCCCTCCACCCTTTCAGTCACTCTCTCATTTCTCTCTGCTGTCCCCTGTGGTCAGGGGATTAACAAGTTTGTTTATTTTAGAGAATTGTTAAAGGTAGTCTGTATATGCATGGAGATGAACTGTTAACCACTATGTTTGCAACGATAATGTACCGCAGACGTCGCGGCTCACACTTCTCGATATTCAATTTTGCCCCCCCATGTAATGCTTTAGGTCCCGCTTTGGCACAGCTCCACGGGTCATCGGGGGCGACTGGCATTGGAGGCTTGGGCCCCGTCATAACTAGTTAAACTTATTTTCATAATTATTGATGTTATTATTATCATCATTATTATATTATTATCATCATTACTATCATTTTTATTATTATTAACATCATTTTTGTCATTATGTTAATATAATTTTAGTATTTCATTAACATTTGCCTGCTTGTTTTATGTTAATGTTTGTTAAATTTGTTGTTAAATAATAATAAAAAAACAGTCTAGTGATCTCCTTTAATTTAGATAACATTAAGAAAGTATCTCAGGTTACATTTGATTATGATAAATACACATTCAAATATATTACTTTTAAATATATTACTTTTTTCATCATTTAATGCATAATTAAGGTAATTTAATGTTTTGATAGGTAGTTAATCTGTTATTTTGTGAAATATGTGGCGGTACGTGACGGCGGACGTGACGGTGACACGTGACGGCGGGGTTCAACGTTTAACTCCGCCCACATTGAGGTCTGCGGCTCTGCAGTCAGGGCTACATGTGGTGTCGTGCACAGCTCGTAATTTCTACAAAGCGATGCGTTTAAAACTTATATTATTACAGCATTGACCTCATTGCCGTTGGTCTTTCAAGTGAAACTAAAGTCAGACACAATGATGCTGGATTCAGTGGGACATATGTTGTATAGGATAATAAATAAACCTTGAACCACATACACTTTAAAGCAGATAAAGTAAATAAAACCTAGTATACTTTTTGTATTAAAAGTAAATGAAATTATTTTGCGTGTAAATGTCTTGTTTTATTTTTATTAAAGATAAATACATTATTTGATACATTTTCATTGTGCCCATAAAATGTGTTATGTGTTCCTACATTATTTAACTTTAAGGAGCACAGATGCTCCTTGGTAGAGTTTAGATTCTCTGCCCGAGGCCGGGCCGTTATTTTCCGCCACTATCCTCGGGCCAGGTCAAAATCATTTGTGGTTTTTTTTAATCATTACTTTATTAGCCGAATTGGGTGGCGAGAAAGCTATGCCATAATCAGAAATATTATCTATATAGAAATTGTTTTTTAATCCAAATTCAATAAATTAAAAATAATACTGTTAAAGCTTTTGCCAAACTGAAAGGGTAACTTGCGTTTTTTTCAACCTGGGCCCCCATATCCCCAATGGCGCTTTTCCACTGCATGGTACCTGCTTGACTGGCTATCATTCCGATTTACATGAAACTTAGAATGTGTGGTCTACATGTGATATTGAGCCGCCCCATATACTCTAGCCACACCCATCTACACAGACCATGCCCCTTTCATAACTTGTGAACTGTTAAGGTAGACTCTTGTGAGAGGTATCATTGAACTCAGCAAAGAGTTCCTATTTAATTTGTGACGGTTTGCCCTGCGCCTCCGCCGACGTTCCGGAGCCGTTCCGCAGCAGTTCCGCAGTTGGTGGAAATCCAGGGTTAGGCCGGCCACAGACTGGATGCGTGGCGTGAGTGTGTCAGCTGCGTGGCGTGTCCATTTTTATTTCGGCTCCCATGTTAACAGGTTAGAGCGTGCACACTGCCTGCGTGACACGCATGTCTCACGCTCGGCTCGAGCCACACCCCCTTTAACAACTAATGACCCATTTCTTGTACGCTATTGTTTGAGGTATCATTGAACTTAGCAGAGAGTTCCCTTTTCAGAATCGAGTATTCACCCAGACTAGGTATAAACAACTACAATACATTCAACAGATGATTTTGGTTGAAACAGTTGCTCTTTTCTCCTCTGCATTTGTCATTGCAACATGGAAGTATGTTGCTGTAGTATTGATTTGTGTTAATTTTAGGAATAGGGAAGAACATTTGTCTTTGATAAATATTTTTAAAATATAAATAGGTTTTGCTTTTGCACTTCCGGTTAAATTTTTTTTAAATACAGCGAAAGAGAGCAATTTCACCATCACACTGATCTGAAGCTTGCAAATGTGTGTATGTGTCGCTTGTATACGTCACATCACTATACCTTTTGTGTGCATGTGCTAGCACCAATTCATTAATATAGAATTGTATTGTACTGTACTTGTGTTATCTACAGTTAATATGTATTGGTCATTTTTGTTGTTTCAGTTCTGACACCAGAACAAGCGATGGGTCGATACAACAGAGTTTTGCTGGCAGTAAAACTTGAGAAGAGCAAGACAGCAGTTTACCAGAAGGTCGGAGTGAACCATAAAACTGTTTCCGACAACGCTGCAATTTCAGAACTTCATGTTGTTGACCCAAAGATTTACAAAGAGTTAAGGGCAAAAGTTCAGGAGGGGGAAACACTGAAAACTTTTGTTCAGAAATGTAAGTTGGAGTTAATGAAAAAAGTATTTATTCAACAAAGTGGAGGAAATGAAAACAAATGGAGATCTTTTGAAAATTGCAAAGAGAAAGTTTATGGAGGTATCTGCATTTTATTTGATATTTTGCTCCGATACTGCCTAAAACGTTGGTATCGGTATCGGGAAGTACTGGAGAATGGGAGTGGAGAATGGGACAGTGAGGCAGAGATCACCTGCTCCATACTGATGAGGGACATTGATCGCAGAATGCTACTTTCAATCTGTTAGCGGCTGAGTGGCTAGGACTGAACACACCAGGAGGTTTACAAACTGCTTTTCTCCGTTATTCTTGATTTGGATGCTAATTAGTCTCCACAAAAGTAAAGACAGTGAGTATTATCTTAAACAGCAACTTCTATATCACACAGTATGAATGAAGCTAGCTGCTATACAGAAGCATTGTACCACTTTGCCACTGTACAAAAGCTTCTATGTTTGTGCAGTAAAGAAAGCTGCAGTTTCAGGACCGTATTTCTACAACCCTAGTTACTGAATGAAACTGGAATACTGCGCAAGCGTCAACACTTAAGTTAAGTTAGGTTCTATCTAAAAAACTAGAGTCTTTAAAATGGGGTCCTAGGAACATGCTACTTGAAAGATTATATTAAAGGGACAACCGTTGTAATCAGTGTGTAATGTAGCTTCTGGCCACCTGTGGCAGCACTGAGAGCACTGCTGACTCAATTTGGTGTGCAAGGACGAAATCCTGCGCCATCTTTGATTTTACATGAGGCCATTGTCAATCTGCATTCTTGTCTGTACTTTTGAAACAACAAAACTCTTGAAAAAACAAAACGTATTGTCCGTTGTCTGTTTAGGAAAGAACGATCCAAATGCCCAAAGTGTTCATGCTCTTACCGTCGATGGTGTTTTGGGAGTTGAATAGTGTGAACTTGGGGTAGTATTCCAGCATCCATTTTCATATGAACCGGCAGCCACAGTGAAGGTTGATCAAGATCAGACCAGATCTTAGTCTCTCAATCCTTAGTCAGCTCTATCTCCACAGGTCTGTGGAGTAAGGTATGGCTACACCACACATACATTCTGGGATAGGAGAAAAAAGGTGGCACTAAGTTCCGGACCATGGACAGTGCCTCTCCAAAATAGTCTTGAGAAGGAACTTGTTTTGGTGGAACATTTGCACCCCGCAAAAGAAAACATCACATGCAATATTATATGAAGTTAGCAGTTCACACAATACAGTAAAATGAGCTATTTAAATTAGCTGGATACATGGTTAAACATAATTTGTTCTTACCAGTGTATCGCTGTGTACTTCGTCCACAGAAATCCCTCCAATCAGTCCCAAAATGTTCCAGTTAGAAAGTAAATGCAGTAAACATATTTTGTAAATCTTCACAATCATTCCTGAAATAAACCAAGCAGGCCCTAAACTTAAATTGACATTGATTTTAAAAACCTACATGAATGAAAACAAACAAAGGCAGTGTGGTGTATAAGATTTGATATTATTGTAAATATACATGACAGTGAGGCTAACAGTTATGTCAGCAAGAACGCTGGTGGCCCGACTCCCAAATTCCGCTTGACGTGTCTGAACTATGAATAACGAGTTTGAACATGGCGTACTCTCAATGGCATGCATCATTTCCACCTGGCGTGGTGACATTTTCTGTTGATCAGTAAGTAATCATAAACCAGTAGTTCCTCATTTGTTACTCTTTGAAAAGGGGTAACTAATCATTCGTTTCCCTTCTGAAAAAGGGTAACTACCCTTTTGGAAAAGGGAAAGTAATCATTCGTTACCATCCATCCATCCATCCATCGTCGTCCGCTTATCCGTGGTCGGGTCGCGGGGGGAGCAGCTCCAGCAGGGGAGCCCAAACTTCCCTTTCCCGAGCCACATTAACCAGCTCTGACTGGGGGATCCCGAGGTGTTCCCAGGCCAGGTTGGAGATGTAAGCCCTCCACCTAGTCCTGGGTCTTCCCCGAGGCCTCCTCCCAGCTGGACGTGCCTGGAACACCTCCCTAGGGAGGCGCCCAGGGGGCATCCTTACCAGATGCCCGAACCACCTCAACTGGCTCCTTTCGACGTGAAGGGGCAGCGGCTCTACTCCGAGCTCCTCACGGATGACTGAGCTTCTCACCCTATCTCTAAGGGAGACGCCAGCCACCCTCCTGAGGAAACCCATTTCGGCCGCTTGTACCCTGGATCTCGTTCTTTCGGTCATGACCCAACCTTCATGACCATAGGTGAGGGTAGGAACGAAAACTGACCGGTAGATCGAGAGCTTTGCCTTCCGGCTCAGCTCTCTTTTCGTCACAACGGTGCGATAAACTGAATGTAATACCGCCCACGCTGCGCCGATTCTCCGACCAATCTCCCGCTCCATTGTCCCCTCACTCGCGAACAAGACCCCAAGGTACTTAAACTCCTTCACTTGGGGTAAGGACTCATTCCCTACCTGGAGAAGGCACTCCATCGGTTTCCTGCTGAGAACCATGGCCTCAGATTTAGAGGTGCTGATCCTCATCCCAGCCGCTTCACACTCGGCTGCAAACCGATCCAGTGAGTGCTGAAGGTCACAGACCGATGATGCCATCAGGACCACATCATCTGCAAAGAGCAGCGATGAGATCCCCAGCCCACCGAACTGCAACCCCTCCCTACCACGACTACGCCTCGATATCCTGTCCATAAATACTACGAATAGGATTGGTGACAAAGCGCAGCCCTGGCGGAGGCCAACCCTCACCTGGAACGCGTCCGACTTACTGCCGAGAACCCGGACACAGCTCTCGCTTTGGTCATACAGAGATTGGATGGCCCTGAGAAGGTACCCCCTCACCCCATACTCCCGCAGCACCTCCCACAAAGTCTCCCGGGGGACCCGGTCATATGCCTTCTCCAGATCCACAAAACACATGTAGACTGGATGGGCATACTCCCAGGCTCCCTCCAGGATCCTTGCTAGCGTAAAGAGCTGATCCGTTGTTCCACGACCAGGACGGAATCCGCATTGTTCCTCTTCAACCTGAGGTTCGACTATCGGCCGAACCCTCCTTTCCAGCACCTTGGAGTAGACTTTACCAGGGAGGCTGAGAAGTGTGATACCCCTGTAATTGGTACACACCCTCTGGTCCCCCTTTTTGAACAGGGGAACCACCACCCCTTGCCTCTTTCACGGCAGAGGCTGCAGTCCTTCTGGCCCTTCGTAGCGGGAAATTAAAGAAGCGCTGCTGCAGCGGCCAGCTCCGTCACAGAGCCGCAGTGCACACACAACTGACCGGCGGAAGGAGAAGTAGTTCCTTCTCTTAACCGGATATAATTAGAGTTTTCTGGTGACAACAAGTTACTTAACATAAACACTCACTCCAAATTACTGAGTTTAAATATCGATCTTTTTATATGAGAATCGATACTAGAATTGTAAATATCGTTACTTTAGACATCACAACTGCCTTGCCTTGTCTTGTCTTAGTAATAATGCTTCATTACAGCACCATGGACAGCCCTTCTGGTGGTCTTCTGGGTTTTGTTGTGTGTATGTTGAGGATGTAAATGGACTGTATTTATATAGCGCTTTTCTAGTCGTAACGACTACTCAAAGCGTAAAGCGCATAGTACAGCAACCATCCACACACATTCATACACTGTGGCCGAGGCTGCCGTACAAGGTGCCACCTGCTCATCAGATAAACATTCACACACATTTACACTCCGATACGCATTATCGGGGGCAACTCGGGGTTCAGTGTCTTGCCCAAGGACACTTTGACACGGGACTGCAGGGCCGGGGATCGAACCACCAACCTTCCGATTGGCAGGCAACCGCTCTACCGCTGAGCCACAGTCGCCCCAAAGGCCACTCCAACTTCAGATAAAAAGTCGTTACAACTTCTCTCCTTCTGTTTAAGATTTATTTCCAAGCAGTAAGGCAAAAAGGGTACAGGAATTCACAGCTGTGGGCAACAGTTTACTTCACTCTGAAAGCTCCCCAAAGCGTGGCGCTGATCCATTGTCTAGACAGTTAATATACTAGTCTACTGGCCGCAGTCTTCTCCCATTGGTCTGTGCCGGTGTCAGTCTATTTTATGCATCCTATAATTTTCCAGCTTCCTCCCGAGGGGAGGAATCTTTCTTGAAACATGACATGCCGAGACTCCTGCAGCTCGGTGACTGTCGAGCAGGGCGGAAGCAACATGTCATCGACTGGAGCAGAGGGAGGTGACTGGGAGCTCCTTAAGGGCATGAGCAGCTCATCCATCTTTTCCTCAAATGTGTCCATCCGCTATGCCATGCGGGTAATGATGTCCTCATGGCTATGGAAAAATGTATGGTTTTAGTTGTTATACATTATATACTTACATATGTGAACAATTTAAGTGAGTCTTCTTACCTCTCATTTCCATCTCCATGGCTGAGCCACCTCCCTCTGTGTGATGACAAACACGGTGGTCCATGGTAGGAAATATGACTGGTTTCTTAAATGCATGCATAAATGTTAACTTACGGACAGGGCTTCCAGACACACGCTCCGTCCTGGAATGCTTTCTTGCTTGTGGAACGGACTCATCTGAAATAAAAGACCACACAGTTTGTACTGATTGCAAAAAGAATATTTGAATTGTGTAAATAATGTAGTCACGTAGGTGTAATCATTATGTCGTGCTAGTTAACCTGCAGTTTCGTGAACAGAGCTTCTCTTAAAACATCCATGGCTTTATCTCTCATCCATGTTACAGGCTTTACAGCATACAGCCCTCGGGTGTATCGTAAGATAAGTGTTAAACCCTAAACCCACATCGGCTCTTAGGGACACATAAGATATTAGCTACGTTAACGTTAGCTAGCTACCTAGCTCCATTATTTAGCTTGAGCCGATAGCCCCGGCAGTATGGGGAAGCGCTAATGACGTTACGTCCATGTAAAAGGCTTTACAGCATACTTACGATACATCCGAGGGATGAACGTATGTAGCTATAGCTACATTCATCCCTTGGATGTATCATAAGATAATAATACCATGGATGTATTAATAGAACACATGGTGAATTAGCTACAGCCTCCAATTTGGACGTGCATTCAGTGAGTCCGACTGAGTTTAGCTTGACTCGCTGTATAATGCTGGCACCCATGTCAGAGCTTTCTGAAAGTTGTTTAGGAAAATATCTCACCTTGTTGTCCAGGTTCCTTATGTCGTCTAAAACATCACCGAGGGAAGGTTCAGTCTCTGTCGCCAACTTTGATGTATCCATAGGCTAGCTAGCTAGCTGTTTCCCGTGTTAGCATTCGGGCTAGCACTGCTAGCTTAGCAGTCTTGAGCGGAGGACAGTCTTTAGTAGCTGTTGACGGTCGACAATGTCTTTCTTGGTATCTTTTGTCCTACCTTGTGCCGTCGGTGAGGTGTAGTCGGGACATATTTTAGTCAATGGCAGTATTTTAGTTCGAATTTGGGACCAAAATGAACGGAGCTTAAAACTATTTGTGTGCCTTGCCTTGGCTTGATATCTAGCCCCGCCCACATCCAAGTCAGTCAATTTGTTTTGTTTACGTCACACAGCTTTATATCCGGGCACTTGGGGCGGGAAATTTTTGCTATGATTACGCTGCAGAAGAGAAGAGTACAGTACAGTACAGTAGAAGAGGCAACTATGTTGGCAAGATTAATTTTAATTGCAAAAAAAATGTGTTTGTGAAATGGGTTTTTGATGGATCTAACTACTTATACTGAGGCACGTTATACAATTAGCTTAGCACTACACTGTAGCCTACACTTTCGTAAGCTTCCATAAGTTTATCATTGTTTTAAAGAAATTTAAGTTGTCAAGTAGATGTTAAGTTAATGCACATCACGACATCTTTTGTGGCGCCAACTTCATAGCTAGGACATAGACTTAGCTTCAGGGACATTTTGGCTGCTAGCTAGGTGCACAGCACATGACATGATAACATGTATACAGCATGAAGGGAACAGCAGGAGTAGACAGCTAAATAATTACTTTATAAAATAATCCGATTATACAATCCTTCTGAGCTTGCTAAAAGCAGGAAACTGTCCTTCAGGGAATGGTGTGAGAGCAATCATGTCACTTAACACTAATAAAACTAAGGAAATGATCTTTGATCAAAAAGAACCCTGTAGTTTAAGGAGACTGTAATTCACTGTACCTCGGCATTCACATCAGTCTGCTAAAATGGAATGTACATTGTCTCCGTCACATTTTGACATTGTGAAGTACTTTACATTACATTTTTCACTCAAACAAAACAACTTGCAGTCAAGAGCGTTAGTAAGGCTAATCACTCACTACTGATCACCAAAATGCAACAAACCGTAAACTCATCTTTATTTCCCCAGCACACAACACATTTTGAGGGCCTCTCGGACCCAGGAAAATATCTTGAGGGTGGATCCTATAAATGTAAAGGTAAAAGTAAAGGATAACATTCAGCAAATGTTTCTCATCATGAATTGTCAGCCAAGTTGTCCTACTTACTGTTGTGTTAATATTCTGACTGATAAATGATTGGAGAATTAGTTTTGAGAGTCAGTATAGAAAACCTGTTTTTTTGCAGTTGTTGTTGGCGGTCCACTTTACAAAAAATATATTTCCCTCTTGTCTACAGAATAATTAATAGTGTTGAGAGAGAAGGGATTTCATCAATTTTCTCAAAGGCCCAAATAAAGGTAATTATTAAGACATATATATTAACCGTAACAAAATGAGAAGTGTTCTTATGTGTTCACACTTTCGTTTCATATCTTATATGATGAGCTAATCTGTGGGAGCAGAAGGTCCAACAGGATGTTCCTATGGAATCATCCTGTATCCCTTTCTCTGAAACAGCACCTGAAGCAGAAGATGCTGCTTTTTAGTGAGAAGTGGGTAAGCAAAAATGTCAGTGATGTGTATGTGTGTACCTGTGACTGCAGTGCCTTACAGAGAGTGGTCAGAGTACCTCTCCCTAACTTGCAGGATACCTAAGAAAAGAGTATGTTAAAGGGCCCAAAGTATTTTAATGGACTTTTCACATCCTGACCATGGACTTTTCAAACTACTGAGGTCAGACAGACGTCTGCTGCTACAAGACCAGAACTGAGAGACTGAGGAGTTTCTTTCCTCAAGCTTTACATTAGTATTTGTATGTATGTGACAAATAAAAGTCCTTGTATTGCTTTGTCTCCATATACCTATGAGATCTGGAAAATAACAGAGGAGGTGGCTGGCTTGGGATCATCCAGTAGGAGCAGGGAAATGGGAGCATACATGAGCGCTGACTTTGTGATGGATGTCATGCATCCAGAGGTAAGATGGTCACTTTTTCTAGGTAATGTAATGGTCCCCAAGACCCTCACGCTGCCTCCACTGTGCTTGACAGGTGGCATTAAGCATCAGTGTAGCATCTTATGTGATAAAATGGGAGATTTGTATAGAGTGAAAAGGGGTCTTGAAGAAAGAAGTCTTGCATACCCACATTATGCAATACCCAGTGGACGGCACTTGATTGGGGGATGGGAAATGGAGGAAACTTGATATACGAACCCTGCACTCATCGCATGATATGATTGTTTGACTGTTTTCCAGATAGTCATCAAAATCCTGGAAGGCGAAGTCCTGATGACCAGAGGAGGCATCGCATTTTAAATATCATTCACGTGCTCTGGTTGGTCAGCGTTTCCAGATCTTCTGCATCTGCACTCTCTGTGTCTCTGAATAAGAGTTATAAGTTATATTACAATATTACTGTCTCTGAATTGTAATGTATTACACTACTTTTCATTACTTTTGAGTTACTTTCACCAAAATAACAGGGGAAGTTTGATTTGGCAGCTAGCTTGTGAATTTCACCACCGGATCAATAAAGTCTACTCTTTATCCACTTTAATACATCACAGATTATTCATATTTTGTATAATTAATATAAATATGCAAAGTAACTAAAGCTATAAAAAAATAGATAAGTAAAACGTATAATAGGCAAGTAGGAGAAAATGAAAATACTCAATTAAAAGTACCTTACAGTTGTATTTAAGTACGGCATTGTTGTTTATAGCACTTGAATAAGAAATTCATGTTGTTTAGTTTAAAAAACTCTAAAGGAAATGTTCAATTATAGTGTGATTAAAACTCACTATTTACATTATTTACAGTACTTGATTTACAGCTAATTTGTGAAAAGGTAGCCCACACAACCTTATTTAACAGTAATTTAGTTTTACTGCAAACCGTCACAGGAAGTGCTTTTATTTTGAAGTAGGCTACACGGAAGTTGTCTGTTGTGTAGCCTACTCTTGCTAGCTTACTCAGATGCAACATGTCCGTCAGGCTCAAGTTGTTCACTTTCTTGTGTGTAAAACATTATATGTAACATTTTATATATATATTATATATAACAAATATTAAACAGTAAATGGTCACAGTAAAAGACAAACGTTTTTGGTCGTCATTCGAAGCCATTCCACTATTGTTGCATGAAATGTCATTTGTGTTAAGGCTACATCATCAGTTTATGTCATCTAATGTGAAAACAAGAGGCTAATATCAGCTTCGCTACCAGGCTAGCTTCTGAGCATATGGGGAGTGACGTAAGCAGATAAAAATGGCTGATGTGGGTGGGGCTAAAATGGCTGACTTGGATGTGGGTGGGGCTAGAATGACTGACAGGCTGCAGTGAGATGCACTTGCACTGAACCGAGCCACTTGTTAGAAGTGAAATGAAGAGGTGAATTTTCATAGTTGTGAAAATCATTGTTTTGATAGACTCTTGTTTTAAGTAGTTTCACCTAATACAGTTAAAAACCGAAGTCAAGCACAAAACTATTTGTAATAAAATAATGATTAGAAGTGAAGTGATAAGGAGACCATTTCGTCACAAAAGAGGAGTGACATGATTGATGATTAATTTGATACTTTATTCAACATTGAACAAAGGAGGCAGCCATGTATACACATGCAAGATGTGTGTATTCCATAGTGTCTGACTTAACATGAAAGTGAACAGTTCTTTATACATGTTGGTTTGTGCTGACATAGGTGAAACTATTTCTTCAGCTCACACAAAATAGCCTCCCCACCTTGTATGGTAGAGACTCGTAATAGCTTCGCACATTTCAGGCTCCAGTTTCTCATGCAAGCTGGTTGTCTCTAAACAACATGCATCTGAAAACCCTGAATGCTGAAATGCCAACCTATCACTATTGTTTTTTAGCAAAATTGATATCAGCCTAAAAATAAATATATTTTCTTGCTATGCTCATATCTTACTTAGCTACATTTTATAAGACCAATCATTTGGAGCTGGTTTGAATAAACATTTTCAAAACCGCACTCCAAAAACAACCGAACAGGAACGTTGTGTGGAAGTACAGTGCAACCACAGGAGAACGTTTCAGTTGGTTGGTTCCCCTAACGTTTAGGGAACATTATAACCCTGAGGGAACGTTCCCTAAACGTTAGTTATTGGTTTGGTTAGAACTAACCTTTAGAGAACCAAAAACTAACGTTTTAGTTTTTGTGTTAGTGGGGGATGAGCGTGTGTGTGTGTGTGTGTGTGTGTGTGTGTGTGTGTGTGTGTGTGTGTGTGTGTGTGTGTGTGTGTGTGTGTGTCAGGGTAGAGGTGTCTGTTGTAACAGCAAGCGTCCACTTTGTGCTAGCCAGAAGCCACCCAGACTGACCTGGTATTACATAAGGGAAAGGTGCATATAAAGGAATTACACAAAAACGTAACACAAGAGTTCTACATTGGTCTCTTCTCTTCTCTTTACTGTACATTTCTCATATCAACTCTCACTCACTTTAATCCATCTGGGACTGTAGCAGCATGTACTATTAAATGATGTTTCATCATATCAGTCAAGTCAACAAAGCAGGCATGACAAGGACATGATGGAAATTCATTTGTGAGAAATTATCACTGAAGTTCTCGACAAACAGCAGTCATACAGCTATTCTTTTCTTTTTTGAAATAGTAGTACCTATATATATAGGAGGACCTATATATATATATATATATATATATATATATATATATATATATATATATATATATATATATATATATAAAGTTGTTGATATATCCAGCAGCATTTCACATGGATATCCGCTAATCACTGTTACTATTGATGTACAGTATGTTATACCAGTGATCAGGTTATATAATATGACTTTCCTGTATGGATTTTAATAATCTGAAGAGACTGCAGACAGGTGTGTTCAAGAAAAAAGATCATTATAACGGCTGTAGTAAATATTTTCAATGAAGAGCGTTTGTTTTACTTTAGAGCTGTATCCCAAAATGGTCTACAACCCCAAATCAGAAAAAGTTGGGACAGTATGAAAAACACAAATAAAAAAAGAAAGTAGAGATTTCTAAATATGTGCAGTGCATAAAGGACAAGGGCGCAAGCCTGAGCTGAACAACCGTAATCTCCGATCCCTCAGGCGGCACTGCATCAAGAATTGTCATTCATCTATAAGTGATATCACCACATGGGCTCAGGACTACTTTGGCAAACCTTTGTCAAGTACCACAATATTTAGTTACAGCCACAAATGCCAGTTAAAACTGTACTGTGCCAAAAGGAAGCCCTATGTTAACAGTGTCCAGAAGCGCCGTCGACTTCACTGGGCTTGGAGGCATCTGGGATGGACCATCACACAGTGGAAACGTGTACTGTGGTCAGATGAATCAGTATTTCAGGTATTTTTTGGGAGACGCCGTGTGCTCCGGACCAAAGAAGAAAAGGATCATCCAGACTGTTACCAGCAACAAGTCCAAAAGCCAGGGTCTGTCATGGTATGGTGTTGTGTCAGTGCCCTTGTCAAAGGTAACTTGCACTTCTGTGATGGCACCATTAATGCTGAAAAGTACATAGAGATTTTGGAGCACAATATGCTGCCTTCAAGAAGATATCTTTTCCAGGGACGTCCATGCATATTTCAACAAGATAATGCAAAACCACATTCTGCACACATTAGAAAGTCCTGGCTGCGGAGGAAGAGGATACGGGTTCTTGACTGGCCTGCCCGCAGTCCCAACCTGTATCCAGTAGAGAATGTGTGGCGCATTTTGAAGCGCAAAATGGGACAACGAAGACCCCGTACTGTTGCCCACCTTAAGACTTGTTTGCAGCAAGAATGGGACAAAATTACACCTGAAACACTTCATAACTTGGTGTCTTCAGTCCCTAAACGTCTTTTAAGTGTTGTGAAAAGGAATGGAAACATTACAAAGTGGTAAATGCTTTACTGTTCCAACTTTTTTTGAAATGTGTTGCAAGAACCAAAATAGGAATTTTGTTTTTTTGAAAAAAAAAAAAAAAAACAATCATGAGGAACACATTAAATGATGTTCTGTTGTATTGTCTGCAATGAAATACAAGTCAAAGTACATTTAGAAATCAATACCTTCTTTTTTTATTTGTGTTTTCTATACTGTCCCAACTTTTTCTGATTTGGGGTTGTAAATTCCACACCTTGCCCCAACATTTGGTGATGTAAGTTAACAGTATTCAATGCTGGCACAAAATGTGATCAATCAAGACCTCATAACCCATTCTGATCAGACCATAGTTGAAACATGGAGGATTTTAATAGTCTCACCCCTGAACTTTCCCATTGGGACTATCTTCCTAACATCATTTAGGCCACTACAACTGTTGGGTCTGGGCCGGCCTTTCATGCTAATATTTAGTAAATAGGCCCTAAAAGTCATTCATCACATGCTTATTTGCTGTGGGATGAGATTTGCATCACAAAGGAAAGAGCTGTGAAGGTTGTTGCAGCAGTTACTCACACATCAATCCAAAAAGCAGTACTGGAATCAGCTTAGTATTAATTATTTGAAGTGGACCTTATTTAGTCCAAATATATGTACATGTGTAGTCGTCTCAACCTTTCCAAGGGGTTCTCTATAATTGGGAAAGTCCAACATGCAGAGGTTACACATTATAAAAGTGACACAGTGCTGTCAGTTTGTACTGGCTCAGCTTCTCAGGCAGGGTGGGGCAGCCTCAGGAGGGGTGGGGGAGGCAGGTGGGGTCAGCCGAGAGAGGGACAGTTGACACTGGGACGGTCCAATAGAAGACTTCCTTGCAACCAAGCTGCAACAGTGGAAATGTAAAGACACAATCAGGTAGAACATTGGATACATAGGATATTTCAAACATGTAAACCATTTAGAATTGTAACTTCATTTGAATTCAAGGCAATTTTTTGCACTGATGCCTTAAAGTCCCTGATAGTGGAAAGACAGTGACTACGTTTACATATTCGGGTTATGGTCGGGTTAAGGTCGCTATTCGGGTTTCTGAAACATTCGGAATAACCCGTTTACATGCGAGAGCAGAGAGAGTTACTCCTGTATGCATGGGATTTGTAATCAATTGACAATATCCCGATGTAAACAGCGACGCACGGTTAGCGTCTGGACGTACGGACAACCTTAAGACGCAATATGCATCATTTCAACAAACACAACAACAAAAGACATTATATTCATGGTTTTCACCACACTAATAAAGAAATTGGTTTCCTCCTCGTTCCAAAAGTGTGGTGCTGTCTGCGTCTGGCCTCGTTTACCTCTACTTCTTGTTTACTTCCGGTATACTGCACGCAGGTTTGCCAGACGGCACATACAAGAAGTTCCTCTACTCAAAAGACCAAGATTCCTTGCGAATAGAACATGCGCAGAACACAAATCAATGTTCCTTTTGATGGGGATATGCCGATACGCATTTACATGACCAAATATTCAGGTTAGAAAAGGGGTAACCCAGGGGTCATATTCCGGTTTTTAAAAAACGGAATATGAGCATATTCGGGTTTTTGCCGGTGTTTACATAGCCGTGCGCGACCGGGTTATTGCTAATATTCCGGTTTTGAACGGGTTATTGGCTGCATGTAAAATGCAGCCAGTTCGATACATTAATAATTGGCCAAAACCTCTCTGAAAGGCATTGTCATTTTCTGTCACTGCAACATAAAATAATATCAGCATCAACAAATTATTCAAAAAGTCTTCAAAAAGCCATCATTTCAACCCTGGCAGACTGTGCTTGAAGTGCGGGGACATATTCTGTGGTCCTTACCCTTCTTCCATCCCCATGTCGTCCTGCTGCTCCCCTTCCACAGGGCTGTCTGTGTGCTCAGCACTGCTGTCCTCCCCCTCCTCCTCCTCTACATTGTTGTTCATTAGGCATCGAGGAGGCCGGTGTGGATCTCCGCTGTCCGGCTCTCTGTGCTCTGTGGGCTCCACAACTATAGAGGGAAGACGCTCTCTCCTGTAAAGAAAGTCTTCAGGATAGGAGCTGGAATCTGAGTCGTCATTCATGTTGGCTTCAGGGAAGATCTGCTCCAAGGAGAACATTTGTAATGATTTAGATTAGCCTTCCAAAAAACAAAAAAAAACCGTATGATTATTTAAGTTATGCCTAGTATAAAGATCATGGGGTAAAAAACAATACTAACTGGCCATACTAAATGTTAACATTTGAGACTGCTATCACCAGGGGTCTTGTCATGTCACACCAGATTTGATGACAAGGGATGCTATTAAACAATGTGAAATAAAGCAGGACACTAGAGTGAAGCTAGAGTAAAGACGTCTGCTGCACCTGGTAGGCTTTGCTTCCTCTTCTCTCAACTGGACTCTCCATCTGTGATTCCACTTGGCTGAGAATGGTGCTCAAACTGCAAACACACAACACATGTTGGGTTAATTTTGGTAAATTCTGTCTGTGACATTTCTATTACCCAACCTCATCAATACTCTGACTGGCTCACTGAATTTCAGCAATACAGAATCCAAAGACGCCTTCTGTGCTCCAAGTCTTCAGCAGTGAATAGAAGCAACAAAAATGTGTAGTTACCCCCTAACCCTAACCCTAACCCAACTCAGCTCGACTTCTCTGGTACCATTGGAGGTTACCATATGTTTCCCTGAGACATTTTCCGCTTCAAAACAATGGGCAGCTTGGACAGCAAGTGTAGGGATGATGGGGGGAGGGGAGGAGAGTTTCTCCTGCTGTGTTAATCTGCAGGTAAGCACATAACAGGCTTAAACAACTCAAAGGATGGGGGAGGAGTGAGAGAACGTGGATTAAAAAGGAAGGCCTTTGATAGAATAATAATGATGAAAAATACATTCAGAGAACATTTGGTTCCACTACTAGTGATTGTCCAGTTGATTACTAATATGATAAGAGAAAGCCCAGAGCTGGCTATTCCATGTTTTTACTTACAGGTAGGCATAAATACACATGAATGAATGAAAAGTATGTGTTATACTCTATATGTATACTGATGGTGACGATGTTAGCATGAAGCATCTGAATAAAAAGGGACACAATTTCAGTGTTAATGTTGGTTTGTTTATTTCATCTATATGGACTTGAATAGAGTCAGTGGGTACTTAAATGTCACTGCATTGCACAGTTCTATTACAATACTAATTTAACGTACTGTATAGTGAGCTGTTGAAATGATTAACATGATGATTATCCCAGGGTGTTGGTGTGTAATCCCATTTAAACTTCAAGGTTTCGATTAATTTAATTTTAGGTATAAAAAACCTCTGGAATCAATGATGTTCTGTTGTTAAATCTACAGTGTGGTCTCATTTTTACCACTGTACTCTCTGTACAACACACAATTTCTCACAGGTAGGATCGTTTGAGCAGGCAGTTACATTGTGTAAAATGTCTCTTTAGAAAGTATTTTGAGTAATTTAGTCGTGTAGCTTACCTGTGTGAGGCAGGAATACAGCTCATCTTCACTGGGACATAAAGGACCTTAAGTTTTCAGATGTCTTCTCTTACAAAAATGACAAAGAAACTAGACTGTTTCTTTTGAAAGACAGCCACACTCCGCTGTCACTCACTTTCCAGTCTTTCTTCCTGCCAGGCACAGGTTCAGCTTCCTTTCTTCCATCACCCTAAGCCCTCCTCTAATGTTTCTCCTCCCCTTCCTTTATTGTCCCACGGCATCCCATTCAGTGACGCACGCAACACTGCACATTCAGGCTTAGTGTCACCTTGAATTACAAACAAAGCCAAAGTTACATGTGAGTGTACAGCAACACAGGGCCACGTACATACAGATTAGCAGGTGAGCTGTCCTGGCTGTACACATTTATTTATGTTACATCAGTATTCATTTTTCAGCAGAGTTGCTGTTGCCATGACATATTATGAAACTCCCAGATGAGACTACCAAATAGGGAAGATTATAAAGGGAAGACATATCTTCTGTGATATTTCGAGATCATTTATACACCTACATGGATACTTTCATTAAACAGAGTCATTTTCTAGTCTAACCAGTGGGAGGTACTAGCACAGTGCTGTCTGTACTGTAACTTGCCATCAGCATCTGCATGGAATACATGAACAGGCAGAAACAGGAGCGTATGCATTATGTACTGTTACAACCCCAAATCAGAAAAAGTTGGGACAGTATGAAAAACACAAATAAAAAAAGAAAGTAGTGATTTCTAAATGTACTTTGACTTGTATGTCATTGCAGACAATGTGAACACAAAATATTTCATGTTTTGTCTGGTCAACTTAATTTCATTTATAAATATACATCCTTTCCTGTCATTCAGACCTGCAACACATTCCAAAAAAGGTTTGGACAGGAGCAATTTAGGGCTAGTAATCAGGTAAATTGGTTAAATAATGATGTGATTTGAAACAGGTGATTGTAGTTATGATTTGGTACAAAAGCAGCATCCAAGAAAGGTCTAGTCCTTTAGGAGCAAAGATGGACCGAGGATCGCCAGTTTGCCAACAAATACGTGAGAAAATTATTGAAATGTTTAAAAACAATGTTCCTCAAAGAAGATTTCACCTTCAACAGTACATAACATAATTAAAAGATTCAAGGAATGAGGAGGAATTTCAGTGCGTAAAGGACAAGGGTGCAAGCCTAAGCTGAACAACCGTGATCTCCGATCCCTCAGGCGGCACTGCATCAAGAATCGTCATTCATCTATAAGCGATATCACCACATGGGCTCAGGACTACTTTGGCAAACCTTTGTCAAGTACCACAATACGTAGTTACAATTCAATTCAATTCAATTCAAACAACTTTATTTATCCCCGTAGGGCAATTCTGTTTTTAGCCTACCAGTCGTATCAACGAGACAAGACAACACATAATCAAGCATACAGAGAAACAGAGAAACACTGTCAGTAACCTCAAATTGCATAAATGGGCATCAAAAACAAAGCAACAAATACGCGTACACAGGCCACAATACTGACTAAGCAGCAACCAACGCTCAAGATAAAACATATTAAATAAATGATAGTAATACTAAGTAAATACTAAATAACTAATAATACAAAGGTGTGGAATGCCTGGCGCTTATTTAGTTCCCGCTGTTTACAGTATTTAAGAATCTGATGGCAGAGGGAATAAAAGAATTTGCATATCTGTTAGTTTTCCTTGGGGGGGTAAGGTAGCGTCGTCCTGAAGGCATTAGACAGAATTCCTGACTAAGAACATGGTCAGGATAACTCATGACCTGTCTAGCCTTCTGGAGCACCCGTTTCTTCCAAAGGGAGCTCAGGTCTGTCAACTGAACACCAATGATCTTGGAACAGATTTTGACAATACTGCTTAGTTTATTCTTGTCCCGCACAGACAATCCATAAAACCAGCAGATAAAAGAAAATGTTAAAAGGCTTTCAATAAATGAATAATAAAAGTTACATAAGATCCTCTGCGACACATTGAAAGAATTTAGCTTCCGCATCAAGTGGATTCTCTGTTGTCCCCGCTTAATGATTGACTCTGTGTTTTTATCGAACTTGAGGTTGGAGTCAAACATGGTTCCTAAATACTTGTACGTCTCTACAATTTCAACATTTTGTCCATGAATAATGCTGTCTTCTGGGTTAAAACGATTCTTTCTAAAATCAATAATTAACTCTTTGGTTTTTGTCACATTAAGGTCCAGGAAGTTATCATCGCACCAGTTCACAAATTGTGGTAAGGCCTTTCCATGGCCCGATTGGGCCCCCTGAAGAAGTGACAGTAGGGCAGAGTCATCAGAAAATTTCACAAGGTAGCTACCCAGTTGTGAAGTCCTGCAGCTATCTGTGTACATAATAAAAAGCAAAGGAGAGAGGACACAGCCCTGTGGAGACCCTGTGTTTGAAGTGAGGATACTGGACATGTGGCCATTCACAAATACCTGCTGGAGTCTATCTGTTAAGAAATTTAAGAGCAACAATAAAATCTGATCAGGTAGATTAAAATAAGAGGCCAGTCGCTCAATTAGAATATGAGGCTGCATCTTGTTAAAAGCTGAAGAGAAATCAGCAAATAAAAGTCTTGCATGTGATTTAGGTTTTTCAAGGTGCTTATATAATCTATCTAAGATAAAAATCTTAGCGTCATCCACACCTTTCCCAGCTTGATAGGCAAATTGTAGTGGATCTAATTTCCCATCGATTAGGGAGACAATTTCATCTTTAAGTATTTTCTCAAACGTTTTCATCACTAGTGATGTTAGTGCCACGGGTCTGAATTCCTTCATTTCTCTTGGATTATTAGATTTAGGGACAGGTATTATAATTGATGTTTTCCATATGGCAGGAATCTGACCACACTCGATACACATCTGAAAAAGAGTTGTAAACACCTCACCGAGCTGGTCCGCACAATAACGCAAAACGCGTCCACAGATGGAGTCAGGGCCAGCAGCTTTACGTATGTTTACTTTCTTGAAAAGGTTTGTGACATTACTTTGTGTTATCACTAGACCATTCACTGGAACCAAAGATTCCCGCCTTTTAGAGATATCGTTCACAAAGTCAGACCTTTCAAAACGAGAAAAGAAAGAATTAAAACCATTTGCCAAGTCTGCATTATCCACACCATTTACATGAATGACCTGCTTGGTCCCACAGGAAGATTGATTAATTGATGCCATGGATTTTATACCTGACCAGGCTGCCCTGAGGTCCCCTCTACAATACAGACTTTCTATTTTATTTCTGTAATTCCTTTTTGCCTTCCTTATTTCGACCTTAACTTCTCTGGAAGCCGCTTTTTTCTCCAGGGAGTTTCCTGAGTAAAATATTCTTTTCTTTTTGTTAATGGCTGATTTAAGTTCTTTGGTCACCCAAGGTTTATTATTTGGGAAAATAACCACTTTTTTAGAAGGAATTACTGAATCCACACAGAATGTGATATATGATGAAACCGTGTCTGTAAGTTCATTATTATCATCACAACCATCATAAAAACATTGCCAGTCTGTACACTCAAAGCAAGCCTGGAGGGAGGAGATGCTGGCCTCTGACCAGATTTTCACTGTCCTTTCCTCCCGCTCTAGGCGCCTGAAAAATGGTTTGTATACAGGCATAAGATAGACACTGCCATGGTAAGAATCACCAAAAGAAGGCATAGGCAGAGATTTATAAGCCCCACTTACTGAGCCATAGCATAAATCTAGCATAGTGTTCTTCTGTGTGGTAGAACAAGTCACATACTGTTCATACGTCCTCAACGTATTTTTTAAATTGCAATGATTAAAATCTCCAAGGATAAACTTGGGTGCCTCTGGACAGATAGAGTCCAGTTTGTGCGTGACGTCAGCAATCAGCTGGGCAGCAACTGAGGCATTGGCCCGTGGGTGAATGTACACTAATGTGTAAAAGAGCTGTTGAAATTCACGCGGCAAATAAAAGGGACGGAGAGAAATAGTCAACAATTCCACATCTGGGGTACATATCTTCTCTCTGATCACGACAGTGTTACAGTACCTTTCGTTCACGTAGAAGCACACGCCTCCTCCTCGGTTCTTGCCGGTGATCTCAGATGACCGATCCATACGAATTGGGCTTCCAAACCCAGTTAAGATCAGGTCCGAGTCCGGGTTTGCATCACCGAGCCATGTTTCCGTAAAGGCAAGGAGACAAGTGTTTTTTACTTCCCGTTTAAACTTGGCATATGTTTCCAGCTCATCTATCTTGTTTCTGATAGACTGCACATTTGACAACAGGACCGAAGGAAGTGGTGGTAATTTGCGGCGGTTGTCAAGCCGAAGAGTCTTAAGTCTCCGATGCAAACCACCTCTTCTTCCTCGTTTCCGATGTCCTGATGACTTAGACGGCCTACAAAGTTCCGTCGGTATGCCCGATGGTACAGTTCCCACTGTAGAAGTCCGTAAGGACAGGAGAAGCTCGCGGCTTACTTTCCCGTATACACCATGTCCTACGGCGTGACTGGCAAAGCCCAGAAGGAGCGTTGACACGCAAAAAATTGCAAAAAGCTCCACGAGTAATCCCATAGTCTGCATTACTGAAACACTGACAAGTAATTTCTTTCATACGCACTCACGCCACAGTTAAAGACACGGTTTAAAACAGTTTAAGAACACGATAAAACAAACCACACGACTGGGAGACTACTGGGTCGCACACTATGAAGCGCCCCGTCGCCCCGTCGCTCGACAGAGGCAAACTCATGTGTTACAGCCACAAATGCCAGTTAAAACTGTACTGTGCCAAAAGGAAGCCCTATGTTAACAGTGTCCAGAAGCGCCGTTGACTTCTCTGGGCTCGGAGGCATCTGGGATGGACCATCACACAGTGGAAACGTGTACTGTGGTCAGATGAATCAGTATTTCAGGTATTTTTTGGGAGAAATGGATGCCGTGTGCTCCGGACCAAAGAAGAAAAGGATCATCCAGACTGTTACCAGCAACAAGTCCAAAAGCCAGGGTCTGTCATGGTATGGGGTTGTGTCAGTGCCCTTGGCAAAGGTAACTTGCACTTCTGTGATGGCACCATTAATGCTGAAAAGTACATAGAGATTTTGGAGCACAATATGATGCCTTCAAGAAGACATCTTTTCCAGGGACGTCCATGCATATTTCAACAAGATAATGCAAAACCACATTCTGCACACATTACAAAGTCCTGGCTGCGGAAGAAGAGGATACGGGTACTTGACTGGCCTGCCTGCAGTCCCGACCTGTCTCCAATAGAGAATGTGTGGCGCATTTTGAAGCGCAAAATGCGACAACGAAGACCCCGTACTGTTGCCCACCTTAAGACTTGTTTGCAGCAAGAATGGGACAATATTACACCTGAAACACTTCATCACTTGGTGTCTTCAGTCCCTAAACATCTTTTAAGTGTTGTGAAAAGGAATGGCAACATTACAAAGTGGTAAATGCTTTACTGTTCCAACTTTTTTTGAAATGTGTTGCAAGAGCCAAAATAGGAATTTTGTTTTTTTGAAAAAAAAAACAAAACAATAAAAATCATGAGGAACACATTCAATTATGTGCTGTTGTATTGTCTGCAATGAAATACAAGTCAAAGTACATTTAGAAATCACTACTTTCTTTTTTTATTTGTGTTTTCCATACTGCCCCAACTTGTATATATATATATATATATATATATATATATGAAAAAAATAGGAACAGGAAAGTCCAGGAGTGACTGTTCATAGTCACTAGGTAATGACTTAAATACAATAGTCTGCTTAGAGAAGAAGCAGCTGAATGCATTAGTCATTAGGTAATGACTTGAGTTTGCTTAGAGGAAAGCAACTGAAACGCGTGGCCATTAGGAAATGGCATGAAGAGTTAACGGGTTAACTTGTGGTTTGCCTAGAAAAGCAACCAAATCGCAATCATAAGGAAAATTACATGGTAAGGAAAAAAGGTACAAATAAAAAAAAGGGAAGAACTCGAGGGCAAGTAGACGCCATCAATAGGATGGCGGAACAAAAGAAAGGCTACACTGTCAAGGGATAGACAGTCGTTGAAATAGCTACAAATCAGGGGAAGTTGTAGATAAAGAAATCACTTGCAGAAGAGGAGTTAGAACGATTGGCTGGTATGAATGCTCATAGATCTAAGGAAGACTTAATGAGCTAAGCTATAGATTTGAGTTACAGCACGCAGATGGCAAGCGCGAGGTAAAGGGTTAAGGGAGAGTGTAAATTCAGAGTTCACAGCCGTGGGGGGAGACTCACGCCTAGTAGTATAAAATATTTTGCTGCACTGTATATTTCTGTTGTGGTCATAAGATAAGTAGTGGGCAGTATCCCTCTGTTTCTGTAATGTTAACGTCTGCTGCGGTATCATCCGAAGCGGCAGTATAGCCTCAGGGGCAGGCTTATTAAAACACAGAAAGTTTTGAAATCCTTAGCAAGAGAAAGTATAAAAATTGAAAACTACAGAAATGGACCAAATTAGCGTATTTTCGCTAGATTAGTGAAGGTATTTCTCCTGTCCTGTCTCTTCTGTTCCAAGCGAGCAGAGGAACAGCCCCCTCCCCTCTCCGCTCTCTCTCAAGTGCACCAGCGGATGGGAGGAGAAGCTGTGTGGGGGAGTGGTGTAGAGAGACAGCGGAACGTGATAGGAGAGAGATAGGGCTGAGCTGGCCCGGCCCTGGGTGAGCCAGTTTTTATTTTTTATTAGATAATTCATTGTTGATTTTTCCCCCTCCCTTTGTGGATTTTCCTTTTACTTCAGATATAGGCAAAGGCCTAAGTAATAGTTATTATTCAAAACAAATTCTTTAATAAAGTTTGATTATTTGGCTAAAAGATTCATATTTCTTTCCATAGCTTGCTGACATATCCCCTCAGCTTTATGCAAATTATTGTGTAATGATGTCATTGCTATGTACATGAGCGTATGCCGTCATCCGGTTACTTTTAGCAACTTTTGGAGGAGAAACCGAAAAGTGGCTGAAAGAGACGTTTATTGTTCATTTAGTTCACCTATGAAAGTTAGTAGATGCTCATCTGACAGGTAATAAGTCGAAAAATAGCCATAATCTTGAGCTTCACTTTGTGCCATTGGGGAAGAAAAATAGAAGTGGAGAATTGATAAAAAGCTGCCCACCAAGAAATGTTTCATCTGGTGGCAGGAACAAAATTACAGTAAATTGGAAAAACATTCAGCCTTTCCCAGATAGACACCAAATCGAAAAGACGTTTTGGCTCTATATGGTGGAGGCAAGACAAAAAGAAAAGAATAATTGAGAAAAAGGAAAATATTTTTCCTCAGCTGGACAAACCTAAGAAACCACCATAAAGGACCAGTGTAGCACCATATTGGGAAAAATAGAGGATTCAACATCATAATAAATAAGGAGATAGGAGTGTTTTTGCCCAAAATAAAAAATAACAGTAATAGTAATAAAAAAGGAGCTATTTGATGCATTTGGCATAGGGCTCTTAAAGCCACACATACAGTACATACACCAACATAAGAACATCAGGGACAGGACGAGAGTAGTATAAAATAATGGCAGAAGAAAAAGACAGCCCCATTTATCAAAAATTACAACTGGCATATTAAAAGAAGAAGTATATCAACAACTAGAGGCCACTACAGATCCGGGGCAAATAAAGAAAATACGCAAGATAATGGAAAAACTGATGAGTGATTGGCAAATAAGAGGACTAATACCGGCAGATGCCGCACCAGGCCCCTCGGGGGCTGGCAAAAGGAGGGTGCAGGACTGTGACAGGGCTCCACACTAACTTTTTGCCTTGGTTGCACTGGTGCGCCTAACTTTTATATTTAGGTGCACCAGCACACAATTTAGGTGCACCCAAATTTTTCCTCGCGGCGCCGTTAACGCCACAATTTCAAGGTTACCTTTTTATCATGCTCCATATACATTCATTTATATTATGTAAATGATTTTAAACAAGAATAAGGTGTAGGTAAATACTTTTTAGTTGAAACACAATCATACTGCATATAAAAATAAAAATATTAATAAAAAAAGTTTGAAGTGCTTCACTGAGCTGCCAAACTAAACCATTTCAAAAGGTATAATGGAGGATTTTCCCGAATTTTAGAAAAGAACAGCACTCTCCACTTTTTTGAAAAAATGCACATGCGCTACACCCTACCTGCTCCCGAGAGGGAACGCCTATTAAACGTGTGCACGAGAGAGCATGCACTAGCCTAGTTCTCCTCATGCACGCTCTGTTTACAAGTTGCTGTCGGCATGGCTCTACAAGCCGACTTTCCAAAAGAAGATTTGCACTTTTTCCACTATGTCAGACTCGCCACCAGTAAGTGGAAATCTATTTATGACAAGCATCTCTATAGCTAACGTTAGCATGCTACAGGCCAACAAACAAGCTATCGCCGAGAGCGGGGAGGCAGCGCTCGGAGGCTTTTATATACTGTCTATGGTCGGAGGCCGTGGCCGTCTGTTCGCTGACCTGTCAGCGACCACTATACCTTTAAGTAAAACATTTCAAAATAGATCAAAGTGCTTCCCTGAACTGAGATCTAACATTTCATGGCTCAAAGTCTTATAGCCCCCCCCCTGCTGTCCTCTGCCCCTCAGATGGACAACACCTGTAATTTGGCCTTCTTCCCCTTTAGCCTTTCCTAAACCCCCCCCCCCACACACACACACTGATTCTTGTCAGATCTTCCACTAGTCCAGGACTCAAAATCATATCTCTGTGGACTAAGTGGGCTAAATGTTCCGTTTTAAGTCAAAGCCACTTTTCACAAGCTCTTTTATGAAAACAGGTTGTGATTAAAATAAAATGCAAAGACAGCTGGTTTACTTCTCAGTTTGAAAATATACAGCTGCAACACATGTAAATTAAAATTATCTGAAATAAATAGCCTAGGATACATTTAAAATATATATATCTCTGAGAAAGCTCCTTCACTTGTTATCAACAATAACAGATTAAAAGAGAAAGAGGGCGCCCGGATAGCTCAGTCGGTATATATAGAGGTTTACTCCTCGACGCAGCGGGCCAGGTTCGACGTCGACCTGCGGCCCTTTACTGCATGTCATTCCCCCCTCTCTCTCCCCTTTCATGTCTTCAGCTTTCCTATCAAAATAAAGGAGAGAGAGAGAGAGAGAGAGAGAGAGACGTATGCTACTCACAGAGTGACGGCTGACTCACTATGAACGGGTCCAGCACGGGTCGAATGCTTTGGCGGGTCAGCGGCGTTACACACGTCTTGTATATGAAATGTCTGTATCGTCACTGCGCTGCATTTTGCAGGCTCCGTCTGAAGTTAGTTGCATTCAATAACTTCGTCTGTGTTTTCGCCGTGCGGCGGCCGCAGTAACAGAGTTAGCAGCGGAAACACTGCTACAAATACAGGTTTCCCTCTCATGCTTAACGATATACAGCTGTGTTAATAACAATTAAAACTGTAGACAAATGTCGCAGTGTGGACCGATGTCGTGTCTCTCCGTGTTGCACGGTGGCCGTGTGTGTAAATGGGGGCGGGGCTGCGCGGAGGTGCGGCGGGGCTGCGCGGAGGTGCACCGGTGTGACCTAGGAAAAATGTTAGTCGCACCCTTACAAAAATTGGGCGCATGTGCGACCAAATTGGTCGCACTTTCGAGCCCTGTGTGAGAAGGGAGAATTGGCCATGCGCAGCGCAGAATGGGAAAAAGCGGGAAGAATAAATACGGGCCAGCAAAAACAGCTTTGGATAAAGCAGAGACGAGGATGGCCAGAGTGACATGCTTACTGCTACACCTGAGGCATGCGGTACCTGGGGCACGCTGCTTGGAGTCCCTAGTGACAAAAGTAAAGGAAGAAAAGCCAGAACTGGGCAACAAACTACCTCCGGCCGACTGGCCAACTGTAGACAAGCTCTAACCCAACCTACCACTGAGAACTTATAGGACCCGTATTACACCCACAGCCCCATGTTCTCCCCCTGCTTATGCCCCCTCCACTAATCCCTTCTACCCCACTCCTGAGCAGGTTTCCATCTCCATCTCTGTGCAGGCCCCCATGGTAGAAGTCAAGGGAGGGATCTTGGATTTGAACCATACAGAAAGAAATGACCAGCTCAAAGACCTGTTGGAGGATGTCGCGAACAGCAGAGCAAATGATGAACGAATGCAAACGTATGTTGAACGAGAGCCAATATGTGATGGAGAGCCAGAAGACAGTCGAGAAGGAGACGTTGAGAACCCTGTCTACTGAAAACTACTCCACTCCACAAGACGAAGAAGGACGACAAGAAAGAGAATATAGAAAGTGTGAGGAAGTGACAACAATCGGCTATCGAACGGGGTATGTGATCAGGAAGAAGGAGCCTCATCCAGATCAAGTGCAAAAAATGAGGAAAATAAAGAGGACAGGAGCAACATAGCCAGCAGTGGTGTTGCTCCAGGATTAGGCTTTGAGGTTGATGATGAAAAGGAAGAAGAAAGTGACGAGGAAATATGACTTGCTGTTAGCTGCCCCTTCAGCGGAAACCTGCCTACGAGGCACTGTGGAGCTGCTTTCATTGTTGGCAGCAGCGGGATACAAAGTCAAAAAAGACAAAACACAGGTGGCCAGGAGGATAGTAACATTCCTGGGCAGACTCATCTCTGCTGACAGCCTCACACAAACATCATCCCAACGAACCTCTATTCTGACTCATGGAAAGCCCACCACAGTCCAGCAAATGCTTGCATTTCTGGGATTAATTGGACACAGCAGAAACCATGTACCAGACTATGTCTCTCTCACTCAGCCTCTGAGGGACATGGTCTCAGTTGCCGTAAATAGGAATCTCACCACACAACTTACCTGGACTTTGGAGGGAGAAGAGGTTTTCACACGCACTAAACAAGCATTGGGACAAGCTGCGCACCTATGCTCCCCTGACTACACTCAACCCTTCTACCTGAATGTTTCTGAAACAGTTGGCATTGTCAATGCAGTCCTGTTTCAGAAAAAGGAGGGAGAGAGGAAAGTACTGATGTACCATAGCTACCGATTGGACAACATTGAACAAGGACAAACAGGATGTGCAAGACACCTGGCAACCCTAGCAAAAGCTATTGAGAAGACAGCACATGTAGTTATGTGTCATCCCCTGAAAGTCAACACCACCCATGGAGTAGTAGCATTTGTAAGCTCCAAGGCATTTACGTTTTCACCAGTCAGAAAAATCAAAATCTCACACACCTTAACAAAACCCCACATTAGCTATGAGACAGGAAGAACAAACATGGCCTCAGGACTGACCTCAGACAAACATGTACCACACGACTGTGAGTTTGTTTCCAGAAAAGATCTGAAGATAAGGTATCACTTACAGACTGAACCCTTACTCGACTCAGACTTCACATTATACAGTGATGGTTGCTGTTAAAAAGGGAGCCAGGGAAATGTAGCGTTACAGCAGATTGAGAATTTGGATTCAGCCATCATCCCACAGCCAGCCTCTGCCCAACTGGCAGAGGTAATAGCACTAACTAAGGCACTAGCGTTAGGGAAAGGAGCTAGGGTAAACATCTACACAGACTCTGCGTATGCGTATGGAGCAGTACATGTAGATGGACCACAATGGATGAGGAGAGGGTTCCTCACTACACAAAAGGGCATTAAAAAATCTGTTAAAATCTGTACTGCTCCCTTCCCAAGTAGCTGTCATGAAATGTAAAGGACATCAGAATTCAACCTCTGCTATTGCTAAAGGTAATGAAGCCGCAGATAAAGCTGCTAAATTAGCAGGTGGATACAATGGTCAAATGGTGTGTACGCAGGCAGAAACCAGCTTAGAATTGACAAAAGAACATATCAAAGAGATACAAAAAGTAGCGGGCCCCTATGAACAGAACCAATGGATTCTGAAAGGCGCAGTGCAAAATGATGGGCTATGGAGAGCCCATGACGGTCGCCTGGTGGCACCGGCCAAATTGTGTCATTTGTTGATAAAGGAAGCTCATGGGCCGACCCATGTGGGGAAACTAAGGACCATCAAAAATGTAGAACAGCAATGGTGGCATTCCTACATGAAAGAGATGGTGGAAAACTACATTACAGATTGTGAAACATGCAATGCTTTTAATGATAAAAAGACATATAAGTGCACAATGGGAAGATGTCCTGTACCAGATGCTCCGTTCAAAGAAGTGTGTATAGATTATACAGATATGGGAGCAGATAATGTGGTACGAGGATTCAGATATATTCTGGTAATGGTTGATTGCTTTACCAAATGGGTTGAAGAAATTCCTTGTAAAAAGGAAGATGCAAGCACGGTTGTAAAATGGCTAAAAAATGAATTGATACCCAGATACGGGGTACCCAGATGTATTAGATCAGATAACAGCTCACACTTCACTAGCCAGAAGCTGAGAGAAGTGGAGAAGTACATAGGAATAGAGCATACATTTGGCTCAGTGTATCACCCATCCTCCCAAGGACTTGTGGAAAGAGCCAATCAGACTCTGAAAAGGAAAATAGCCAAAACATGTTATGAGACCAAGTTGAAGTGGGTGGATGCATTGCCCCTGGCATTGATGTCTATGAGGTCATCCCAAAGTGGGAAAACTCACCTGTCTCCCCATGAGCTGTTGACAGGAAAACCTATGCCAGGCCCACCCAGGGAAGGAGGATATGGTCCTGTGTTGGATTTGTGGCAAATTGAGGTAGATGACTATATGAAAGCCCTTACTGACATCACACGAGTTTTATCTACGCAGGTCCAGAGGAGAACCTTGGAGAGGCAGTTGAGACTCCTGTAGGGCCTGGAGATTGGGTAAGGGTGAAAGTCCACAAAAGAAAGTGGTTTGAACCCAGGTGGACAGGACCATGGGAAGTGATTGAGCGCTCATCCCACGCCCTTAAAGTAAGAGGAAAAACAGGAGCAAATTGGCACCACCTCACACATTGTGCACCTGCCCAGGCACCCTCCCGTCCAATTGGGGAGGTTAGTACTGATTTGGCTGCGCTGGAAAAAGTGACAATCTGATTCCAAAAATTGAATACATGGTAACAGCGCAACAGGACAAAATTGTGTCCTTAGTCTAATTAGAGTGTGATTCTATCACAACAAATTCACCCTTGACAGAATAAGTACAACCAAATTGAAGAAGAAGAAAAATCATTGTGTACTCAATTGTATTTACTATGTCTGTGGTGATTTATTATATTAGAACTGATAATGGGAGAATTTAAAAGACTATGTTAATCGTTTGGAACCTTACACTCTCATAATATTTGAAACATTTGAAATGTTTTGTTTGTTTAGTTTAGCTGTTAGTTAGATCAAGTGGCTCAAGCCTTCCATTACTGCATGCCTTTTATATATCACAATTTATGTTTTTTCCTTCTACTCTTTGTTTCTTTATTTTTATGTTTTCCCTACAACTTTCTGCTTTTATACAATTGATTATACATAGATGTTCACACCATAAATGGTGTGAAAGGAGGGAAATTGTGAAGAAATAATAAAAGATAACATGTGCCTAAGTTCAACAAAATGAATCACACCAAGGGCATGAGTAAATGCAATCATTAATAATGACTTTCTAGATCACATTATAATAATATAAACAATTAGTAATAATGACTTCCTGGATTATATGATCAATCAGTTTTAATAACTTTCTGTCTATGTAATGGAATGTTTCAATTTGACTTCAGTGTACTCATGGTGCAGCTAAAGGGTTAACACAGAGCACAGAAGGAGATCCTCCAATGAGGATCTTCAAAACCTGTTGCTAGGGAGTCTAATGGGAAGATGTAATCTTGGGCACAGCCCACAGAGGGCCTTCATCCTGGTAAATTTCCACTCCAGAAAGTACCGACGATGACGTCATCTGAACTTTTGAACTCAGCTATGTTTCTGTCAAGTCAGCAATCTCCCGCTGTGCAGAAAACTGGCACATTGCCAGCTTTTTGTAGAAGGATGATGTGTGAGTAAGCTATATTTGAAAATACGGGAAGGATTGACACACATAATAAACATGCCAGTCAAATGTTTAAGGAACATACATTATATATTTGCTTTTAGTTTGAACTTTTAACCAGTTTTTACATATTTAATACAACATTAAAAAACTAGGAATATCATGTTTCAAGGAGAATCCCTGCCCTCAGGAGACATCTGGAAAAGACATTGGACACACAAAACAGATCTGACACCTGCCGGAACCAATGAGAGAAGATCGCGCCCAAGTAGAATAGTATTTAAACTGTTAAGACAAAGGACTCGGGGCGCAGTTTGCGGAGCTTTAAGAGCAAAGTAAACTGTTGCCCATGTAGCAGAGTTAATGATTTCACTTGTCAATATTCATTTTATATGATTTATTATTAGTCATCAACTTATTTTATAATGTTAACTTTCTTGTTTTATACTGCTTTTTATCTTGGTTAAATTCCGGAGATTTATTGTAGAGGTAAAAGTGGTTGTCATGGAGACCTGGTTGTGTGTATCAGGGGTGGCCTCTGCTGCGCCCCTGCAGACTTGAGCGGTGAACCCCAAAATCATTTACAGTCTGCATGTGGTGTCTTCATGGTAAGCTGCTTTAACTTTAGTTCCGATATATATATATATATATATATATATATATATATATATATATATATATATATATATATATATATATATATTTATTTGAATCACCTTCTTATGAGTAAAACTGTATTTTATATTTATCTTAAGCACTCAGTTGAATGAGTAAATGCAGTATGTTTATTTTGCTTCTTTCATTGTTTTAAATGGTGTTTTTCCTCTTCATTTGTTGTCAACATGTAATGTTTTTGCTAGCTTAATTTTAGCTTAAATTTACTATGTTCTCATTTGTTTTAGCATTTCGTGACTGGCTGAGCTGTGGAGCTAACTGTATGCTGTGTTATTCATCAGGTACATTTTGTGTATTTGTGTATGTATAATGTTATAATATGGTGTTGAAAAGAATCATTGACAGTCTGCATGTGGTGTCTTCATGGATTTCGTGACTGGTGACTGGCTGAGCTGTGGAGCTAACAGTATGCTGTGTTATTCATCAGGCAATAAACGGCTAGTTGGAGCCAAGGTGTCTTACGTTATCATTACACAACGCACGAGGAGTACACAACCGCAACAATGGTGCCATGACCCGTTCTTCTGTTCATCTGCTGTCGGCACTCTCAACGTGAACGGACATTTCGTGGGATTGCTGCTTCCTGTGTCTCAGTTTTCTCCCCTTGGTACTGAGTCGCCATTGAGAGTGGTAACCAATTATATATTGCGCTCGGCTCTGTGGATTAAATGTGTGTTATAGTCTTAAGGGTGTAGAAATAAAAAAAAGCGGCGGAGTTTACGTGGTTACGCTTTTATTATAACTGATATTTTCACGTCTTTTTAGCCTAGTGCTATATTCTGCCTGGTAGTTTTTTTATTTTTTATTATTGTTTTTATTTTTTTACACAGAAAGTATTAGCTGTTTATATTACAGTGTTGGCTGTAATATTTTTGGTTCGCTGTTAAAAAAGGTGGGAACCACATCAGTTGAAAGTGAAATATTAAACATGTCTACGATACAGGGGCCTATCGAAACAAAAACTTGCACAAGACGATGGTTTCAGTAATGATGATTTCCTGTAATGTCACAGGTCTAAAGGAGGACCAAGAATGGGGAGGAG